>WNMK01000046.1:250033-791453 GCA_009819775.1 Phoenicopterus ruber ruber | reverse complement strand
TTCTAGAGTGCTGTGCTACTGTAGTAAATGATACGGCCGCTGGTGAAGCATGAGGAGGGAACAAAAAAAACCCCCAAACAACTCCTGGAAAGCCATGTGAGGTGGCCTCATACGAACTCGATCCGAAACTTGTGTGGGATTGTATTAAAAGTTGGAATTTTCTGGAGGAGGAAATCATTCCTTGTTCGTCAAACCGCTGAGTTTGTGTTCTTTGGATGCGATTCTCATTCTTGGATGTAATAAGCCTGGAAGCCTCTGGCCCTATCGATAGGTGTTCATTCTGACAAAGGCACCTCTGTGCTTTCTGGTCTGGTGTGTCGGTCCGTTTTCAGGCAGACTGTCTGTTTTAATACAGACGTAACAGATATACTTCTTCTATACGATTCTGTGCAAGAAACTGCCACAGGGCTGTTGAGCCACTGGCATCAGAGGAGAATAGGATGTAGAACGGAGAGTGGAGCTTGTACCTGTAGCTTCAACGTGGGGTGATTTGGTTCTTTTTTCCTTGAAGGTTTTCCATAGCTGTGTATGTTTGACCCGACTCCTTCCCTCTCCAGGTGCGGAGCAAGGCTTCTGCATGATGTGCACCATGGAAGCGCACGTTGAGGAGGTCCTATCTTGCTCAGGCAGTGCCATCATACCTGCGCCTGTCGTCAGTGAGCTGCCACGTGAGTAATTTCAGAGGGTTTTGTTTTGAGGCTTTTTTGATTTCTGAAGAACGCTGTGTGTCAATGTTTTTGCCGGGTTCATGGTTAAGGAGGAGAGCTTTTAGAAGAGTAAGTTTTCTCTGATTTTTCTCTGAGATCAATGTGAAAACCTTCTTTTTGCTTAGGAATAGGAGAACGTTTCCAGCTTGGCGCCCAGGAAGACGCACATGAATTCTTCTGCTACGCCGTGGCTGCCATGCAGAGAGCTTGTTTGAGTGGAAGCAGCGAGTGAGCATAAGCACATGACCATTGACATGTTCTCTAGCCCTTTTGACTCCTTCATTTCCAACCGTCAGCGAAAACCTCTGTCCGGGGCTTTCCTAACAAGGATAACTCGTGGAAGAGCTAACTCTCTGCCTTCCATCTTTTGAGCTCCCATTACCATTTCTTTCCAGCTGGGACACAGCTTCTCAAGCTGGCACACTCATTCGTCAGGTCTTTGGAGGATTTCTAAGATCCAGAGGTACTTTTGAACAATATCACTGTCCTTAGAGTGACGGGTGGCTCTTTTTCTGTTGTTTGTGGTGGAGAGCTTCTAGTAGGCAACAGTATGTCCAGTGTGTCTAAAGAAGTACGTGTTGGTCACTGAAATGGGCAGTTAGTCTCCTTCCCATCCTGAGAAGCATTTCTCTTTGCCTTCCAGTAACGTGCTTCAGCTGCAAAGCCGTTTCCGACACCTACGAGGCATTCCTTGATATTCCTTTGGATATCAAGGTAAGATGTTTTGAAACGGCGGTGCACAATGTTTCAAGGCCCCTGCAGGCGCCTAGTTTCTCTCCGGTCAACTCCACTGACTTCAAACTGTGGGCTGTTACCACGCAAGAGCTCGGGGGTGGGTGGGAAGGGAACTGGACTTGTGTGCTCCCTCTGGGGAAGCCCTGTAAATGGTCTCCCTGTGCTGTGTGCTGGCTGTCAGCTGGGCAAAGAGTAAGGATGGGATCTGCAGCCGTGAGGACGCTCTCATACCCCTCTGCTTTGGACTACCTCAATACACCTCTGATTGCTGGATGGATGGCTTTGATTGCTTTTGCTCTTTTTGACCATGCGTCCCACAGGCAACTCTGGTACCGCCTAGGGGTGGCTGTTTATTGGGATAACGCTGGTACCACACAGGTAGCCATTTCTTGGGATTGTGAGTTTCCAGGAGCTTAGTGCTCTCCTTTTTTCCTCATCCAGGCAGCCTCATCTGTCACTGGAGCTCTGGAAGACTTTGTCAAACCGGAGCAGCTGGATGGCGAAAATGGCTATAAGTGTAGCAAGTAAGATTATTACTAACGACATTTTCCTAGGAGATGCTGGGTTACGGTATGGCATGTCTGGGAGCACTAGTTTGGACTTAATTGAGAAGCCCAGTCATGAGGCAGCTTGGGTTTTTTTCTTTTTCTTTCCTTCCCTGTACAACTAATCCACCCGAATCCTCCAGAACTTGGACAAGGATGCATTTGTTTCTAAGATGGGTCATGTTTTTCCCTTCTGCCTGAATATTTGCAAAGCTTTGAGGAGAATTTCCTCCTGGCCGTGTCTGCCCTGGAGGTGTTCCACCTTCCTAGCTATGCAGTTGCCCGCTGAACTACCCCTATGGCCAGAAGGGAAGAGACGTGTCCCCCATGCAGTGGTGAGCCGAAGCAAGGAGGAGCTCTGCACAGAGATTTGGCAACAGCAGCTTCCTCAAGAAAGCAATCAACAGTGTCGTTCCCAAGGCTTTTGGGTTGCTTGTATCTCTGCCCAGGAGACCTCAGCCCGCGGAGGAGCAGCAGCAGCAGCCGCCCCCGCTGGCTCGCTGAACAGTGTCCTGCCTAGTTCTTGTATTGTAAAGACCGCAGACTGCTGCTCGCTGAAGTGACCCACCTGAGACCGAAGCTCCCTTCAGTGAGAGCGTACGGACCGAAGGGGTCTGAAATGCAAATGTGCCTACGCTAGTTGGGCAAAACAAGCCTTCCCTCAACCGTACGTGGATGGGGAGCGGAGTGGGGAGAAGATAGGTTGCAGCGGTTTGGTCTGTGCTTGTCTTCAAGGTGTGAACAGCTGGCCACTGCGTCCAAGAGGCTTACAATTCATCGTTCCTCCAATGTCCTGACAGTGTGCTTGAAGAGATTTGATGCTTTCTCTGGCAGAAAGATTAGCAAGGTATGGATACAAGTGCACTGCAACTTTGTCTGCTTGGAAGGAGACCTTTCCTAAAGGAGAATCCTTTCTTGGAAGTTGTTCCTGTCTGCACACGATGGCTCTTGAGTGCAGCCGTCTAAGAAAAATCCATGCAATAGCTATGCCTTGCTCTTTCCCTTGTGGGAAGAGGCAAGTTCCAATGTGAAGACAAGCACCTGCTGTGCTCGTGAAGAGCTGCTTTGGCCGAGAAGAGTTTTCTGCCACTTCGGTGATGACATGGCAACCCCTGTTTTTGAGGAACCAAGAAGATCTGTTTCTATACTTCTGCCCTGCCTTTGGTGACCAGGTTTTCTCAGGCTGCTTCCTAAAGACTCTCCGGATAATTTTTGTGTCTTCTTGCTCTCTCTTCAGGTTGTGCAGTATCCGGAATATTTGGACCTCGGTGCATACACGTCTCAAGCGGTTGGAGAACCACTCCTCTATTCCTTGTATGCCGTCCTGGTACATAAAGGTTCCAGCTGTCAGACAGGACACTATTACTGCTTTGTAAAGGTAAAAGTCAACGTTGCGATTTGCCTTGGTGTAGCGTGTCGCGCAGTGGTGTCCTGTCTGTGGTTTTGTTCTAAAAAGCCTGCGGTTCCTCTAAGAGAGCGTTGCCTTTCTCTGCAGGCCAGCGATGGACAGTGGTACGAGATGAATGATGACTCCGTGGTTCTTTGTGACCTCAAGACGGTTCTCTGCCAGCGGGCATATTTACTCTTCTATGCCAGGTAATAACCAGGGTGAAAGGCTGTTCAGAAGCCACTCCCTCTGCTGTTCCTGATCTTGTCGTTGCTGTTCTCCTCCGGTGGGTTTTGCTTGCTGTCCTAGGAGAGAAGGACTGTTTGTCTAGTTGAGTTCTGTCTGTTCTGCAGTTCGCCAGGTCCTTTCTTCTCCCCACTCCTTGTCTGGCACTGAACTGTTGCGCTTGTGCAAATTGCTAGCCGTCTGCTCTCTGAGACTGGCTAGCTGGGAAAAGGGGCGCAATGGAGCTCCGAGAGGGTATCAAGATGAGTTACTGCTCGGAAAGGGACAGACGTGGCTGGAAGACCGTGATCTAATGTCCAGCACCTAGTGCCGGTTCAGTCTTCTGCGTGTCATATGAAAAAAAATGACAGGATGAGACTGAAGCCACCAGGAAGCTGCAAGAACCACCTTAGACTAAGATGCCTGTTGTTTCTCCAGGCACCATGATTTGACCCCTGGAGCAGGCGCTGAATGCCAAGAGACAAAGAGCACTTGCGTGGCAAAGCTGGGTCAAGTGCGGAAGAGTCCCTTTCCCGGGGGCATCGTGGGACTGCAAAGTCAGGAAGGTGGAGAAACTATGCAGAGGATCCGAGGGAAGAGGAAACTGCAGGACTCTGCAGGACCTCCCCGTCAGCACTGGGGCAGGAAGAGAGCGCGCTCTGACATTGAGGAGGGGCAGAAGCGGAATGGAAGCCACCCAGACTGTCCTCCGCCCAAGCGCAGGTGCACTTGCCGCACGGAAACACAGAAGCGCGCTCGCCGTCAGCTGGCGCGTAGCAGTGGGAACCTGCGCAGCTCTTCCCACAGGGAGAGAGAGAGCCCTGGTGGTGGCAGAAGCTCAGCAGGGGAAGGTGTGCACGGCTTGAGCAGCCACGGAGCAGCCTCGCATCCTGGTGCGGTAGGTGAGCAGCAGCCTGGGAAATACTCCCTTGAACAACGGGCGCTCCCACCGGTGCCAGTTCACCCAGAGGCTGCAGGCTCTTGCCAGGCAAATGAAAGACAGCCACGCAGAAAGAGGAAACAGTCCTGTGCAGAGAGGCATGAAAGTGCCCCCAAAAGGCGGCGGCTAAAGACAGAAGCGGGCATTCTGGTGATCCCAAATTGAACAACAAATACAAGAAAGTGAAGAAGAAAAAGAAATGCAACGAGAACTCTGGAGAGGAGGAGTCAAAAGTAAGCAGCGTTTGCAGCATCACCAGGAAATGTCGCCTCACCCTTTGCCAGGGGTTTCAGGTGCGTGGCTTACGGACAGACGTGTTCAGGACTTGTGACTGAGCTTGCTATCACAACCTGCAATTAACCATCAAAGGCCGCAGACAAACGTTAGCGAAAGAACGCTAACCATCAATCTGGACATTTATAATGGAAACAATAAACTTGCCACCTTAACCAGACCCAGTCCTAAGTGGTGCTTCTGATTCCTGTAGAGAGTTTGACCATGCAAGAAAGAACAGAGGGGGTTGGGGTTTTTTTGGAATTTGTTTAACTCGAGACTTCCTTTATTGAAGCCCCCTTGTGATCCAGAAGGGCGAAGGTTTCTGCACCTGCTGAGCATATGAAATGAGCATGTACAGATGCGAGGGGAAGCAAATGCCCTGGACCAGAACATCTGTGGTGCTGCTCCCTTAAGGGCTCAGGTCGCTTGTGTGTTATTCATGTTATCTCCTCCCCAGTGCAATCTCTGGTGCAAGAGAGACGAGGAGACCAGGGAATGGCAAACATTGCCACTGATGGCCATCAACAGGGTCATCCTTTTGTGAAGAAAAGGAGTTTCCACTCTTTCTTCTTCCTCGTTTCAGAGAAGGAGCTTGTTTTCCTGGCAAGCTTGGGCAGTAGGGTTGGAGGGAAAACAACGACGACAACGACTCTTGATGATTTTGCAGTGTCCTACAGGGCCTCCAGTTCGCTCGAACCTTCTGGCCCGTTTCTGAGCCTGTTGTAAGGCGTCCCGTTTTAAACTCCATTTCTGAGGCAAAAGCCAGGCAGAAAGGTGCAGGAAGGACTCCTCGCGGGCAGCGTAAGCCAGCCAGCTCCCACGTCTGCTGTGAGGCCAAGTGAGCAAAGGTGCTTCTCCTTTGTGACATGGAGAGGAGGTGTCACAAGGGCCAGCTCCCATGGTCCGGGGGCTCGTACAGGCTCTCAACATGAGAACTTTTGTCTAATTCTTGTTTAGTTAACACATCCTAAGGGGGGCAGGTATAGGGGTAGCGGTAAAGGGCTTCCATCTGGTACAAATGTAGTGTCCCCCACCACTCAAAGTAGCAGAACATTTCCGATTTGCCCTGGGAGGGACAGACGGCTGTTGTCTGTGCTTCCCACCCAAATACTGTAACGGGCTTCACTGGTAAAGGCAAGTAGTAAGCTTAGATCTCTTGATTTTTGGTTTTTTTTCCCCCAAATATGATGTAGAGTAGGGAAACCGGTAAAGATTGTTTCCAAGTGCATTGCCTGTGGGCTTCCTCAAACCAGGTAGCTGCAATAGCGCTAAGGCCGCCTCTACTGTGTGTTTGGCTTATACATGAGAGCTGGTTCTTCTGGGTGCTCCTGGTCAGAAGACTCCTTTGTAAAAAGCCTTTCTTCAGCCACAAGACTAGAATCTCCTTGAGCACCTGATTTCCTTGCAGGCATTAGTGAGGGAACGGCTCCGCCACAAAGGCTCCTGCTTCCTCCGCAGAAGATTTGCATGGCCTGGCAGCAAACACGCAGTGTGGGAGCGGGCCTCTACACCCTGGGCAATAGCTGCTTCCTCAACATCGTCCTACAGCATTTGAGTGCAGGAGAGGAAAAGGAGCCCGGGGCCGCAGCCGGGCTGTGCCAGCGCCAGCTGTCCCCAGCAGTGGCCCCAGCCGTGTGCCCGTGCTCCCCGAGGCTGGCTCTGCGCGGGGCAGAGGCGCGCGCTCTGCCCAGGGCGGAGCCCCTTCCCCGCAGCAGGTGCCTGGGGAGGCCCCGTGGCCGCAGCTGCGGGAGGGACCGGGCGGTGCCAGCCCTGTCGCTGCGTGGCCCCGCACGGCCCCGTGTCACAAAGGGCGTCCCAGAGCCGGGTGGTTCATACGGGGCGGCCTCGGGCAGTTCAGCCGTGCTCTCCCCGGAGCTGGCAGCTGTGCTGGTGGAGCAAGCGTGGGCTGAGCTCAACGGCGGGGTCGCTCAGCTCCTCGCTGTCTGCATTTCAGCCTACATTCTCCTTGTCTTCCCTGAAATTTCACCCTTTTCTTCTCCCTCCCCTTCCCGCCGGTTCCCGCCTGTGGAAAAGGTAATCGTTAGTCGCCTTTTGGACAGGGGATTGTATACCTTGAGAGAGGGTAGAAGTGTGGGTTGGCCTGTACCTTCCTAGGTGTCAGCTGAGCTCTACTGTTCCAGCTTGGGAAGATACAGGCTGCCAGCAGAATTCCTTATTCTTTGTTCTCTTTTATGGAGCACATCCTAAGAGGGACGAGCCTAGGGCTATGGATCTGGGGTTTTCCTCAACCAAAACAAGAGGATCTCCTTTAAACTGTGATTTCCTTGCAGGCGTGAGAGTTGGAATGGCTCTGCCAGAGCGGGACCCGTTTCCTTCGCAGAAGATTTGCATGGCCTGGCAGCAAACACGCAGTGTGGGAGCGGGCCTCCACAACCTGGGCAATACCTGCTTCCTCAACTCCGTCCTGCAGTGTTTGACCTACACCCCACCGCTGGCCAACTACTTGCTCTCTCACGCGCACAGCCAGTCCTGTGAGTCCTTGCTAGACGTTCCTTTAGACCTCTTGGGCTGCTCTGAGGGATGACAAAACAGCAGGGGCTCTGGGAAGACAGCTCTCAATTTGTCTCTAGAAGCCGGCTTCGAATATTGCCTTCAGAGCAGGCTCGGCATAGCGTAGGGAGCGCGTTGTTTGAGTTCATGCACCATGCTCAAACTTTCAGGGAAGATCATTTCTTGCTTCCCGTCACTAGTGAAGCGTATTCAAAAGGAATGCCTGTAGTCAGCCTTTGGCATTTGGATTTCCTGCTGCTGCTGCTGCTGCTGCTGCTGCTGCTGCTGCTGGAAAGATGCTAAAATGCAGGATGTGGGCATCCTAGGTTCTCAGAATTGCTTCGTAGCTCGTTTCTAGAGTGCTGTGCTACTGTAGTAAATGATACGGCCGCTGGTGAAGCATGAGGAGGGAACAAAAAAAACCCCAAACAACTCCTGGAAAGCCATGTGAGGTGGCCTCATACGAACTCGATCCGAAACTTGTGTGGGATTGTTTTAAAAGTTGGAATTTTCTGGAGGAGGAAATCATTCCTTGTTCGTCAAACCGCTGAGTTTGTGTTCTTTGGATGCGATTCTCATTCTTGGATGTAATAAGCCTGGAAGCCTCTGGCCCTATCGATAGGTGTTCATTCTGACAAAGGCACCTCTGTGCTTTCTGGTCTGGTGTGTCGGTCCGTTTTCAGGCAGACTGTCTGTTTTAATACAGACGTAACAGATATACTTCTTCTATACGATTCTGTGCAAGAAACTGCCACAGGGCTGTTGAGCCACTGGCATCAGAGGAGAATAGGATGTAGAACGGAGAGTGGAGCTTGTACCTGTAGCTTCAACGTGGGGTGATTTGGTTCTTTTTTCCTTGAAGGTTTTCCATAGCTGTGTATGTTTGACCCGACTCCTTCCCTCTCCAGGTGCGGAGCAAGGCTTCTGCATGATGTGCACCATGGAAGCGCACGTTGAGGAGGTCCTATCTTGCTCAGGCAGTGCCATCATACCTGCGCCTGTCGTCAGTGAGCTGCCACGTGAGTAATTTCAGAGGGTTTTGTTTTGAGGCTTTTTTGATTTCTGAAGAACGCTGTGTGTCAATGTTTTTGCCGGGTTCATGGTTAAGGAGGAGAGCTTTTAGAAGAGTAAGTTTTCTCTGATTTTTCTCTGAGATCAATGTGAAAACCTTCTTTTTGCTTAGGAATAGGAGAACGTTTCCAGCTTGGCGCCCAGGAAGACGCACATGAATTCTTCTGCTACGCCGTGGCTGCCATGCAGAGAGCTTGTTTGAGTGGAAGCAGCGAGTGAGCATAAGCACATGACCATTGACATGTTCTCTAGCCCTTTTGACTCCTTCATTTCCAACCGTCAGCGAAAACCTCTGTCCGGGGCTTTCCTAACAAGGATAACTCGTGGAAGAGCTAACTCTCTGCCTTCCGTCTTTTGAGCTCCCATTACCATTTCTTTCCAGCTGGGACACAGCTTCTCAAGCTGGCACACTCATTCGTCAGGTCTTTGGAGGATTTCTAAGATCCAGAGGTACTTTTGAACAATATCACTGTCCTTAGAGTGACGGGTGGCTCTTTTTCTGTTGTTTGTGGTGGAGAGCTTCTAGTAGGCAACAGTATGTCCAGTGTGTCTAAAGAAGTACGTGTTGGTCACTGAAATGGGCAGTTAGTCTCCTTCCCATCCTGAGAAGCATTTCTCTTTGCCTTCCAGTAACGTGCTTCAGCTGCAAAGCCGTTTCCGACACCTACGAGGCATTCCTTGATATTCCTTTGGATATCAAGGTAAGATGTTTTGAAACGGCGGTGCACAATGTTTCAAGGCCCCTGCAGGCGCCTAGTTTCTCTCCGGTCAACTCCACTGACTTCAAACTGTGGGCTGTTACCACGCAAGAGCTCGGGGGTGGGTGGGAAGGGAACTGGACTTGTGTGCTCCCTCTGGGGAAGCCCTGTAAATGGTCTCCCTGTGCTGTGTGCTGGCTGTCAGCTGGGCAAAGAGTAAGGATGGGATCTGCAGCCGTGAGGACGCTCTCATACCCCTCTGCTTTGGACTACCTCAATACACCTCTGATTGCTGGATGGATGGCTTTGATTGCTTCTGCTCTTTTTGACCATGCGTCCCACAGGCAACTCTGGTACCGCCTAGGGGTGGCTGTTTATTGGGATAACGCTGGTACCACACAGGTAGCCATTTCTTGGGATTGTGAGTTTCCAGGAGCTTAGTGCTCTCCTTTTTTCCTCATCCAGGCAGCCTCATCTGTCACTGGAGCTCTGGAAGACTTTGTCAAACCGGAGCAGCTGGATGGCGAAAATGGCTATAAGTGTAGCAAGTAAGATTATTACTAACGACATTTTCCTAGGAGATGCTGGGTTACGGTATGGCATGTCTGGGAGCACTAGTTTGGACTTAATTGAGAAGCCCAGTCATGAGGCAGCTTGGGTTTTTTTCTTTTTCTTTCCTTCCCTGTACAACTAATCCACCCGAATCCTCCAGAACTTGGACAAGGATGCATTTGTTTCTAAGATGGGTCATGTTTTTCCCTTCTGCCTGAATATTTGCAAAGCTTTGAGGAGAATTCTCCTCCTGGCCGTGTCTGCCCTGGAGGTGTTCCACCTTCCTAGCTATGCAGTTGCCCGCTGAACTACCCCTATGGCCAGAAGGGAAGAGACGTGTCCCCCATGCAGTGGTGAGCCGAAGCAAGGAGGAGCTCTGCACAGAGATTTGGCAACAGCAGCTTCCTCAAGAAAGCAATCAACAGTGTCGTTCCCAAGGCTTTTGGGTTGCTTGTATCTCTGCCCAGGAGACCTCAGCCCGCGGAGGAGCAGCAGCAGCAGCCGCCCCCGCTGGCTCGCTGAACAGTGTCCTGCCTAGTTCTTGTATTGTAAAGACCGCAGACTGCTGCTCGCTGAAGTGACCCACCTGAGACCGAAGCTCCCTTCCGTGAGAGCGTACGGACCGAAGGGGTCTGAAATGCAAATGTGCCTACGCTAGTTGGGCAAAACAAGCCTTCCCTCAACCGTACGTGGATGGGGAGCGGAGTGGGGAGAAGATAGGTTGCAGCGGTTTGGTCTGTGCTTGTCTTCAAGGTGTGAACAGCTGGCCACTGCGTCCAAGAGGCTTACAATTCATCGTTCCTCCAATGTCCTGACAGTGTGCTTGAAGAGATTTGATGCTTTCTCTGGCAGAAAGATTAGCAAGGTATGGATACAAGTGCACTGCAACTTTGTCTGCTTGGAAGGAGACCTTTCCTAAAGGAGGATCCTTTCTTGGAAGTTGTTCCTGTCTGCACACGATGGCTCTTGAGTGCAGCCGTCTAAGAAAAATCCATGCAATAGCTATGCCTTGCTCTTTCCCTTGTGGGAAGAGGCAAGTTCCAATGTGAAGACAAGCACCTGCTGTGCTCGTGAAGAGCTGCTTTGGCCGAGAAGAGTTTTCTGCCACTTCGGTGATGACATGGCAACCCCTGTTTTTGAGGAACCAAGAAGATCTGTTTCTATACTTCTGCCCTGCCTTTGGTGACCAGGTTTTCTCAGGCTGCTTCCTAAAGACTCTCCGGATAATTTTTGTGTCTTCTTGCTCTCTCTTCAGGTTGTGCAGTATCCGGAATATTTGGACCTCGGTGCATACACGTCTCAAGCGGTTGGAGAACCACTCCTCTATTCCTTGTATGCCGTCCTGGTACATAAAGGTTCCAGCTGTCAGACAGGACACTATTACTGCTTTGTAAAGGTAAAAGTCAACGTTGCGATTTGCCTTGGTGTAGCGTGTCGCGCAGTGGTGTCCTGTCTGTGGTTTTGTTCTAAAAAGCCTGCGGTTCCTCTAAAGAGAGCGTTGCCTTTCTCTGCAGGCCAGCGATGGACAGTGGTACGAGATGAATGATGACTCCGTGGTTCTTTGTGACCTCAAGACGGTTCTCTGCCAGCGGGCATATTTACTCTTCTATGCCAGGTAATAACCAGGGTGAAAGGCTGTTCAGAAGCCACTCCCTCTGCTGTTCCTGATCTTGTCGTTGCTGTTCTCCTCCGGTGGGTTTTGCTTGCTGTCCTAGGAGAGAAGGACTGTTTGTCTAGTTGAGTTCTGTCTGTTCTGCAGTTCGCCAGGTCCTTTCTTCTCCCCACTCCTTGTCTGGCACTGAACTGTTGCGCTTGTGCAAATTGCTAGCCGTCTGCTCTCTGAGACTGGCTAGCTGGGAAAAGGGGCGCAATGGAGCTCCGAGAGGGTATCAAGATGAGTTACTGCTCGGAAAGGGACAGACGTGGCTGGAAGACCGTGATCTAATGTCCAGCACCTAGTGCCGGTTCAGTCTTCTGCGTGTCATATGAAAAAAAATGACAGGATGAGACTGAAGCCACCAGGAAGCTGCAAGAACCACCTTAGACTAAGATGCCTGTTGTTTCTCCAGGCACCATGATTTGACCCCTGGAGCAGGCGCTGAATGCCAAGAGACAAAGAGCACTTGCGTGGCAAAGCTGGGTCAAGTGCGGAAGAGTCCCTTTCCCGGGGGCATCGTGGGACTGCAAAGTCAGGAAGGTGGAGAAACTATGCAGAGGATCCGAGGGAAGAGAAAACTGCAGGACTCTGCAGGACCTCCCCGTCAGCACTGGGGCAGGAAGAGAGCGCGCTCTGACATTGAGGAGGGGCAGAAGCGGAATGGAAGCCACCCAGACTGTCCTCCGCCCAAGCGCAGGTGCACTTGCCGCACGGAAACACAGAAGCGCGCTCGCCGTCAGCTGGCGCGTAGCAGTGGGAACCTGCGCAGCTCTTCCCACAGGGAGAGAGAGAGCCCTGGTGGTGGCAGAAGCTCAGCAGGGGAAGGTGTGCACGGCTTGAGCAGCCACGGAGCAGCCTCGCATCCTGGTGCGGTAGGTGAGCAGCAGCCTGGGAAATACTCCCTTGAACAACGGGCGCTCCCACCGGTGCCAGTTCACCCAGAGGCTGCAGGCTCTTGCCAGGCAAATGAAAGACAGCCACGCAGAAAGAGGAAACAGTCCTGTGCAGAGAGGCATGAAAGTGCCCCCAAAAGGCGGCGGCTAAAGACAGAAGCGGGCATTCTGGTGATCCCAAATTGAACAACAAATACAAGAAAGTGAAGAAGAAAAAGAAATGCAACGAGAACTCTGGAGAGGAGGAGTCAAAAGTAAGCAGCGTTTGCAGCATCACCAGGAAATGTCGCCTCACCCTTTGCCAGGGGTTTCAGGTGCGTGGCTTACGGACAGACGTGTTCAGGACTTGTGACTGAGCTTGCTATCACAACCTGCAATTAACCATCAAAGGCCGCAGACAAACGTTAGCGAAAGAACGCTAACCATCAATCTGGACATTTATAATGGAAACAATAAACTTGCCACCTTAACCAGACCCAGTCCTAAGTGGTGCTTCTGATTCCTGTAGAGAGTTTGACCATGCAAGAAAGAACAGAGCGGGTTGGGGTTTTTTTGGAATTTGTTTAACTCGAGACTTCCTTTATTGAAGCCCCCTTGTGATCCAGAAGGGCGAAGGTTTCTGCACCTGCTGAGCATATGAAATGAGCATGTACAGATGCGAGGGGAAGCAAATGCCCTGGACCAGAACATCTGTGGTGCTGCTCCCTTAAGGGCTCAGGTCGCTTGTGTGTTATTCATGTTATCTCCTCCCCAGTGCAATCTCTGGTGCAAGAGAGACGAGGAGACCAGGGAATGGCAAACATTGCCACTGATGGCCATCAACAGGGTCATCCTTTTGTGAAGAAAAGGAGTTTCCACTCTTTCTTCTTCCTCGTTTCAGAGAAGGAGCTTGTTTTCCTGGCAAGCTTGGGCAGTAGGGTTGGAGGGAAAACAACGACGACAACGACTCTTGATGATTTTGCAGTGTCCTACAGGGCCTCCAGTTCGCTCGAACCTTCTGGCCCGTTTCTGAGCCTGTTGTAAGGCGTCCCGTTTTAAACTCCATTTCTGAGGCAAAAGCCAGGCAGAAAGGTGCAGGAAGGACTCCTCGCGGGCAGCGTAAGCCAGCCAGCTCCCACGTCTGCTGTGAGGCCAAGTGAGCAAAGGTGCTTCTCCTTTGTGACATGGAGAGGAGGTGTCACAAGGGCCAGCTCCCATGGTCCGGGGGCTCGTACAGGCTCTCAACATGAGAACTTTTGTCTAATTCTTGTTTAGTTAACACATCCTAAGGGGGGCAGGTATAGGGGTAGCGGTAAAGGGCTTCCATCTGGTACAAATGTAGTGTCCCCCACCACTCAAAGTAGCAGAACATTTCCGATTTGCCCTGGGAGGGACAGACGGCTGTTGTCTGTGCTTCCCACCCAAATACTGTAACGGGCTTCACTGGTAAAGGCAAGTAGTAAGCTTAGATCTCTTGATTTTTGGTTTTTTTTCCCCCAAATATGATGTAGAGTAGGGAAACCGGTAAAGATTGTTTCCAAGTGCATTGCCTGTGGGCTTCCTCAAACCAGCTAGCTGCAATAGCGCTAAGGCCGCCTCTACTGTGTGTTTGGCTTATACGTGAGAGCTGGTTCTTCTGGGTGCTCCTGGTCAGAAGACTCCTTTGTAAAAAGCCTTTCTTCAGCCACAAGACTAGAATCTCCTTGAGCACCTGATTTCCTTGCAGGCATTAGTGAGGGAACGGCTCCGCCACAAAGGCTCCTGCTTCCTCCGCAGAAGATTTGCATGGCCTGGCAGCAAACACGCAGTGTGGGAGCGGGCCTCCACAACCTGGGCAATACCTGCTTCCTCAACTCCGTCCTGCAGTGTTTGACCTACACCCCACCGCTGGCCAACTACTTGCTCTCTCACGCGCACAGCCAGTCCTGTGAGTCCTTGCTAGACGTTCCTTTAGACCTCTTGGGCTGCTCTGAGGGATGACAAAACAGCAGGGGCTCTGGGAAGACAGCTCTCAATTTGTCTCTAGAAGCCGGCTTCGAATATTGCCTTCAGAGCAGGCTCGGCATAGCGTAGGGAGCGCGTTGTTTGAGTTCATGCACCATGCTCAAACTTTCAGGGAAGATCATTTCTTGCTTCCCGTCACTAGTGAAGCGTATTCAAAAGGAATGCCTGTAGTCAGCCTTTGGCATTTGGATTTCCTCCTGCTGCTGCTGCTGCTGCTGCTGCTGGTGGAAAGATGCTAAAATGCAGGATGTGGGCATCCTAGGTTCTCAGAATTGCTTCGTAGCTCGTTTCTAGAGTGCTGTGCTACTGTAGTAAATGATACGGCCGCTGGTGAAGCATGAGGAGGGAACAAAAAAAACCCCCAAACAACTCCTGGAAAGCCATGTGAGGTGGCCTCATACGAACTCGATCCGAAACTTGTGTGGGATTGTATTAAAAGTTGGAATTTTCTGGAGGAGGAAATCATTCCTTGTTCGTCAAACCGCTGAGTTTGTGTTCTTTGGATGCGATTCTCATTCTTGGATGTAATAAGCCTGGAAGCCTCTGGCCCTATCGATAGGTGTTCATTCTGACAAAGGCACCTCTGTGCTTTCTGGTCTGGTGTGTCGGTCCGTTTTCAGGCAGACTGTCTGTTTTAATACAGACGTAACAGATATACTTCTTCTATACGATTCTGTGCAAGAAACTGCCACAGGGCTGTTGAGCCACTGGCATCAGAGGAGAATAGGATGTAGAACGGAGAGTGGAGCTTGTACCTGTAGCTTCAACGTGGGGTGATTTGGTTCTTTTTTCCTTGAAGGTTTTCCATAGCTGTGTATGTTTGACCCGACTCCTTCCCTCTCCAGGTGCGGAGCAAGGCTTCTGCATGATGTGCACCATGGAAGCGCACGTTGAGGAGGTCCTATCTTGCTCAGGCAGTGCCATCATACCTGCGCCTGTCGTCAGTGAGCTGCCACGTGAGTAATTTCAGAGGGTTTTGTTTTGAGGCTTTTTTGATTTCTGAAGAACGCTGTGTGTCAATGTTTTTGCCGGGTTCATGGTTAAGGAGGAGAGCTTTTAGAAGAGTAAGTTTTCTCTGATTTTTCTCTGAGATCAATGTGAAAACCTTCTTTTTGCTTAGGAATAGGAGAACGTTTCCAGCTTGGCGCCCAGGAAGACGCACATGAATTCTTCTGCTACGCCGTGGCTGCCATGCAGAGAGCTTGTTTGAGTGGAAGCAGCGAGTGAGCATAAGCACATGACCATTGACATGTTCTCTAGCCCTTTTGACTCCTTCATTTCCAACCGTCAGCGAAAACCTCTGTCCGGGGCTTTCCTAACAAGGATAACTCGTGGAAGAGCTAACTCTCTGCCTTCCGTCTTTTGAGCTCCCATTACCATTTCTTTCCAGCTGGGACACAGCTTCTCAAGCTGGCACACTCATTCGTCAGGTCTTTGGAGGATTTCTAAGATCCAGAGGTACTTTTGAACAATATCACTGTCCTTAGAGTGACGGGTGGCTCTTTTTCTGTTGTTTGTGGTGGAGAGCTTCTAGTAGGCAACAGTATGTCCAGTGTGTCTAAAGAAGTACGTGTTGGTCACTGAAATGGGCAGTTAGTCTCCTTCCCATCCTGAGAAGCATTTCTCTTTGCCTTCCAGTAACGTGCTTCAGCTGCAAAGCCGTTTCCGACACCTACGAGGCATTCCTTGATATTCCTTTGGATATCAAGGTAAGACGTTTTGAAACGGCGGTGCACAATGTTTCAAGGCCCCTGCAGGCGCCTAGTTTCTCTCCGGTCAACTCCACTGACTTCACACTGTGGGCTGTTACCACGCAAGAGCTCGGGGGTGGGTGGGAAGGGAACTGGACTTGTGTGCTCCCTCTGGGGAAGCCCTGTAAATGGTCTCCCTGTGCTGTGTGCTGGCTGTCAGCTGGGCAAAGAGTAAGGATGGGATCTGCAGCCGTGAGGACGCTCTCATACCCCTCTGCTTTGGACTACCTCAATACACCTCTGATTGCTGGATGGATGGCTTTGATTGCTTTTGCTCTTTTTGACCATGCGTCCCACAGGCAACTCTGGTACCGCCTAGGGGTGGCTGTTTATTGGGATAACGCTGGTACCACACAGGTAGCCATTTCTTGGGATTGTGAGTTTCCAGGAGCTTAGTGCTCTCCTTTTTTCCTCATCCAGGCAGCCTCATCTGTCACTGGAGCTCTGGAAGACTTTGTCAAACCGGAGCAGCTGGATGGCGAAAATGGCTATAAGTGTAGCAAGTAAGATTATTACTAACGACATTTTCCTAGGAGATGCTGGGTTACGGTATGGCATGTCTGGGAGCACTAGTTTGGACTTAATTGAGAAGCCCAGTCATGAGGCAGCTTGGGTTTTTTTCTTTTTCTTTCCTTCCCTGTACAACTAATCCACCCGAATCCTCCAGAACTTGGACAAGGATGCATTTGTTTCTAAGATGGGTCATGTTTTTCCCTTCTGCCTGAATATTTGCAAAGCTTTGAGGAGAATTTTCCTCCTGGCCGTGTCTGCCCTGGAGGTGTTCCACCTTCCTAGCTATGCAGTTGCCCGCTGAACTACCCCTATGGCCAGAAGGGAAGAGACGTGTCCCCCATGCAGTGGTGAGCCGAAGCAAGGAGGAGCTCTGCACAGAGATTTGGCAACAGCAGCTTCCTCAAGAAAGCAATCAACAGTGTCGTTCCCAAGGCTTTTGGGTTGCTTGTATCTCTGCCCAGGAGACCTCAGCCCGCGGAGGAGCAGCAGCAGCCGCCGCCCCCGCTGGCTCGCTGAACAGTGTCCTGCCTAGTTCTTGTATTGTAAAGACCGCAGACTGCTGCTCGCTGAAGTGACCCACCTGAGACCGAAGCTCCCTTCCGTGAGAGCGTACGGACCGAAGGGGTCTGAAATGCAAATGTGCCTACGCTAGTTGGGCAAAACAAGCCTTCCCTCAACCGTACGTGGATGGGGAGCGGAGTGGGGAGAAGATAGGTTGCAGCGGTTTGGTCTGTGCTTGTCTTCAAGGTGTGAACAGCTGGCCACTGCGTCCAAGAGGCTTACAATTCATCGTTCCTCCAATGTCCTGACAGTGTGCTTGAAGAGATTTGATGCTTTCTCTGGCAGAAAGATTAGCAAGGTATGGATACAAGTGCACTGCTGCTGCTGCTGCTGCTGGTGGAAAGATGCTAAAATGCAGGATGTGGGCATCCTAGGTTCTCAGAATTGCTTCGTAGCTCGTTTCTAGAGTGCTGTGCTACTGTAGTAAATGATACGGCCGCTGGTGAAGCATGAGGAGGGAACAAAAAAAACCCCAAACAACTCCTGGAAAGCCATGTGAGGTGGCCTCATACGAACTCGATCCGAAACTTGTGTGGGATTGTATTAAAAGTTGGAATTTTCTGGAGGAGGAAATCATTCCTTGTTCGTCAAACCGCTGAGTTTGTGTTCTTTGGATGCGATTCTCATTCTTGGATGTAATAAGCCTGGAAGCCTCTGGCCCTATCGATAGGTGTTCATTCTGACAAAGGCACCTCTGTGCTTTCTGGTCTGGTGTGTCGGTCCGTTTTCAGGCAGACTGTCTGTTTTAATACAGACGTAACAGATATACTTCTTCTATACGATTCTGTGCAAGAAACTGCCACAGGGCTGTTGAGCCACTGGCATCAGAGGAGAATAGGATGTAGAACGGAGAGTGGAGCTTGTACCTGTAGCTTCAACGTGGGGTGATTTGGTTCTTTTTTCCTTGAAGGTTTTCCATAGCTGTGTATGTTTGACCCGACTCCTTCCCTCTCCAGGTGCGGAGCAAGGCTTCTGCATGATGTGCACCATGGAAGCGCACGTTGAGGAGGTCCTATCTTGCTCAGGCAGTGCCATCATACCTGCGCCTGTCGTCAGTGAGCTGCCACGTGAGTAATTTCAGAGGGTTTTGTTTTGAGGCTTTTTTGATTTCTGAAGAACGCTGTGTGTCAATGTTTTTGCCGGGTTCATGGTTAAGGAGGAGAGCTTTTAGAAGAGTAAGTTTTCTCTGATTTTTCTCTGAGATCAATGTGAAAACCTTCTTTTTGCTTAGGAATAGGAGAACGTTTCCAGCTTGGCGCCCAGGAAGACGCACATGAATTCTTCTGCTACGCCGTGGCTGCCATGCAGAGAGCTTGTTTGAGTGGAAGCAGCGAGTGAGCATAAGCACATGACCATTGACATGTTCTCTAGCCCTTTTGACTCCTTCATTTCCAACCTGTCAGCGAAAACCTCTGTCCGGGGCTTTCCTAACAAGGATAACTCGTGGAAGAGCTAACTCTCTGCCTTCCGTCTTTTGAGCTCCCATTACCATTTCTTTCCAGCTGGGACACAGCTTCTCAAGCTGGCACACTCATTCGTCAGGTCTTTGGAGGATTTCTAAGATCCAGAGGTACTTTTGAACAATATCACTGTCCTTAGAGTGACGGGTGGCTCTTTTTCTGTTGTTTGTGGTGGAGAGCTTCTAGTAGGCAACAGTATGTCCAGTGTGTCTAAAGAAGTACGTGTTGGTCACTGAAATGGGCAGTTAGTCTCCTTCCCATCCTGAGAAGCATTTCTCTTTGCCTTCCAGTAACGTGCTTCAGCTGCAAAGCCGTTTCCGACACCTACGAGGCATTCCTTGATATTCCTTTGGATATCAAGGTAAGATGTTTTGAAACGGCGGTGCACAATGTTTCAAGGCCCCTGCAGGCGCCTAGTTTCTCTCCGGTCAACTCCACTGACTTCAAACTGTGGGCTGTTACCACGCAAGAGCTCGGGGGTGGGTGGGAAGGGAACTGGACTTGTGTGCTCCCTCTGGGGAAGCCCTGTAAATGGTCTCCCTGTGCTGTGTGCTGGCTGTCAGCTGGGCAAAGAGTAAGGATGGGATCTGCAGCCGTGAGGACGCTCTCATACCCCTCTGCTTTGGACTACCTCAATACACCTCTGATTGCTGGATGGATGGCTTTGATTGCTTCTGCTCTTTTGACCATGCGTCCCACAGGCAACTCTGGTACCGCCTAGGGGTGGCTGTTTATTGGGATAACGCTGGTACCACACAGGTAGCCATTTCTTGGGATTGTGAGTTTCCAGGAGCTTAGTGCTCTCCTTTTTTCCTCATCCAGGCAGCCTCATCTGTCACTGGAGCTCTGGAAGACTTTGCCTCCCTCTGAGCCCCGCCCGCTCCGTTCCATACAGGGTCGGTCCTGCGGCACCCGCCGAACGGCAACCACGAGTGATCGAAAGGCAGTGATCAAGAATGTGGACATGTCCGAAGAGATGCAGCAAGATGCTGTGGAGTGTGCTACGCAGGCCTTGGAGAAATACAACATCGAGAAGGACATTGCTGCTCACATAAAGAAGGAGTTTGACAAGAAATACAATCCCACTTGGCACTGCATCGTGGGAAGGAACTTTGGCAGCTACGTGACTCACGAGACCAAGCACTTCATCTACTTCTACCTCAGCCAAGTCGCTATTCTTCTTTTCAAGTCTGGTTAGAGCCACGGACTGCTACTGAAACTTGCATCCGGTTACAGGACTGTGTGCTGACTCCTCTGACTAGTTACTGCAGCCTTCCTGAGGACGCAGACCTTGATCTTCAAGGGCAATGGCAGGGATTATGCTATAGCAGATGATGTTACATTGTGGATATTTTTTTTTTTTTTAAAAAAAAAAAAAAAAAAAAAAATTTTTGAGGCCCTAAGGGAAATGATTTAGTGGGGGACTTGGTAGTGATAGGTTAATGGTTGGACCCGATGGTCTCGGAGGTCTCTTCCAACCAGAACAATTCTATGATTCTATTCTATGATCTGATTCTATGATTCCAAACCGGAGCAGCTGGATGGCGAAAATGGCTATAAGTGTAGCAAGTAAGATTATTGCTAACGACATTTTCCTAGGAGATGCTGGGTTACGGTATGGCATGTCTGGGAGCACTAGTTTGGACTTAATTGAGAAGCCCAGTCATGAGGCAGCTTGGGTTTTTTTCTTTTTCTTTCCTTCCCTGTACAACTAATCCACCCGAATCCTCCAGAACTTGGACAAGGATGCATTTGTTTCTAAGATGGGTCATGTTTTTCCCTTCTGCCTGAATATTTGCAAAGCTTTGAGGAGAATTTTCCTCCTGGCCGTGTCTGCCCTGGAGGTGTTCCACCTTCCTAGCTATGCAGTTGCCCGCTGAACTACCCCTATGGCCAGAAGGGAAGAGACGTGTCCCCCATGCAGTGGTGAGCCGAAGCAAGGAGGAGCTCTGCACAGAGATTTGGCAACAGCAGCTTCCTCAAGAAAGCAATCAACAGTGTCGTTCCCAAGGCTTTTGGGTTGCTTGTATCTCTGCCCAGGAGACCTCAGCCCGCGGAGGAGCAGCAGCAGCCGCCGCCCCCGCTGGCTCGCTGAACAGTGTCCTGCCTAGTTCTTGTATTGTAAAGACCGCAGACTGCTGCTCGCTGAAGTGACCCACCTGAGACCGAAGCTCCCTTCCGTGAGAGCGTACGGACCGAAGGGGTCTGAAATGCAAATGTGCCTACGCTAGTTGGGCAAAACAAGCCTTCCCTCAACCGTACGTGGATGGGGAGCGGAGTGGGGAGAAGATAGGTTGCAGCGGTTTGGTCTGTGCTTGTCTTCAAGGTGTGAACAGCTGGCCACTGCGTCCAAGAGGCTTACAATTCATCGTTCCTCCAGTGTCCTGACAGTGTGCTTGAAGAGATTTGATGCTTTCTCTGGCAGAAAGATTAGCAAGGTATGGATACAAGTGCACTGCTGCTGCTGCTGCTGCTGGTGGAAAGATGCTAAAATGCAGGATGTGGGCATCCTAGGTTCTCAGAATTGCTTCGTAGCTCGTTTCTAGAGTGCTGTGCTACTGTAGTAAATGATACGGCCGCTGGTGAAGCATGAGGAGGGAACAAAAAAAACCCCAAACAACTCCTGGAAAGCCATGTGAGGTGGCCTCATACGAACTCGATCCGAAACTTGTGTGGGATTGTATTAAAAGTTGGAATTTTCTGGAGGAGGAAATCATTCCTTGTTCGTCAAACCGCTGAGTTTGTGTTCTTTGGATGCGATTCTCATTCTTGGATGTAATAAGCCTGGAAGCCTCTGGCCCTATCGATAGGTGTTCATTCTGACAAAGGCACCTCTGTGCTTTCTGGTCTGGTGTGTCGGTCCGTTTTCAGGCAGACTGTCTGTTTTAATACAGACGTAACAGATATACTTCTTCTATACGATTCTGTGCAAGAAACTGCCACAGGGCTGTTGAGCCACTGGCATCAGAGGAGAATAGGATGTAGAACGGAGAGTGGAGCTTGTACCTGTAGCTTCAACGTGGGGTGATTTGGTTCTTTTTTCCTTGAAGGTTTTCCATAGCTGTGTATGTTTGACCCGACTCCTTCCCTCTCCAGGTGCGGAGCAAGGCTTCTGCATGATGTGCACCATGGAAGCGCACGTTGAGGAGGTCCTATCTTGCTCAGGCAGTGCCATCATACCTGCGCCTGTCGTCAGTGAGCTGCCACGTGAGTAATTTCAGAGGGTTTTGTTTTGAGGCTTTTTTGATTTCTGAAGAACGCTGTGTGTCAATGTTTTTGCCGGGTTCATGGTTAAGGAGGAGAGCTTTTAGAAGAGTAAGTTTTCTCTGATTTTTCTCTGAGATCAATGTGAAAACCTTCTTTTTGCTTAGGAATAGGAGAACGTTTCCAGCTTGGCGCCCAGGAAGACGCACATGAATTCTTCTGCTACGCCGTGGCTGCCATGCAGAGAGCTTGTTTGAGTGGAAGCAGCGAGTGAGCATAAGCACATGACCATTGACATGTTCTCTAGCCCTTTTGACTCCTTCATTTCCAACCGTCAGCGAAAACCTCTGTCCGGGGCTTTCCTAACAAGGATAACTCGTGGAAGAGCTAACTCTCTGCCTTCCGTCTTTTGAGCTCCCATTACCATTTCTTTCCAGCTGGGACACAGCTTCTCAAGCTGGCACACTCATTCGTCAGGTCTTTGGAGGATTTCTAAGATCCAGAGGTACTTTTGAACAATATCACTGTCCTTAGAGTGACGGGTGGCTCTTTTTCTGTTGTTTGTGGTGGAGAGCTTCTAGTAGGCAACAGTATGTCCAGTGTGTCTAAAGAAGTACGTGTTGGTCACTGAAATGGGCAGTTAGTCTCCTTCCCATCCTGAGAAGCATTTCTCTTTGCCTTCCAGTAACGTGCTTCAGCTGCAAAGCCGTTTCCGACACCTACGAGGCATTCCTTGATATTCCTTTGGATATCAAGGTAAGACGTTTTGAAACGGCGGTGCACAATGTTTCAAGGCCCCTGCAGGCGCCTAGTTTCTCTCCGGTCAACTCCACTGACTTCACACTGTGGGCTGTTACCACGCAAGAGCTCGGGGGTGGGTGGGAAGGGAACTGGACTTGTGTGCTCCCTCTGGGGAAGCCCTGTAAATGGTCTCCCTGTGCTGTGTGCTGGCTGTCAGCTGGGCAAAGAGTAAGGATGGGATCTGCAGCCGTGAGGACGCTCTCATACCCCTCTGCTTTGGACTACCTCAATACACCTCTGATTGCTGGATGGATGGCTTTGATTGCTTCTGCTCTTTTTGACCATGCGTCCCACAGGCAACTCTGGTACCGCCTAGGGGTGGCTGTTTATTGGGATAACGCTGGTACCACACAGGTAGCCATTTCTTGGGATTGTGAGTTTCCAGGAGCTTAGTGCTCTCCTTTTTTCCTCATCCAGGCAGCCTCATCTGTCACTGGAGCTCTGGAAGACTTTGCCTCCCTCTGAGCCCCGCCCGCTCCGTTCCATACAGGGTCGGTCCTGCGGCACCCGCCGAACGGCAACCACGAGTGATCGAAAGGCAGTGATCAAGAATGTGGACATGTCCGAAGAGATGCAGCAAGATGCTGTGGAGTGTGCTACGCAGGCCTTGGAGAAATACAACATCGAGAAGGACATTGCTGCTCACATAAAGAAGGAGTTTGACAAGAAATACAATCCCACTTGGCACTGCATCGTGGGAAGGAACTTTGGCAGCTACGTGACTCACGAGACCAAGCACTTCATCTACTTCTACCTCAGCCAAGTCGCTATTCTTCTTTTCAAGTCTGGTTAGAGCCACGGACTGCTACTGAAACTTGCATCCGGTTACAGGACTGTGTGCTGACTCCTCTGACTAGTTACTGCAGCCTTCCTGAGGACGCAGACCTTGATCTTCAAGGGCAATGGCAGGGATTATGCTATAGCAGATGATGTTACATTGTGGATATTTTTTTTTTTTTTAAAAAAAAAAAAAAAAAAAAAAAATTTTTGAGGCCCTAAGGGAAATGATTTAGTGGGGGACTTGGTAGTGATAGGTTAATGGTTGGACCCGATGGTCTCGGAGGTCTCTTCCAACCAGAACAATTCTATGATTCTATTCTATGATCTGATTCTATGATTCCAAACCGGAGCAGCTGGATGGCGAAAATGGCTATAAGTGTAGCAAGTAAGATTATTGCTAACGACATTTTCCTAGGAGATGCTGGGTTACGGTATGGCATGTCTGGGAGCACTAGTTTGGACTTAATTGAGAAGCCCAGTCATGAGGCAGCTTGGGTTTTTTTCTTTTTCTTTCCTTCCCTGTACAACTAATCCACCCGAATCCTCCAGAACTTGGACAAGGATGCATTTGTTTCTAAGATGGGTCATGTTTTTCCCTTCTGCCTGAATATTTGCAAAGCTTTGAGGAGAATTTTCCTCCTGGCCGTGTCTGCCCTGGAGGTGTTCCACCTTCCTAGCTATGCAGTTGCCCGCTGAACTACCCCTATGGCCAGAAGGGAAGAGACGTGTCCCCCATGCAGTGGTGAGCCGAAGCAAGGAGGAGCTCTGCACAGAGATTTGGCAACAGCAGCTTCCTCAAGAAAGCAATCAACAGTGTCGTTCCCAAGGCTTTTGGGTTGCTTGTATCTCTGCCCAGGAGACCTCAGCCCGCGGAGGAGCAGCAGCAGCCGCCGCCCCCGCTGGCTCGCTGAACAGTGTCCTGCCTAGTTCTTGTATTGTAAAGACCGCAGACTGCTGCTCGCTGAAGTGACCCACCTGAGACCGAAGCTCCCTTCCGTGAGAGCGTACGGACCGAAGGGGTCTGAAATGCAAATGTGCCTACGCTAGTTGGGCAAAACAAGCCTTCCCTCAACCGTACGTGGATGGGGAGCGGAGTGGGGAGAAGATAGGTTGCAGCGGTTTGGTCTGTGCTTGTCTTCAAGGTGTGAACAGCTGGCCACTGCGTCCAAGAGGCTTACAATTCATCGTTCCTCCAGTGTCCTGACAGTGTGCTTGAAGAGATTTGATGCTTTCTCTGGCAGAAAGATTAGCAAGGTATGGATACAAGTGCACTGCTGCTGCTGCTGCTGCTGGTGGAAAGATGCTAAAATGCAGGATGTGGGCATCCTAGGTTCTCAGAATTGCTTCGTAGCTCGTTTCTAGAGTGCTGTGCTACTGTAGTAAATGATACGGCCGCTGGTGAAGCATGAGGAGGGAACAAAAAAAACCCCAAACAACTCCTGGAAAGCCATGTGAGGTGGCCTCATACGAACTCGATCCGAAACTTGTGTGGGATTGTATTAAAAGTTGGAATTTTCTGGAGGAGGAAATCATTCCTTGTTCGTCAAACCGCTGAGTTTGTGTTCTTTGGATGCGATTCTCATTCTTGGATGTAATAAGCCTGGAAGCCTCTGGCCCTATCGACAGGTGTTCATTCTGACAAAGGCACCTCTGTGCTTTCTGGTCTGGTGTGTCGGTCCGTTTTCAGGCAGACTGTCTGTTTTAATACAGACGTAACAGATATACTTCTTCTATACGATTCTGTGCAAGAAACTGCCACAGGGCTGTTGAGCCACTGGCATCAGAGGAGAATAGGATGTAGAACGGAGAGTGGAGCTTGTACCTGTAGCTTCAACGTGGGGTGATTTGGTTCTTTTTTCCTTGAAGGTTTTCCATAGCTGTGTATGTTTGACCCGACTCCTTCCCTCTCCAGGTGCGGAGCAAGGCTTCTGCATGATGTGCACCATGGAAGCGCACGTTGAGGAGGTCCTATCTTGCTCAGGCAGTGCCATCATACCTGCGCCTGTCGTCAGTGAGCTGCCACGTGAGTAATTTCAGAGGGTTTTGTTTTGAGGCTTTTTTGATTTCTGAAGAACGCTGTGTGTCAATGTTTTTGCCGGGTTCATGGTTAAGGAGGAGAGCTTTTAGAAGAGTAAGTTTTCTCTGATTTTTCTCTGAGATCAATGTGAAAACCTTCTTTTTGCTTAGGAATAGGAGAACGTTTCCAGCTTGGCGCCCAGGAAGACGCACATGAATTCTTCTGCTACGCCGTGGCTGCCATGCAGAGAGCTTGTTTGAGTGGAAGCAGCGAGTGAGCATAAGCACATGACCATTGACATGTTCTCTAGCCCTTTTGACTCCTTCATTTCCAACCGTCAGCGAAAACCTCTGTCCGGGGCTTTCCTAACAAGGATAACTCGTGGAAGAGCTAACTCTCTGCCTTCCGTCTTTTGAGCTCCCATTACCATTTCTTTCCAGCTGGGACACAGCTTCTCAAGCTGGCACACTCATTCGTCAGGTCTTTGGAGGATTTCTAAGATCCAGAGGTACTTTTGAACAATATCACTGTCCTTAGAGTGACGGGTGGCTCTTTTTCTGTTGTTTGTGGTGGAGAGCTTCTAGTAGGCAACAGTATGTCCAGTGTGTCTAAAGAAGTACGTGTTGGTCACTGAAATGGGCAGTTAGTCTCCTTCCCATCCTGAGAAGCATTTCTCTTTGCCTTCCAGTAACGTGCTTCAGCTGCAAAGCCGTTTCCGACACCTACGAGGCATTCCTTGATATTCCTTTGGATATCAAGGTAAGATGTTTTGAAACGGCGGTGCACAATGTTTCAAGGCCCCTGCAGGCGCCTAGTTTCTCTCCGGTCAACTCCACTGACTTCAAACTGTGGGCTGTTACCACGCAAGAGCTCGGGGGTGGGTGGGAAGGGAACTGGACTTGTGTGCTCCCTCTGGGGAAGCCCTGTAAATGGTCTCCCTGTGCTGTGTGCTGGCTGTCAGCTGGGCAAAGAGTAAGGATGGGATCTGCAGCCGTGAGGACGCTCTCATACCCCTCTGCTTTGGACTACCTCAATACACCTCTGATTGCTGGATGGATGGCTTTGATTGCTTCTGCTCTTTTTGACCATGCGTCCCACAGGCAACTCTGGTACCGCCTAGGGGTGGCTGTTTATTGGGATAACGCTGGTACCACACAGGTAGCCATTTCTTGGGATTGTGAGTTTCCAGGAGCTTAGTGCTCTCCTTTTTTCCTCATCCAGGCAGCCTCATCTGTCACTGGAGCTCTGGAAGACTTTGTCAAACCGGAGCAGCTGGATGGCGAAAATGGCTATAAGTGTAGCAAGTAAGATTATTGCTAACGACATTTTCCTAGGAGATGCTGGGTTACGGTATGGCATGTCTGGGAGCACTAGTTTGGACTTAATTGAGAAGCCCAGTCATGAGGCAGCTTGGGTTTTTTTCTTTTTCTTTCCTTCCCTGTACAACTAATCCACCCGAATCCTCCAGAACTTGGACAAGGATGCATTTGTTTCTAAGATGGGTCATGTTTTTCCCTTCTGCCTGAATATTTGCAAAGCTTTGAGGAGAATTTTCCTCCTGGCCGTGTCTGCCCTGGAGGTGTTCCACCTTCCTAGCTATGCAGTTGCCCGCTGAACTACCCCTATGGCCAGAAGGGAAGAGACGTGTCCCCCATGCAGTGGTGAGCCGAAGCAAGGAGGAGCTCTGCACAGAGATTTGGCAACAGCAGCTTCCTCAAGAAAGCAATCAACAGTGTCGTTCCCAAGGCTTTTGGGTTGCTTGTATCTCTGCCCAGGAGACCTCAGCCCGCGGAGGAGCAGCAGCAGCCGCCGCCCCCGCTGGCTCGCTGAACAGTGTCCTGCCTAGTTCTTGTATTGTAAAGACCGCAGACTGCTGCTCGCTGAAGTGACCCACCTGAGACCGAAGCTCCCTTCAGTGAGAGCGTACGGACCGAAGGGGTCTGAAATGCAAATGTGCCTACGCTAGTTGGGCAAAACAAGCCTTCCCTCAACCGTACGTGGATGGGGAGCGGAGTGGGGAGAAGATAGGTTGCAGCGGTTTGGTCTGTGCTTGTCTTCAAGGTGTGAACAGCTGGCCACTGCGTCCAAGAGGCTTACAATTCATCGTTCCTCCAATGTCCTGACAGTGTGCTTGAAGAGATTTGATGCTTTCTCTGGCAGAAAGATTAGCAAGGTATGGATACAAGTGCACTGCAACTTTGTCTGCTTGGAAGGAGACCTTTCCTAAAGGAGGATCCTTTCTTGGAAGTTGTTCCTGTCTGCACACGATGGCTCTTGAGTGCAGCCGTCTAAGAAAAATCCATGCAATAGCTATGCCTTGCTCTTTCCCTTGTGGGAAGAGGCAAGTTCCAATGTGAAGACAAGCACCTGCTGTGCTCGTGAAGAGCTGCTTTGGCCGAGAAGAGTTTTCTGCCACTTCGGTGATGACATGGCAACCCCTGTTTTTGAGGAACCAAGAAGATCTGTTTCTATACTTCTGCCCTGCCTTTGGTGACCAGGTTTTCTCAGGCTGCTTCCTAAAGACTCTCCGGATAATTTTTGTGTCTTCTTGCTCTCTCTTCAGGTTGTGCAGTATCCGGAATATTTGGACCTCGGTGCATACACGTCTCAAGCGGTTGGAGAACCACTCCTCTATTCCTTGTATGCCGTCCTGGTACATAAAGGTTCCAGCTGTCAGACAGGACACTATTACTGCTTTGTAAAGGTAAAAGTCAACGTTGCGATTTGCCTTGGTGTAGCGTGTCGCGCAGTGGTGTCCTGTCTGTGGTTTTGTTCTAAAAAGCCTGCGGTTCCTCTAAAGAGAGCGTTGCCTTTCTCTGCAGGCCAGCGATGGACAGTGGTACGAGATGAATGATGACTCCGTGGTTCTTTGTGACCTCAAGACGGTTCTCTGCCAGCGGGCATATTTACTCTTCTATGCCAGGTAATAAGCAGGGTGAAAGGCTGTTCAGAAGCCACTCCCTCTGCTGTTCCTGATCTTGTCGTTGCTGTTCTCCTCCGGTGGGTTTTGCTTGCTGTCCTAGGAGAGAAGGACTGTTTGTCTAGTTGAGTTCTGTCTGTTCTGCAGTTCGCCAGGTCCTTTCTTCTCCCCACTCCTTGTCTGGCACTGAACTGTTGCGCTTGTGCAAATTGCTAGCCGTCTGCTCTCTGAGACTGGCTAGCTGGGAAAAGGGGCGCAATGGAGCTCCGAGAGGGTATCAAGATGAGTTACTGCTCGGAAAGGGACAGACGTGGCTGGAAGACCGTGATCTAATGTCCAGCACCTAGTGCCGGTTCAGTCTTCTGCGTGTCATATGAAAAAAAATGGCAGGATGAGACTGAAGCCACCAGGAAGCTGCAAGAACCACCTTAGACTAAGATGCCTGTTGTTTCTCCAGGCACCATGATTTGACCCCTGGAGCAGGCGCTGAATGCCAAGAGACAAAGAGCACTTGCGTGGCAAAGCTGGGTCAAGTGCGGAAGAGTCCCTTTCCCGGGGGCATCGTGGGACTGCAAAGTCAGGAAGGTGGAGAAACTATGCAGAGGATCCGAGGGAAGAGAAAACTGCAGGACTCTGCAGGACCTCCCCGTCAGCACTGGGGCAGGAAGAGAGCGCGCTCTGACATTGAGGAGGGGCAGAAGCGGAATGGAAGCCACCCAGACTGTCCTCCGCCCAAGCGCAGGTGCACTTGCCGCACGGAAACACAGAAGCGCGCTCGCCGTCAGCTGGCGCGTAGCAGTGGGAACCTGCGCAGCTCTTCCCACAGGGAGAGAGAGAGCCCTGGTGGTGGCAGAAGCTCAGCAGGGGAAGGTGTGCACGGCTTGAGCAGCCACGGAGCAGCCTCGCATCCTGGTGCGGTAGGTGAGCAGCAGCCTGGGAAATACTCCCTTGAACAACGGGCGCTCCCACCGGTGCCAGTTCACCCAGAGGCTGCAGGCTCTTGCCAGGCAAATGAAAGACAGCCACACAGAAAGAGGAAACAGTCCTGTGCAGAGAGGCATGAAAGTGCCCCCAAAAGGCGGCGGCTAAAGACAGAAGCGGGCATTCTGGTGATCCCAAATTGAACAACAAATACAAGAAAGTGAAGAAGAAAAAGAAATGCAACGAGAACTCTGGAGAGGAGGAGTCAAAAGTAAGCAGCGTTTGCAGCATCACCAGGAAATGTCGCCTCACCCTTTGCCAGGGGTTTCAGGTGCGTGGCTTACGGACAGACGTGTTCAGGACTTGTGACTGAGCTTGCTATCACAACCTGCAATTAACCATCAAAGGCCGCAGACAAACGTTAGCGAAAGAACGCTAACCATCAATCTGGACATTTATAATGGAAACAATAAACTTGCCACCTTAACCAGACCCAGTCCTAAGTGGTGCTTCTGATTCCTGTAGAGAGTTTGACCATGCAAGAAAGAACAGAGCGGGTTGGGGTTTTTTTGGAATTTGTTTAACTCGAGACTTCCTTTATTGAAGCACCCTTGTGATCCAGAAGGGCAGAAGCTTTCTGCACCTGCTGAGCATATGAAATGAGCATAGAATCATAGAATCATAGAATCATAGAATTGTTCTGGTTGGAAGAGACCCCCCAAGATCTTTGGGTCCAACCATTAACCTAGCATTACCAAGTCCCCCACTAAATCGTATCCCTTAGGGCTTTGTCTAAACGTCTTTTGAATACCTCCAGGGATGGGGACTCCACCACCTCCCTGGGCAGCCTGTTCCAATGCCCAACAACCCTTTCAGTGAAGAAATTCTTACAAATGTCCAATCTAAACCTCCCCTGGCGCAACTTGAGACCATTTCCTCTTGTTCTGTCATCTGTTACTAGGGAGAAGAGACTGACCCCCATCTCTCTACAGCCTCCTTTCAGGGAGCTGTAGAGAGCAATAAGGTCTCCCCTCAGCCTCCTTTTCTCCAGACTAAACATCCCCAGTTCCCTCAGCCTCTCCTCACAGGATGAGCATGTAGAGATTGCGGGGAAAAAAATGCCCAGGAGCAGAGCATCGCCAGTGCTGCCCGATTAGAGGCCCAGGTTGGTTGTGTGTGATTCATGTTGGCTTCTCCCAAGTGCGACATCTGGTGCAATAAGAGAGAAGGCAACCAAGGCATTACAAACATTGCCACTGATGGTCCCCATCAACAGGGTCGTCTTGTTAAGAAAACGGGATTTCACTTGTCTTCTTCCTTGTTTCGGTGAAGAAGCTGGTTTCCTGGCAAACTTGGGCAGTGGAGTTTGAGTAAAAAAGAGAGCACTTCACCCTGAAGATGCTTCTGCGGTGTCCCACAAGAACGGCAGTTCATACGCCTTCTGGCCCGTTTCTGAGCCCGTCGCAAGGTGTCCTTGATAGGAAATCAGTTTCTGAGGGAAAACTGAAGCAGAAGCGCATAGGCATTTCATCTCACAGAAAGTATAAAACACCCAGCCGCGAGCCTACTGTGAGACTCACTGCAGAATGAGCGAAGGTGCTTCTCCATCAGCATCCTCTTCCCTCTCCAAGTGCCAGCACTTGGCACTACTCTGCCCTCTAGAATTCGAATCCAGCGAGAGAGGCGTTGGGAATGGGGACGTGAGCAGGAACAGGGTCCAGGTGAGCAGCCAAGCGCAGGGATCTTTCTTGGCAGCAGTCATGCTCTGGTGACCTGTGTGAAAGTCAGTTCTTCACTGGCCTAGGAGAGAGGCAAGGACATTTTAGTAGAGAATCACCAAGGGGATTTATTCTTTTTATTTAGCCATGCGTATAGCACCTGCTTAAAACAGTTCTATGCCTGCTCTATCATCTTCTCAGGCACTTATGACATCAAAAAACACCTTCACAAATCACATACAACCTCCTGCCCTATCAGCTACTCGGCCACCAGTAACGTCACAAGCACCTGAGAAAGCAGTGGGCTAGTTCCTGCCACAAACGACATCACAGGCACCTAAGCAGGCCATGCGTCTTTTCCTATCTGTCCGCTGCTCAGTCACGAGTGAGATCACTAGCATCAGCACAAGTGATTTAAAAACTCCTGCCCTATCAGTTACTCAGCAGCAGACGACATCACAAGTACCTGCAGCAGCAGCCAGGTTCCTGCTCCTTCCCCATCAGCTGCTCAGCCACCAGTGTCTTCACAAGGACCTGCACAGTATGAGCAGCCTCAGTTTCAACACGCCATCTTTTTCACCTCCATGTCTATCTTGTCTCCTGTCTCTCTGTGCTCTTCCCTCTGTCAGACACTTTTCTCACCCACTCCATGACCTCCCAATGCCTTTCACTGTTAGTGTGTTTCTGGGGCAGCCGGTACCTTGAAAGCACTGTCCCAGCCACGTCACCTGCACCTGTTTCTCTTCCTCTTCTCCCTCGGCTTTGGGCTCTGGCCGTTTGATGCATTTTTTGACCTCGTAGGCCCTTTTGCCCTGGCTCCCTCTTGCTGTTAAACCCTCTTCCTGCAAGAGAAGCGAATATCAGTCGGTGTCCCCTCCATGGCATCTTACCTGCATCTCTCTGACCGGGACACTGGTGGGAACTGTCACCATCAGCCCCAGCTGTACTTGAAGTCTTCTCCTGGCACAGGCTCAGCTCTGGCTGTGCGTGGCGTGGAACATGGTTCCTGAAGGAGAAGAGCAAAACTCAAAGGAACTCCTGGGCAATGTCCTGCTGGGAGAGCTGATCTGAAGGCAGGTTGGCAGCCAGCCCCAAGGCTGCTCCAGGGGTGCTGCCTGTCCCCCAGCTCAGCCACACGTCCCACATCTGACTCTCTTGTTACCAAAAGGGATTGGCTTCCATTTTTCTTTTCTTCTAGTTTGTGCGCAGGTACTGGGAAAAAAGGCAGCAGAAGTACGCACTAAAACCCCTTCTTATTGCCAGCAAGAAAGGTGCTCCCAGCTGGGAGCATGAGAAGGACGCCGTGTTACAACTCTTATGGAACATTCCCTCCTTTTGTTTTGTGCATACCTGCACACCTTAAACTGGAGCAGAATAGTATCTGTATCGCTAATTTGCGCAAGACAGCTTGGGCATACTTGGGGCATACTTATGAGGTCTACTTCTGCTCAGTAACATGCTACGGCTCACATACGTTTCTGGGCCAACTGGCTATTCCTTTCTGTTCATGTAAATATAATATAAAAGGCTTGTTGTGGTCTGGCAGGGCTAACGAGGGAGCTTCCATGACTGCTTGGTTTAGATCTTTAAATACCTTTTGGGTTTCCGCAGTCAGGAGGAAACGCTCTTGATTTCAGTGCTGTCCTCTCTATCTCCAAGGGATAGGTTTTTTTGCTAGTTGTGTCTGTTTGCTTTTCCTGCTGATAGTGATTTGGAAGCCTAGCTTTTAAGATGGTAGCCTTGCTCATAAGCCTGTGGTGACCATGGACTATACGTATTCATTCCATAATTCGGCCATAACCACAGTCCAAACTACAGCAGCAGAGGCAAACAAGCCCGACTGTTGGATATGCGCTAAAAGCCCGTCCTCCACCAGAAATCAGCTCTCCTGGGTATCTGTCCCATTGAATTCTCAGGGGTACAAGGACAGGCATCTGCATTATGCATTTTCACTGGAGAAAGGAAGAATACCGCCTTTCCGCCAAGAAGGGTTTGTCACTAGTCTGAAAGGAGACCCCTGGGTATGCTTGGAGAGCAAGCCTATTGACAAGCTTACTCCCTCTGTAGGGGCTGGGCACTGGAAATGCCAATAGAGCACGAAAATTAAAAGAATGGATGGAAACGGACAATTCTGATCGTAGGACCATGCAGATGAAAAGGGGAGTCTTACACCTGGAATGTTCCCTAGATCCGTTCCTAGGCCTAAAGGCAATCGGTATTCCTCCATAGACTCTTCCAAAACCTTGCTAAATACCACATCCACCGAGCGTGGAAAGGAGATTCTCCAGAAGCCCTTACATAAAACCTATTCTAATGAGTCATCACGCTGTAGATTTTTTGCTAGATGGAGTTTGTCAGGCCCTTCAGACTCTGAGATTATGTGGATGCTTGCAGATGGATTAACTTGGTATTCTTCATATGTATTGTTGTAATATGTAATATTGCTACATATTTGTTGTAATATCAATCCAAATTTGGCTGATTATTTTATCATGTATAAGCACACAGGAGATAATAGGATGACGAACAGTCACGATCAAACTGAAGAACGAGAGTCGGACCCTGTCTCCACAAACTCTGGCTGCAAGAGAACGGGGCGGAAATCTGAGCTCTGCCGCAGATTAGAAAAACTGTCTGTGGGGGCCGTGTGCCACGCGGCTGTGCCGGTGCTGCATCACGTGTGAACGCTCCAGCATACTTAGGTACACAGGAGCCCCTTGCAAAATGGGGGTGAAGCTGCTTTATGCTGAAACATCTGTGTATGCAAACCCGTGGTTTGTATAATGCCTCATAACGGTTGGTCTTGCCCAGGCAGTTGGAGGTTCAGAGTTCGTGCCCTCAGCCTGAAGCTTCCCAGCTGTATCGCTCCCTACGCCTCTAGGAATGAGACAGAGACTTGCAGAGCCGAGAGAGCACGCGTGGGACCGCCTCGCTGTACCTGAGTGGCTGGGACACTCCGTGGGGTAGGGAGGAATCCTGGGCTTTGACATGGAAGTACTGAGCCTGAGGTGCAGGAAGGCAAACTTGGGGTAGACATCAATACCGATGCTCAGTAAGGATGGCAAAGGGCTGGACGGGATTCTGCCCGTGGTTGCAGAACTTCCTGCACTTAGACTGGGTGGCAGGCTTATACTGGGAGGGCTGGGAGCTAAATGTGGCACTGCTTTAGGGAAAGCCAAGTGTTCATGAGCCGAAAAGATGTATTTCTTACACCTCTAGCCTTTAGTCTTGGAAGGCTATTTCATGTAGTATTTCAGGGTCATTTCTGAGCCCTCTTGGTCTCTCCGTAGGTTGTGGAGTATCCCGAGTACTTGGATCTTCAGCCACACACATCTCAGGCAGTTGGAGAACCACTCCTCTGTGCTTTATCTGCTGTCCTGGTGCATAGCGGTGGCAGCTGCCATGCAGGACGCTATTTCTGCTACACAAAGGTAAAGAGCAACTTCCTTCCTAGCAGGAGAAACACGACAGTGTTACTGGCAGACAAGGTTTTGGGGGAGGTGGTCTCCTTAGGGGCTGGATTGGATTTGTTTTGGTCAACTCTTGGTTCTGTAGTTTTCTGCCTGTGTTTTTGTGGAGAAACCATGCAGTTTGTGTCCAGATATCAATGCCTTTCTTTGCAGGCCAGCAATGGACTGTGGTATGAAATGGACAATACGTCTGTGGATGGTCGTGGCATCGACAGAGTTCTCAGGCAGCAAGCCTATGTACTGTTTTATGTCAGGTAATAACAAGTATTAAAGTGTGTTCAGAATACATTTCCTTTTCCTGGTTTTGCTGTTTTTCTTCTCATCCTCCTGAGTGTTTCTCTGTCTGTCATAGGAGACAATTACTACCTGCATCATTCAGTGCTGTCAAACCTGAACTACCTCACGTCAGTCCTTCTCCTCCCTTGCTGGGCTTTAAGCTGCTGCCCTGGTGTAAACTGCTACTTGTCTGTTATCTGAAGAGGACTTCTGAGAAATACTAATGTACGCTCAGGGCGCTGCGGTGGTGATGGGGGCAGATTGTGACCCTGGATGAGGGAGGAGCACAGCATCTGACCTTTGCAATGCTGGAGAGGAGGAGGAGGAGGAAGAATCCAGGAAGCACCAAAACTGCCCCCAGCAGGGACCAAGCTGCACAAAGGGCACCAGCAGCCCACCCTGTCGCTCTTCCCAGTGCTGCCTCTGGCCAGGAAGTGCTCAGAGAGACCTTCCAGGGACTCGGACAGCTCTGCCAGCTGGCCCGCCTGCCCACAGGTCCCTTGAGGAAGAGCTTTAATCCGTGTTCAGCTTTTGGGATCACCTTGCAAAAACAACGCTCATTTGGTACCAACAGCCAGAAAAGCCAAAGCCAGAATTAAAAACACTTGTTGGCCTTGCATTTGTAATTTATGGGGTGTTTTCTTCTCCGTAGGTTTTGGGGCAATTGGTGGAAATACTCAGTCCGACAGGTTTATATCTTGGGATTTTGAAAGCAGTGTGCTTGCATGTGCCCATCTTGCAATCTCCTCTTTTAAAATATCAGATTAAAGTCACTTGAACAGAAGTGGGCTGCGTGAGCCGACAGTGAGTGGGACTGAAAACCCACTGAAGGGCCAGGCCCAGAGGGTGCTGCTCAGTGGCACCAAGTCTAGTGCGAGGCCAGTAACTAGCCATGTCTCCCAGGGGTCAATACTGGGTCTGATCCCCTTTAACATCTTCCTTAATTAATGGTCTGGATGATAGGGCGGAGTGCACCCTCAGCAAGCCGGCCAATGACACCAGCCTGGGAGGAGTGGCGCTTAGGCCAGGGCCTCGTGCTGCCATCCCAAGGGGCCTGGGCAGGCTGGCGAGATGGGCTGACAGGGACCTCATGCAATTCATCAAGGGCAAGTGCAAAGGGTGCTGTGCGGGTGATGAGCACCAGCACAGGCTTCCCAGGGAGCTTGTGGAGTCTCCATCCTCGGAGATGTTCCACAGCCCTCTGGACATGGTCATGGACAACCAGCTGCAGGTGGCCCTGCTTGAACAGGGGGGTTGGACCAGGTGACTTCCCCCTCCAGGTGACCTCCCGGCCAGCCTCAAGTAGCCGGTGATTCTGTGAGATGGATTCTGTGAGAGGATCCAGCCACCAACACTGTCATCCTCAGGCGGTCATCGAGAGCTCCACCAGGAAGCTGCAGCCTGTGGAGAGCCCAGGCCAGAGCAGGCTCCTGGCAGGAGCTGCGGCCCCTGGAGAGGAGCCCAGGCAGCAGCAGGCTCTCTGGCCAGAGCTGCGGCCTGTGGGGCTCAGGCAGGAGCAGGGGAATGGTGTGAGGAGGAAGGGGCGGCAGAGACGAGGCGCTGGGGGCCGCCCGCAGCCCCATTCCCTGTCCCCCTGCGCCGCTCGAGGGGAGAGGGGGCCGAGGAGCCGGGAAGGGAGGAGTGAGGCTGAGCCTGGGAAGAGCGGAGCTGGGGGAAGCTGTTTTCGTTTGGTTTTGTCGCTGCTCTCCTGCTCCCTTTTTAATTGGCACCAAATTACATCAATCTTGCCCCGCTCAGTCCCCTCTCCCCCGTTAGGGGGCGCAGGGCGGCTCTGTGAGGAGAGGCCTGGGCGGCCCATTCCCACCCAGCAACAGCCATGCCATTGGTCACAGCTGAGCCAATCAGCAGGGCTGGTGCTGGCCTGTCAGTCACAGCCAGCCTGGGGCGGGGCCAGCGGGGCCAGAGGCTGAGCAGCCTGAGAATGGGGTGCGAGACAGGCTGGGGGCAGACCTGGAGACCCCACCACCCTGCCCCACCCCTCTCCGCCGCTCTGTCCCTCTCTCTTCCTCCTCCTCCCTGCTCCACCGGGGCGCCGGGGCCTGGGCCTGGGCCCGGGCAGCCCCGGGGAGGCGGCCATGGGGTCTGCAGGGGGGCGGGGCGGGGCCGGGCTGGGGGACGGTGTTCCCGCAGGGTCAGGCAGCAGGAAGGGGCTCCCCACGGCATGCCGGGAGCTGTAGTTCCGGGCCATGGAGCCACCGGGCGGCCGTGCTGGTTCCCAGGGCATGCCGGGAGCTGTAGTCCTGGGGCACGGGGCTGCCAGGCCGCCATGTTGGTCTCGGGGGGCGCAGTCACTGCTCCAGCTGCGGCTCAGGGAGGGGAGGGCCGGGGCCTCAGAGACTGCATCTGGCTCTGGTTTGCGTGGGCTGTCTCTGGCCTTGCTCTCTTGGCGACGTGGGCGAAAAGGGGCAGGTGGACACTTACTGGCTTTGGAGAGGAGCTGCCGCGGCTGAAGCTGAAGAGACCAGAAAAAAGTAAAGCAGCTGGAGAATGAAATGAAGGGGATCCTGCCAGCTGCTGCCTCCAGCTGCAGACAAGAGGCAGCCGGCCTCTCCAGGTGAGGAGAGGTCCCTCTGAGTAGTCCTCAGCAGACCAGATCAACGTGCACTGCGGGGTCTGTATCAGTAAGGAAAATTACAGTACGGCCATGTAGTGTGTGTGTGCATGGCTGTGTATCTCGGAAGCCTCATGTTGTAAGAGCTGTGACACACCAGTGTGTTCTCTTAGGTGGAGGGCAGTCGAGTGACTGGAGCTACAGAAGAGGAAGGGAGGAAAGGACAGACAGACAGACAGAAGTGCCTGAACTCTAAAATTTGCCTGGCAGCACAGAGAGCAGGAGCTGTGGTGAGTCCTGGGCCCTTGGTGTCATGTCGCCCCTCTTCTACATCTCAGCACCTCCCTGTCCCCTCCCCTTTCCCTCTGTGTAATTTTTTTCCCTTCCCTCCCCTTCCCTTCCCTCCCCTCCCCTTCCCTTCCTCTCTATTACTGTGCTCTGCTCCCTGTTACTGGTGGATGAAAAGCTGGACATGAGCCAACAATGTGCACTTGCAGCCCAGAAAGCCAACCGTATCCTGGGCTGCAGCAAAAGCAGCGTGGCCAGCGGGTCAAGGGAGGGGATTCTGCCTCTCTACTCCGCTCTGGTGAGACCCCACCTGCAGTGCTGCATCCAGCTCTGGGGCCCTCAGCACAAGACAGACATAGACCTGCTGGAGAGGGTCCACAAAAATGATCAGAGGGATGGAACACCTCTGCTACGAGGAAAGGCTGAGAGAGTTGGGGTTGTTCAGCCTGGAGAAGAGACGGCTCCAGGGAGACCTTACTGCAGCCTTTCAGTTCTTGAAGGGAGCTTATAAGAAAGATGGGGAGAGACTTTTTCGTAGGGCCTGTAGTGATAGGACAAGGGGTCATGGTTTTAAACTAAAAGAGGGAAGATTCAGACTATATATAAGGAAGAACATTTTTACGATGAGGGTGGTGAAACGCTGGCACAGGTTGCCCAAAGAGGGGGTAGATGCCCCATCCCTGGAAACATTCCAGGTCAGGTTAGACGGGGCTCTGAGCAACCTGATCTAGTTGAAGATGTCCCTGCTCACTGCAGGGGGGGTTGGACTAGATGACCTTTCAAGGTCCCTTCAAACCCAAACTGTTCCATGATTCTGTCTTTTGAAAAATTGATCTGCTGCTTTGTGAAGAACTCGCTCTTTCTAAAATGCTGTTCAGCTGTGAAGAATGAATTTCTCGGAGGTCTCCCATGAATACCTAGGTGCCAGTTTGGTTCCGTTCCTAAACTGACAAGTCACACGGAAGGAATTTTACATTTCATACATGAAAACACCTTTAGGAAATGCAGCAAAACAGACGGTTTAGTGATAAGGTCTGCAGTGCTGTTCATATTTCCTTGCTCTGTATTTGTTTTGCCTACTACTATTGCTTGTTTGATACATGCTCTCCTTTGCATACTTCTGAATAAATTGTGCATTTCAACTTCAATTTTTTGACCATATGTTTTCAAGTGAAACGTTTATTTTACCCAACTGCAGATGTTTTTAAATCTAGCTTATTATATAGACTTAAATATTGAACACAAATAAAAATGGCACTCAGAATACATTGAGGTCGAATTGGAAATACGTAGCCCATAAGCCTTTTCTGTGTTAAGTGTAGACGTTGGCATACTACGTTGCTAGAGAGCTGTATTCACAAACTGCCAAAGTGGAATTGTACTTCCCTAAGTAATGCATGGTGAAAGTTACAGAAACCATTGCAAGAATTGTTAATGTTACGTTCGTACAACTTCTTAACAGCCCACCTATAGATACTAAAGTGGTAAAGGCGGACACGGCAGTTCAAGAAAAGCAGTGCCCTCCCCTGGTTGCTAACAATTTTGAAGTGTCCCGTTCTATCATTGCCAGCCATTTAAACAGTGAAATACGTATTAGAATTCTCACTAGATGGTTCTAACATTGTGGATACTGTGATATAGTCAGGTACGGAAAAGATACTCTAGAGTTGGCGTTTTATTAGTTGTATGGTTAAATAATTTTTATGGCTCAACAAAAACTGCTTGAAGTCTTAAGAGATTCTAATGTTTTCCTTAAGTGTGACATAAGTTGAATGTAGAACAGTGTATCTCTACTTGTGACTCCTGTTAGAAACTCCTATTAACAAATGAATTTGTTTGTTTGTGTTTCTGTCAAACTGTCCCTAGGGAACTGATGGAACTGGGCTGTGAAGATGCAAGTTGAGCCTTTAAGCTGAAAAGCTACATCACAGATGCAAACTGCCTTGTGGTGGAATTTTTTTATTCTTCATAAATGGTAAGTTTTTTAAAAAAACAACAACAAAAACAGTCAGCATATTGTAGACCTGCTTACATAGTAATCAAAAGTACAAGACTTTCTGAAGAACTACAAAAACCTGTGGAATGTGACCATTCCTGAAAAGACTGAAGAATAAATATGACAGCTAAATGTGGATCTCAAGGGGTTTTTCTATTTGTAGCACAGCCTATGTTTTGCACTCTAAATACTGGAGAGCAGCCGAGACTGGGCCTCTTGCAATTTCGCACTTGAAATTGCTTAGGTGACTTCCGCCATTACTTCTGACAGTAAACGGTGTTACATTTGATAACAGATAACTGCAATTGCTTACTTGCTTCCGAAAGTCTTTAACTGGTCGAGTAGTTACTGTCAGTAGGAACTAGCTCCGCTAAGATTTACGTGGCGTTCCCCATTTATTAAAATAGCTCAGGACTACACACAGAGGCTGAAAATAAAATACTTGAACCATGGCTTCAGTAACAAGAATGCAGATCTCCCATCCACCAAGGTGTGCAGCTTAACGAACCATCTACCTCAGGCAAGGCAGTCGAATCACCCTCGTTCTTAATGTGGGGGGGAGGGGGGGGTTGGTGTGGCATAAAGCGTCCCTTATTCTGTACAAAACAGAGCCATAGAACACCCCTATCACTCAGTTTTTCCTAACTGATGTTTTCATCCCCCCTTTAAAGACGCACTTTTGTCCTCAAAGATTAAGACCTGTGTATGGAAGTCTCACACAATTTTATAAAGCACCTGTTTTTAACCTGTCTGTGGGCATTGTCCATGGCTCCTAGGAAATGAGAGGATGGGCTTGAAGCCAAGAGGAGGCTGCCAGGACAAGTCTAAACTAAGATCATTGTTGTTTCTCCAGGCGCCCTGGTTTGACCCCTGGAGAAGGCGCTGAAGCCCAAGGCAGAGAGAGCATTTCGATGACAAAGCTGGAAAAAGCGCGCGAGAGCCCATTATCTGGAGGCATGGTGGGCCTGAGAAATCAAGAACCTGAAGAAAACATGCCCAGGAGACAAGAGAACACCACCCAACTCTCCAAGAACTCCCCGTGAGCACTGCAGCAGGAAGAGCGCGCGCTCCAACGCTGAGGAGCTGGAGAAGCTGAAGGGAAGCCAACCAGCCCATCAGTCTCCCAAGCAGAGGTGCACTCGCAGCGGGGAAGGGCAGAAGCGCAGTGGCCATCAGGTGGCGCATAGCAGTGGGAGCCTGTACCGCTCTTCCCACAGGGAGAGCAAGAGCTCTGGTGATGGCCGAAGCTCAGGAGAAGATCCTCCTTGCAAAAGAGAGAGAAGCCAGAGCAGAGGAAGAGCCTTTCCAGCAGAGCCAGGGAGGTGGGAAAGAGGCAGCTCCTCCACCAGTTGCTATTGCTCCCATGCCCCAGGAGTTCTGGCACTGGGCTAAGGACTTGGAGAAATTGAGGCCAACCGACAGCCACATGTCTCCGAAGGATTCTCACAGAAGCCAAAGGCTTCACCGTCCCCTCTCTGGAGGGGAAGGTGTGCGTGGCTGGAGCGGCCACAGAGCGTCTGGTCTGTGCTTCAGCAGATCGGCAGGTCAGCGGCAGCCTGGGAAGTACTCCCTTGCCCGACATGCACCAGTTCACTGCGAGTTTGCGGGCTCTTGCCAGGCAAATGAAAAACAAAGCCCCAGGAAGAGAAAACGTCCCTGTGCAGAGGGGACTGACAGCGCAATGGAAGAGAAACAGTGAAAGACAGAAGAAAGAGGTTTCTGGAGATCAGAAGATGAAAAAAACCCAGGAAGGTGAAGGAGGAGGACAAAAAGTAAGCAAGGCTTGCAGCAGCATCAGGAGAAATGTTTCCTGACTCCTTGCTGGCTGTTGCAGATGCAGGGCTCATGGACAGAAGCATTCGCTGTTCCGACTGTGGTAAGCCACCACCACCTGCAGTTGGCCATCAAAAGCCACCAAGAAGAATTATCCGCACAAGGCTAACCTTCAAAACTTGAAATCCGTGACTGAAACCATAACGTTGCCATCAAAACCCAACCCAGTCCCAAGTGGTGCTTCTCATTTTGGTGGAGGATTTTCCCAGGTGAGAAAGAACTGTTGGGGGTTTCTGCAATTTGTTTAACTCGAGGTGTCCTGTATGAAAGCGCCCTTGTAATCCAGAAGGGTGGGAGCTTTCTGCACCTGCTGAGCATATGAAATGAGCATGTACAGATGCGAGGGGAAACAAATGCCCTGGACCAGAACATCTGTGGTGCTGCTCCCTTAAGGGCTCAGGTCGCTTGTGTGTTATTCATGTTATCTCCTCCCCAGTGCAATCTCTGGTGCAAGAGAGACGAGGAGACCAGGGAATGGCAAACATTGCCACTGATGGCCATCAACAGGGTCATCCTTTTGTGAAGAAAAGGAGTTTCCACTCTTTCTTCTTCCTCGTTTCAGAGAAGGAGCTTGTTTTCCTGGCAAGCTTGGGCAGTAGGGTTGGAGGGAAAACAACGACGACAACGACTCTTGATGATTTTGCAGTGTCCTACAGGGCCTCCAGTTCGCTCGAACCTTCTGGCCCGTTTCTGAGCCTGTTGTAAGGCGTCCCGTTTTAAACTCCATTTCTGAGGCAAAAGCCAGGCAGAAAGGTGCAGGAAGGACTCCTCGCGGGCAGCGTAAGCCAGCCAGCTCCCACGTCTGCTGTGAGGCCAAGTGAGCAAAGGTGCTTCTCCTTTGTGACATGGAGAGGAGGTGTCACAAGGGCCAGCTCCCGTGGTCCGGGGGCTTGTACAGGCTCTCAGCATGAGAACTTTTGTCTAATTCTTGTTTAGTTAACACATCCTAAGGGGGACAGGTATAGGGGTAGCGGTAAAGGGCTTCCATCTGGTACAAATGTAGTGTCCCCCACCACTCAAAGTAGCAGAACATTTCCGATTTGCCCTGGGAGGGACAGACGGCTGTTGTCTGTGCTTCCCACCCAAATACTGTAACGGGCTTCACTGGTAAAGGCAAGTAGTAAGCTTAGATCTCTTGATTTTTGGTTTTTTTTTCCCCCAAATATGATGTAGAGTAGGGAAACCGGTAAAGATTGTTTCCAAGTGCATTGCCTGTGGGCTTCCTCAAACCAGGTAGCTGCAATAGCGCTAAGGCCGCCTCTACTGTGTGTTTGGCTTATACATGAGAGCTGGTTCTTCTGGGTGCTCCTGGTCAGAAGACTCCTTTGTAAAAAGCCTTTCTTCAGCCACAAGACTAGAATCTCCTTGAGCACCTGATTTCCTTGCAGGCATTAGTGAGGGAACGGCTCCGCCACAAAGGCTCCTGCTTCCTCCGCAGAAGATTTGCATGGCCTGGCAGCAAACACGCAGTGTCGGAGCAGGCCTCTACACCCTGGGCAATAGCTGCTTCCTCAACATCGTCCTACAGCATTTGAGTGCAGGAGAGGAAAAGGAGCCCGGGGCCGCAGCCGGGCTGTGCCAGCGCCAGCTGTCCCCAGCAGTGGCCCCAGCCGTGTGCCCGTGCTCCCCGAGGCTGGCTCTGCGCGGGGCAGAGGCGCGCGCTCTGCCCAGGGCGGAGCCCCTTCCCCGCAGCAGGTGCCTGGGGAGGCCCCGTGGCCGCAGCTGCGGGAGGGACCGGGCGGTGCCAGCCCTGTCGCTGCGTGGCCCCGCACGGCCCCGTGTCACAAAGGGCGTCCCAGAGCCGGGTGGTTCATACGGGGCGGCCTCGGGCAGTTCAGCCGTGCTCTCCCCGGAGCTGGCAGCTGTGCTGGTGGAGCAAGCGTGGGCTGAGCTCAACGGCGGGGTCGCTCAGCTCCTCGCTGTCTGCATTTCAGCCTACATTCTCCTTGTCTTCCCTGAAATTTCACCCTTTTCTTCTCCCTCCCCTTCCCGCCAGTTCCCGCCTGTGGAAAAGGTAATCGTTAGTCGCCTTTTGGACAGGGGATTGTATACCTTGAGAGAGGGTAGAAGTGTGGGTTGGCCTGTACCTTCCTAGGTGTCAGCTGAGCTCTACTGTTCCAGCTTGGGAAGATACAGGCTGCCAGCAGAATTCCTTATTCTTTGTTCTCTTTTATGGAGCACATCCTAAGAGGGACGAGCCTAGGGCTATGGATCTGGGGTTTTCCTCAACCAAAACAAGAGGATCTCCTTTAAACTGTGATTTCCTTGCAGGCGTGAGAGTTGGAATGGCTCTGCCAGAGCGGGACCCGTTTCCTTCGCAGAAGATTTGCATGGCCTGGCAGCAAACACGCAGTGTGGGAGCGGGCCTCCACAACCTGGGCAATACCTGCTTCCTCAACTCCGTCCTGCAGTGTTTGACCTACACCCCACCGCTGGCCAACTACTTGCTCTCTCACGCGCACAGCCAGTCCTGTGAGTCCTTGCTAGACGTTCCTTTAGACCTCTTGGGCTGCTCTGAGGGATGACAAAACAGCAGGGGCTCTGGGAAGACAGCTCTCAATTTGTCTCTAGAAGCCGGCTTCGAATATTGCCTTCAGAGCAGGCTCGGCATAGCGTAGGGAGCGCGTTGTTTGAGTTCATGCACCACGCTCAAACTTTCAGGGAAGATCATTTCTTGCTTCCCGTCACTAGTGAAGCGTATTCAAAAGGAATGCCTGTAGTCAGCCTTTGGCATTTGGATTTCCTGCTGCTGCTGCTGCTGCTGCTGCTGCTGCTGCTGGTGGAAAGATGCTAAAATGCAGGATGTGGGCATCCTAGGTTCTCAGAATTGCTTCGTAGCTCGTTTCTAGAGTGCTGTGCTACTGTAGTAAATGATATGGCCGCTGGTGAAGCATGAGGAGGGAACAAAAAAACCCCCAAACAACTCCTGGAAAGCCATGTGAGGTGGCCTCATACGAACTCGATCCGAAACTTGTGTGGGATTGTATTAAAAGTTGGAATTTTCTGGAGGAGGAAATCATTCCTTGTTCGTCAAACTGCTGAGTTTGTGTTCTTTGGATGCGATTCTCATTCTTGGATGTAATAAGCCTGGAAGCCTCTGGCCCTATCGACAGGTGTTCATTCTGACAAAGGCACCTCTGTGCTTTCTGGTCTGGTGTGTCGGTCCGTTTTCAGGCAGACTGTCTGTTTTAATACAGACGTAACAGATATACTTCTTCTATACGATTCTGTGCAAGAAACTGCCACAGGGCTGTTGAGCCACTGGCATCAGAGGAGAATAGGATGTAGAACGGAGAGTGGAGCTTGTACCTGTAGCTTCAACGTGGGGTGATTTGGTTCTTTTTTCCTTGAAGGTTTTCCATAGCTGTGTATGTTTGACCCTGACTCCTTCCCTCTCCAGGTGCGGAGCAAGGCTTCTGCATGATGTGCACCATGGAAGCGCACGTTGAGGAGGTCCTATCTTGCTCAGGCAGTGCCATCATACCTGCGCCTGTCGTCAGTGAGCTGCCACGTGAGTAATTTCAGAGGGTTTTGTTTTGAGGCTTTTTTGATTTCTGAAGAACGCTGTGTGTCAATGTTTTTGCCGGGTTCATGGTTAAGGAGGAGAGCTTTTAGAAGAGTAAGTTTTCTCTGATTTTTCTCTGAGATCAATGTGAAAACCTTCTTTTTGCTTAGGAATAGGAGAACGTTTCCAGCTTGGCGCCCAGGAAGACGCACATGAATTCTTCTGCTACGCCGTGGCTGCCATGCAGAGAGCTTGTTTGAGTGGAAGCAGCGAGTGAGCATAAGCACATGACCATTGACATGTTCTCTAGCCCTTTTGACTCCTTCATTTCCAACCGTCAGCGAAAACCTCTGTCCGGGGCTTTCCTAACAAGGATAACTCGTGGAAGAGCTAACTCTCTGCCTTCCGTCTTTTGAGCTCCCATTACCATTTCTTTCCAGCTGGGACACAGCTTCTCAAGCTGGCACACTCATTCGTCAGGTCTTTGGAGGATTTCTAAGATCCAGAGGTACTTTTGAACAATATCACTGTCCTTAGAGTGACGGGTGGCTCTTTTTCTGTTGTTTGTGGTGGAGAGCTTCTAGTAGGCAACAGTATGTCCAGTGTGTCTAAAGAAGTACGTGTTGGTCACTGAAATGGGCAGTTAGTCTCCTTCCCATCCTGAGAAGCATTTCTCTTTGCCTTCCAGTAACGTGCTTCAGCTGCAAAGCCGTTTCCGACACCTACGAGGCATTCCTTGATATTCCTTTGGATATCAAGGTAAGATGTTTTGAAACGGCGGTGCACAATGTTTCAAGGCCCCTGCAGGCGCCTAGTTTCTCTCCGGTCAACTCCACTGACTTCAAACTGTGGGCTGTTACCACGCAAGAGCTCGGGGGTGGGTGGGAAGGGAACTGGACTTGTGTGCTCCCTCTGGGGAAGCCCTGTAAATGGTCTCCCTGTGCTGTGTGCTGGCTGTCAGCTGGGCAAAGAGTAAGGATGGGATCTGCAGCCGTGAGGACGCTCTCATACCCCTCTGCTTTGGACTACCTCAATACACCTCTGATTGCTGGATGGATGGCTTTGATTGCTTTTGCTCTTTTTGACCATGCGTCCCACAGGCAACTCTGGTACCGCCTAGGGGCGGCTGTTTATTGGGATAACGCTGGTACCACACAGGTAGCCATTTCTTGGGATTGTGCGTTTCCAGGAGCTTAGTGCTCTCCTTTTTTCCTCATCCAGGCAGCCTCATCTGTCACTGGAGCTCTGGAAGACTTTGTCAAACCGGAGCAGCTGGATGGCGAAAATGGCTATAAGTGTAGCAAGTAAGATTATTACTAACGACATTTTCCTAGGAGATGCTGGGTTACGGTATGGCATGTCTGGGAGCACTAGTTTGGACTTAATTGAGAAGCCCAGTCATGAGGCAGCTTGGGTTTTTTCTTTTTCTTTCCTTCCCTGTACAACTAATCCACCCGAATCCTCCAGAACTTGGACAAGGATGCATTTGTTTCTAAGATGGGTCATGTTTTTCCCTTCTGCCTGAATATTTGCAAAGCTTTGAGGAGAATTTTCCTCCTGGCCGTGTCTGCCCTGGAGGTGTTCCACCTTCCTAGCTATGCAGTTGCCCGCTGAACTACCCCTATGGCCAGAAGGGAAGAGACGTGTCCCCCATGCAGTGGTGAGCCGAAGCAAGGAGGAGCTCTGCACAGAGATTTGGCAACAGCAGCTTCCTCAAGAAAGCAATCAACAGTGTCGTTCCCAAGGCTTTTGGGTTGCTTGTATCTCTGCCCAGGAGACCTCAGCCCGCGGAGGAGCAGCAGCAGCCGCCGCCCCCGCTGGCTCGCTGAACAGTGTCCTGCCTAGTTCTTGTATTGTAAAGACCGCAGACTGCTGCTCGCTGAAGTGACCCACCTGAGACCGAAGCTCCCTTCCGTGAGAGCGTACGGACCGAAGGGGTCTGAAATGCAAATGTGCCTACGCTAGTTGGGCAAAACAAGCCTTCCCTCAACCGTACGTGGATGGGGAGCGGAGTGGGGAGAAGATAGGTTGCAGCGGTTTGGTCTGTGCTTGTCTTCAAGGTGTGAACAGCTGGCCACTGCGTCCAAGAGGCTTACAATTCATCGTTCCTCCAATGTCCTGACAGTGTGCTTGAAGAGATTTGATGCTTTCTCTGGCAGAAAGATTAGCAAGGTATGGATACAAGTGCACTGCAACTTTGTCTGCTTGGAAGGAGACCTTTCCTAAAGGAGGATCCTTTCTTGGAAGTTGTTCCTGTCTGCACACGATGGCTCTTGAGTGCAGCCGTCTAAGAAAAATCCATGCAATAGCTATGCCTTGCTCTTTCCCTTGTGGGAAGAGGCAAGTTCCAATGTGAAGACAAGCACCTGCTGTGCTCGTGAAGAGCTGCTTTGGCCGAGAAGAGTTTTCTGCCACTTCGGTGATGACATGGCAACCCCTGTTTTTGAGGAACCAAGAAGATCTGTTTCTATACTTCTGCCCTGCCTTTGGTGACCAGGTTTTCTCAGGCTGCTTCCTAAAGACTCTCCGGATAATTTTTGTGTCTTCTTGCTCTCTCTTCAGGTTGTGCAGTATCCGGAATATTTGGACCTCGGTGCATACACGTCTCAAGCGGTTGGAGAACCACTCCTCTATTCCTTGTATGCCGTCCTGGTACATAAAGGTTCCAGCTGTCAGACAGGACACTATTACTGCTTTGTAAAGGTAAAAGTCAACGTTGCGATTTGCCTTGGTGTCGCGTGTCGCGCAGTGGTGTCCTGTCTGTGGTTTTGTTCTAAAAAGCCTGCGGTTCCTCTAAAGAGAGCGTTGCCTTTCTCTGCAGGCCAGCGATGGACAGTGGTACGAGATGAATGATGACTCCGTGGTTCTTTGTGACCTCAAGACGGTTCTCTGCCAGCGGGCATATTTACTCTTCTATGCCAGGTAATAAGCAGGGTGAAAGGCTGTTCAGAAGCCACTCCCTCTGCTGTTCCTGATCTTGTCGTTGCTGTTCTCCTCCGGTGGGTTTTGCTTGCTGTCCTAGGAGAGAAGGACTGTTTGTCTAGTTGAGTTCTGTCTGTTCTGCAGTTCGCCAGGTCCTTTCTTCTCCCCACTCCTTGTCTGGCACTGAACTGTTGCGCTTGTGCAAATTGCTAGCCAGTCTGCTCTCTGAGACTGGCTAGCTGGGAAAAGGGGCGCAATGGAGCTCCGAGAGGGTATCAAGATGAGTTACTGCTCGGAAAGGGACAGACGTGGCTGGAAGACCGTGATCTAATGTCCAGCACCTAGTGCCGGTTCAGTCTTCTGCGTGTCATATGAAAAAAAATGGCAGGATGAGACTGAAGCCACCAGGAAGCTGCAAGAACCACCTTAGACTAAGATGCCTGTTGTTTCTCCAGGCACCATGATTTGACCCCTGGAGCAGGCGCTGAATGCCAAGAGACAAAGAGCACTTGCGTGGCAAAGCTGGGTCAAGTGCGGAAGAGTCCCTTTCCCGGGGGCATCGTGGGACTGCAAAGTCAGGAAGGTGGAGAAACTATGCAGAGGATCCGAGGGAAGAGAAAACTGCAGGACTCTGCAGGACCTCCCCGTCAGCACTGGGGCAGGAAGAGAGCGCGCTCTGACATTGAGGAGGGGCAGAAGCGGAATGGAAGCCACCCAGACTGTCCTCCGCCCAAGCGCAGGTGCACTTGCCGCACGGAAACACAGAAGCGCGCTCGCCGTCAGCTGGCGCGTAGCAGTGGGAACCTGCGCAGCTCTTCCCACAGGGAGAGAGAGAGCCCTGGTGGTGGCAGAAGCTCAGCAGGGGAAGGTGTGCACGGCTTGAGCAGCCACGGAGCAGCCTCGCATCCTGGTGCGGTAGGTGAGCAGCAGCCTGGGAAATACTCCCTTGAACAACGGGCGCTCCCACCGGTGCCAGTTCACCCAGAGGCTGCAGGCTCTTGCCAGGCAAATGAAAGACAGCCACACAGAAAGAGGAAACAGTCCTGTGCAGAGAGGCATGAAAGTGCCCCCAAAAGGCGGCGGCTAAAGACAGAAGCGGGCATTCTGGTGATCCCAAATTGAACAACAAATACAAGAAAGTGAAGAAGAAAAAGAAATGCAACGAGAACTCTGGAGAGGAGGAGTCAAAAGTAAGCAGCGTTTGCAGCATCACCAGGAAATGTCGCCTCACCCTTTGCCAGGGGTTTCAGGTGCGTGGCTTACGGACAGACGTGTTCAGGACTTGTGACTGAGCTTGCTATCACAACCTGCAATTAACCATCAAAGGCCGCAGACAAACGTTAGCGAAAGAACGCTAACCATCAATCTGGACATTTATAATGGAAACAATAAACTTGCCACCTTAACCAGACCCAGTCCTAAGTGGTGCTTCTGATTCCTGTAGAGAGTTTGACCATGCAAGAAAGAACAGAGCGGGTTGGGGTTTTTTTGGAATTTGTTTAACTCGAGACTTCCTTTATTGAAGCACCCTTGTGATCCAGAAGGGCAGAAGCTTTCTGCACCTGCTGAGCATATGAAATGAGCATAGAATCATAGAATCATAGAATCATAGAATTGTTCTGGTTGGAAGAGACCCCCCAAGATCTTTGGGTCCAACCATTAACCTAGCATTACCAAGTCCCCCACTAAATCGTATCCCTTAGGGCTTTGTCTAAACGTCTTTTGAATACCTCCAGGGATGGGGACTCCACCACCTCCCTGGGCAGCCTGTTCCAATGCCCAACAACCCTTTCAGTGAAGAAATTCTTACAAATGTCCAATCTAAACCTCCCCTGGCGCAACTTGAGACCATTTCCTCTTGTTCTGTCATCTGTTACTAGGGAGAAGAGACTGACCCCCATCTCTCTACAGCCTCCTTTCAGGGAGCTGTAGAGAGCAATAAGGTCTCCCCTCAGCCTCCTTTTCTCCAGACTAAACATCCCCAGTTCCCTCAGCCTCTCCTCACAGGATGAGCATGTAGAGATTGCGGGGAAAAAAATGCCCAGGAGCAGAGCATCGCCAGTGCTGCCCGATTAGAGGCCCAGGTTGGTTGTGTGTGATTCATGTTGGCTTCTCCCAAGTGCGACATCTGGTGCAATAAGAGAGAAGGCAACCAAGGCATTACAAACATTGCCACTGATGGTCCCCATCAACAGGGTCGTCTTGTTAAGAAAACGGGATTTCACTTGTCTTCTTCCTTGTTTCGGTGAAGAAGCTGGTTTCCTGGCAAACTTGGGCAGTGGAGTTTGAGTAAAAAAGAGAGCACTTCACCCTGAAGATGCTTCTGCGGTGTCCCACAAGAACGGCAGTTCATACGCCTTCTGGCCCGTTTCTGAGCCCGTCGCAAGGTGTCCTTGATAGGAAATCAGTTTCTGAGGGAAAACTGAAGCAGAAGCGCATAGGCATTTCATCTCACAGAAAGTATAAAACACCCAGCCGCGAGCCTACTGTGAGACTCACTGCAGAATGAGCGAAGGTGCTTCTCCATCAGCATCCTCTTCCCTCTCCAAGTGCCAGCACTTGGCACTACTCTGCCCTCTAGAATTCGAATCCAGCGAGAGAGGCGTTGGGAATGGGGACGTGAGCAGGAACAGGGTCCAGGTGAGCAGCCAAGCGCAGGGATCTTTCTTGGCAGCAGTCATGCTCTGGTGACCTGTGTGAAAGTCAGTTCTTCACTGGCCTAGGAGAGAGGCAAGGACATTTTAGTAGAGAATCACCAAGGGGATTTATTCTTTTTATTTAGCCATGCGTATAGCACCTGCTTAAAACAGTTCTATGCCTGCTCTATCATCTTCTCAGGCACTTATGACATCAAAAAACACCTTCACAAATCACATACAACCTCCTGCCCTATCAGCTACTCGGCCACCAGTAACGTCACAAGCACCTGAGAAAGCAGTGGGCTAGTTCCTGCCACAAACGACATCACAGGCACCTAAGCAGGCCATGCGTCTTTTCCTATCTGTCCGCTGCTCAGTCACGAGTGAGATCACTAGCATCAGCACAAGTGATTTAAAAACTCCTGCCCTATCAGTTACTCAGCAGCAGACGACATCACAAGTACCTGCAGCAGCAGCCAGGTTCCTGCTCCTTCCCCATCAGCTGCTCAGCCACCAGTGTCTTCACAAGGACCTGCACAGTATGAGCAGCCTCAGTTTCAACACGCCATCTTTTTCACCTCCATGTCTATCTTGTCTCCTGTCTCTCTGTGCTCTTCCCTCTGTCAGACACTTTTCTCACCCACTCCATGACCTCCCAATGCCTTTCACTGTTAGTGTGTTTCTGGGGCAGCCGGTACCTTGAAAGCGCTGTCCCAGCCACGTCACCTGCACCTGTTTCTCTTCCTCTTCTCCCTCGGCTTTGGGCTCTGGCCGTTTGATGCATTTTTTGACCTCGTAGGCCCTTTTGCCCTGGCTCCCTCTTGCTGTTAAACCCTCTTCCTGCAAGAGAAGCGAATATCAGTCGGTGTCCCCTCCATGGCATCTTACCTGCATCTCTCTGACCGGGACACTGGTGGGAACTGTCACCATCAGCCCCAGCTGTACTTGAAGTCTTCTCCTGGCACAGGCTCAGCTCTGGCTGTGCGTGGCGTGGAACATGGTTCCTGAAGGAGAAGAGCAAAACTCAAAGGAACTCCTGGGCAATGTCCTGCTGGGAGAGCTGATCTGAAGGCAGGTTGGCAGCCAGCCCCAAGGCTGCTCCAGGGGTGCTGCCTGTCCCCCAGCTCAGCCACACGTCCCACATCTGACTCTCTTGTTACCAAAAGGGATTGGCTTCCATTTTTCTTTTCTTCTAGTTTGTGCGCAGGTACTGGGAAAAAAGGCAGCAGAAGTACGCACTAAAACCCCTTCTTATTGCCAGCAAGAAAGGTGCTCCCAGCTGGGAGCATGAGAAGGACGCCGTGTTACAACTCTTATGGAACATTCCCTCCTTTTGTTTTGTGCATACCTGCACACCTTAAACTGGAGCAGAATAGTATCTGTATCGCTAATTTGCGCAAGACAGCTTGGGCATACTTGGGGCATACTTATGAGGTCTACTTCTGCTCAGTAACATGCTACGGCTCACATACGTTTCTGGGCCAACTGGCTATTCCTTTCTGTTCATGTAAATATAATATAAAAGGCTTGTTGTGGTCTGGCAGGGCTAACGAGGGAGCTTCCATGACTGCTTGGTTTAGATCTTTAAATACCTTTTGGGTTTCCGCAGTCAGGAGGAAACGCTCTTGATTTCAGTGCTGTCCTCTCTATCTCCAAGGGATAGGTTTTTTTGCTAGTTGTGTCTGTTTGCTTTTCCTGCTGATAGTGATTTGGAAGCCTAGCTTTTAAGATGGTAGCCTTGCTCATAAGCCTGTGGTGACCATGGACTATACGTATTCATTCCATAATTCGGCCATAACCACAGTCCAAACTACAGCAGCAGAGGCAAACAAGCCTGACTGTTGGATATGCGCTAAAAGCCCGTCCTCCACCAGAAATCAGCTCTCCTGGGTATCTGTCCCATTGAATTCTCAGGGGTACAAGGACAGGCATCTGCATTATGCATTTTCACTGGAGAAAGGAAGAATACTGCCTTTCCGCCAAGAAGGGTTTGTCACTAGTCTGAAAGGAGACCCCTGGGTATGCTTGGAGAGCAAGCCTATTGACAAGCTTACTCCCTCTGTAGGGGCTGGGCACTGGAAATGCCAATAGAGCACGAAAATTAAAAGAATGGATGGAAACGGACAATTCTGATCGTAGGACCATGCAGATGAAAAGGGGAGTCTTACACCTGGAATGTTCCCTAGATCCGTTCCTAGGCCTAAAGGCAATCGGTATTCCTCCATAGACTCTTCCAAAACCTTGCTAAATACCACATCCACTGAGCGTGGAAAGGAGATTCTCCAGAAGCCCTTACATAAAACCTATTCTAATGAGTCATCACGCTGTAGATTTTTTGCTAGATGGAGTTTGTCAGGCCCTTCAGACTCTGAGATTATGTGGATGCTTGCAGATGGATTAACTTGGTATTCTTCATATGTATTGTTGTAATATGTAATATTGCTACATATTTGTTGTAATATCAATCCAAATTTGGCTGATTATTTTATCATGTATAAGCACACAGGAGATAATAGGATGACGAACAGTCACGATCAAACTGAAGAACGAGAGTCGGACCCTGTCTCCACAAACTCTGGCTGCAAGAGAACGGGGCGGAAATCTGAGCTCTGCCGCAGATTAGAAAAACTGTCTGTGGGGGCCGTGTGCCACGCGGCTGTGCCGGTGCTGCATCACGTGTGAACGCTCCAGCATACTTAGGTACACAGGAGCCCCTTGCAAAATGGGGGTGAAGCTGCTTTATGCTGAAACATCTGTGTATGCAAACCCGTGGTTTGTATAATGCCTCATAACGGTTGGTCTTGCCCAGGCAGTTGGAGGTTCAGAGTTCGTGCCCTCAGCCTGAAGCTTCCCAGCTGTATCGCTCCCTGCGCCTCTAGGAATGAGACAGAGACTTGCAGAGCCGAGAGAGCACGCGTGGGACCGCCTCGCTGTACCTGAGTGGCTGGGACACTCCGTGGGGTAGGGAGGAATCCTGGGCTTTGACATGGAAGTACTGAGCCTGAGGTGCAGGAAGGCAAACTTGGGGTAGACATCAATACCGATGCTCAGTAAGGATGGCAAAGGGCTGGACGGGATTCTGCCCGTGGTTGCAGAACTTCCTGCACTTAGACTGGGTGGCAGGCTTATACTGGGAGGGCTGGGAGCTAAATGTGGCACTGCTTTAGGGAAAGCCAAGTGTTCATGAGCCGAAAAGATGTATTTCTTACACCTCTAGCCTTTAGTCTTGGAAGGCTATTTCATGTAGTATTTCAGGGTCATTTCTGAGCCCTCTTGGTCTCTCCGTAGGTTGTGGAGTATCCCGAGTACTTGGATCTTCAGCCACACACATCTCAGGCAGTTGGAGAACCACTCCTCTGTGCTTTATCTGCTGTCCTGGTGCATAGCGGTGGCAGCTGCCATGCAGGACGCTATTTCTGCTACACAAAGGTAAAGAGCAACTTCCTTCCTAGCAGGAGAAACACGACAGTGTTACTGGCAGACAAGGTTTTGGGGGAGGTGGTCTCCTTAGGGGCTGGATTGGATTTGTTTTGGTCAACTCTTGGTTCTGTAGTTTTCTGCCTGTGTTTTTGTGGAGAAACCATGCAGTTTGTGTCCAGATATCAATGCCTTTCTTTGCAGGCCAGCAATGGACTGTGGTATGAAATGGACAATACGTCTGTGGATGGTCGTGGCATCGACAGAGTTCTCAGGCAGCAAGCCTATGTACTGTTTTATGTCAGGTAATAACAAGTATTAAAGTGTGTTCAGAATACGTTTCCTTTTCCTGGTTTTGCTGTTTTTCTTCTCATCCTCCTGAGTGTTTCTCTGTCTGTCATAGGAGACAATTACTACCTGCATCATTCAGTGCTGTCAAACCTGAACTACCTCACGTCAGTCCTTCTCCTCCCTTGCTGGGCTTTAAGCTGCTGCCCTGGTGTAAACTGCTACTTGTCTGTTATCTGAAGAGGACTTCTGAGAAATACTAATGTACGCTGTCCTGGTTGCGGCTGGGATAGGGTTAATTTTCACCAGAAGCTGGCCGGGGTCTATTCTATACCATGTGACCGTCACGCTCACTATTTAGAGGGGGGTGACTGGCGGGGCGGGGGTCGCCTCTCAGAGCGGGCTGGGCGTAGGGCTGCGGGCGGGAGTGACCTGTCCGGGAAGCACCGCTAAGTACACGCTGTTGTTGTCATTGTTGGGGTTTCTCGCTTGTTTGTTCTCTTTCCCTTTGTTGTTTGGTTAAACTGTTGTTGTTGTTAACCCACGAGTTCTTGCTTTTCTTCGTCCCAATTCTCTCCCCGTCCCACCGGGAGGGGGGTGAGCGAGCGACCGCGTGGCTCAGCCTCCGGCTGGGGCTAAACCACGACAGTCCTTTTTGGCGCCCAACGTGGGGCACGACAACAGTACTTTTGTATTAAGTGACAAGCTCCTGCACGGGTCAAAAAAAAAAAAGTTTGCTGGCTGTGTTGTTTATCTCTTGACTTTTGGCAACATGTTAATGCGAATGTGGTTTGTTCTGGCACTGACGGTCTCACTGTGCTGGGGGAGCTATCTGGTGGAGAGGATGAGGGAATACATCATCTCCCTCTCCCTACCCAGGATTAATGTGGACAGGCTTATTACACAGGCTCCTGAGGTCCTTACTCACCCTTGTGTGAACTGCTTGGTATTACTTACTAATATTGTTGGCATATTATGGGGTTTGTGGAATCTGGTCTCGTCCTGGTGGAAGAGAAGACAACTTTTGGGTGAGGCTATATTGAAGCGTGACCTGAGGCGGCCGGTCCCAGGGTGGCAGGGTGTGTGGAAGGACTTGGGCAGGTTCCTAGGGCGGTTAACACCTCCCATAGCCTGGGACTTTACACCTGAACAAGTGAGCAACCCTAGCAAACTGACACGCCACCTGATAGAAGGGTGCCTTGCCTATCCCAATGAGAACCAGCAGCTTCTAGCGTTGTACTGGGGCCTGGCTTGTGCCTATCGAGCCGCAGTTCAGCATTCCCAGAGGACTCCGGTTGAGGCAGGGACCCAAACTGCACCTGAGGACACCATGGTTGAGATAGGGACCCAAACAACACCACCAACTACAGTAATTGCCCCAGTAGTCAAAAAGAAGCAATGGACAAGGAGGACAACGGGTCCATACCCTCGATTAGTAAGGGAAAAGGAAGAAGAGGAAGGGTCAGATCACGAAGCCGGTCCTTCGACAAGGACATCAGAGGAAGGAGTGAGAGAATTTCGACAGGAAGCAGAAACTACCCGGTCCCTGACCTCAGCAGAACTCCGAGACATGCGGAAAGATTACAGCCGCCAGCCAGGTGAGCGGATTGCTGCCTGGCTGCTCCGATGCTGGGATAGCGGGGCCGACAGTCAGCACTTGGAAGGCAAGGAAGCCCAACAGCTGGGATCCCTTGCTAGGAACCAGGGAATTGAGAGAGGAATTGGAAGAGAGGCAGCAATTTGCAGTCTCTGGAGACGGCTCCTCTCAAGTGTAAGGGCAAGGTATCCATTCAAGGAAGATCTTGTGAACTCCCCAGGAAAGTGGACCACTGCAGATGAAGGCATCCAGTACCTGAGAGAATTAGCAGTACTGGAAGTCATCTACGGGGATCTAGACAATGATGAGGTCTCCAAAGATCCAGACGATGTCCTGTGCACACGGGCCATGTGGAGGAAGGTGATTCAGAGCGCCCCAGCGTCATATTCTAACAGTCTGGCAGCGATGTATTTCCCAGATATTGATACGCCAACTGTGGAGAGAGTGTCGTCTTGGCTCCAAAACTTTGAAGAAAATCTCTGTACCGCCTCATCCCTACGGGCCAGTGCCTTGACTATCAGGAATGCCCCAAGAAATCAGTCCTCTCCTGCCTCGGTCGGAGGGAAAGGGAGCCCCAGGCGCACGCCGCGTGGACCACTCTGGTTCTTCCTGCGTGACCAGGGGGAGGACATGAGGAAGTGGGACGGTGAACCCACCTTTAAGCTGGAAGCCCGTGTACGTGAACTGAGAGGGAAGACAGCTGTTAAGAAGGGGCCACCCAAGAAGTCTGTCAGCAGAGTTGCTGTAGAGACGCACGAAGGCAATCAGCGATTTCCCAAACAGAGAAGAACTGAAATCACCTCCCTTGATCCTGAGGAGGGGCCTTCTGGTCTGGCGCTGCAAGGCTCAGACAGGGAATACTCTGACGAGGAACAGGAATAGAGGGTCCCTGCCTTCGGCCAGGAGGAGGAAAGGGATGACCGGGTATACTGGACTGTGTGGGTTCGATGGCCTGGCACATCAAACCCACAGAAGTATAGGGCTTTAGTAGACACAGGTGCACAATGTAGTCTGATGCCATCAGAGCATAGGGGCACGAAACCCATCTGGATCTCAGGAGTGACTGGGGGATGCCAAGAATTGTCAGTATTGGAGGCTGAGGTGAGCTTAACAGGGGACAAGTGGGAAAAGCACCCCATTGTGACCAGCCCAGAGGCCCCTTGTATCCTTGGCATAGACTACCTCAGGAGAGGGTACTTCAAGGACCCAAAGGGATACCGATGGGCTTTTGGTGTAGCCACGGTGAATGCAGAGAAGACCAAACAGCTATCTACCCTGCCTGGCCTCTCAGAAGATCCCTGCGTTGTGGGATTGCTGCAAGCTGAAGAACAGAAGGTACCAATTGCTACCAGGACGGTGCACCGGCGGCAATATCGCACCAACAGAGACTCCCTGGCTCCCATCCGTGAGCTGATTCATCAACTGGAGAGCCAAGGAGTCATTAGTAAGACACATTCACCTTTTAATAGTCCTATATGGCCAGTACGTAAATCTAATGGGGAATGGAGACTAACAGTGGACTACCGTGGCCTGAATGAAGTCACGCCACCACTGAGTGCTGCCGTGCCGGACATGCTAGAACTTCAGTATGAACTGGAGTCCAAGGCAGCCAAGTGGTATGCCACCATTGATATTGCCAATGCATTCTTCTCAATCCCTTTGGCAGCAGAGTGCAGGCCACAGTTTGCTTTTACTTGGAGGGGTGTCCAGTACACCTGGAATCGACTGCCCCAGGGGTGGAAACACAGCCCTACCATTTGCCATGGACTGATCCAGACTGCACTGGAGAAGGGTGGAGCTCCAGAACACCTACAATATATTGATGACATCATTGTGTGGGGCAACACAGCAGAAGAGGTTTTTGAGAAAGGGGAAAAAATAATTCAAATTCTTCTGAGAGCTGGCTTTGCCATAAAACGAGGGAAGGTCAAAGGACCTGCACAGGAGATCCAGTTCCTAGGAATAAAATGGCAAGATGGACGTCGTCAGATTCCAACAGATGTGATCAACAAAATAGCAGCTATGTCTCCACCAGCTAACAAAAAGGAGACCCAAGCTTTCTTAGGCATTGTGGGTTTTTGGAGAATGCATATTCCAAATTACAGTTTTATTGTAAGCCCTCTCTATCACGTGACCCGAAAGAAGAATGATTTCACATGGGGCCCTGAGCAACGACAAGCCTTCGAACAAATTAAACAGGAGATAGTTCATGCAGTAGCCCTTGGGCCAGTCCGGGCAGGGCAAGATGTTAAAAATGTGCTCTACACCGCAGCCGGGGAGAACGGCCCTACCTGGAGCCTCTGGCAGAAAGCACCAGGGGAGACTCGAGGTCGACCCCTGGGGTTTTGGAGCCGGGGATACAGAGGATCTGAGGCCCGCTACACTCCAACTGAAAAAGAGATTTTGGCAGCATATGAAGGGGTTCGAGCTGCTTCGGAGGTGGTTGGTACTGAAGCACAGCTCCTCCTGGCACCCCGACTGCCGGTGCTGGGCTGGATGTTCAAAGGGAGAGTCCCCTCTACACATCATGCAACTGATGCTACATGGAGTAAGTGGGTCGCACTGATCACACAACGAGCTCGAATAGGAAACCCCAGTCGCCCAGGAATCTTGGAAGTGATCACAGACTGGCCAGAAGGGAAAGATTTTGGAATGTCGACAGAGGAAGAGGTGACACGTGCTGAAGAGGCCCCACCATATAATGAACTACCAGAAAATAAGAAGGAATATGCCCTGTTCACTGATGGGTCCTGTCGTATTGTGGGAAAACATCGAAGGTGGAAAGCTGCTGTGTGGAGTCCTACACGACGAGTTGCAGAAGCCACTGAAGGACAAGGTGATTCGAGTCAGTTTGCAGAGGTGAAAGCCATCCAGCTGGCTTTAGATATTGCTGAGCGAGAGAAGTGGCCAGTGCTCTATCTCTATACCGACCCCTGGATGGTGACGAATGCTCTGTGGGGGTGGTTACAGCAATGGAAGCAGAGCAACTGGCAGCGCAGAGGCAAACCCATCTGGGCTGCCAAATTGTGGCAAGATATTGGTGCCCGGCTAGAGAAGCTGGTTATAAAAGTACGCCACGTAGATGCCCACGTACCTAAGAGTCGGGCCACTGAGGAATATCAAAACAACCAGCAGGTGGATCAGGCTGCTAGGATTGAAGTGGCGCAGGTAGATCTGGACTGGCAACATAAAGGTAAATTATTCCTAGCTCGGTGGGCCCATGACACCTCAGGCCATCAGGGAAGAGATGCAACATACAGATGGGCTCGTGACCGAGGGGTGGACTTGACCATAGACACTATCGCACAGGTTGTCCATCAGTGTGAAACATGTGCTGCAATCAAGCAAGCCAAGCGGTCAAAGCCTCTTTGGTTTGGAGGACGATGGCTGAAATATAAATATGGGGAGGCCTGGCAGATTGATTATATCACACTCCCACAGACCCGCCAAGGCAAGCGCCATGTCCTCACAATGGTGGAAGCAACCACCGGGTGGCTGGAAACATATCCTGTGTCCCACGCCACTGCCCGGAACACTATCCTGGGCCTTGAAAAGCAAGTCTTATGGCGACATGGCACCCCAGAAAGGATTGAGTCAGACAATGGGACTCATTTCCGAAACAACCTTATAGACACCTGGGCCAAAGAGCATGGCATTGAGTGGGTGTATCACATCCCCTATCATGCACCAGCCTCTGGGAAAATTGAACGATACAATGGACTACTGAAAACTACACTGAGGGCAATGGGTGGTGGGACCTTCAGACATTGGGATACACATTTAGCAAAAGCCACCTGGTTAGTTAACACTAGAGGGTCTACCAGTCGAGCTGGTCCTGCCCAATCGAAGCCTTTACATACTGTAGAAGGGGATAAAGTTCCTGTAGTGCACATGAAGAATATGTTAGGGAAGACAGTCTGGGTTAATCCTGCCTCGGGCAAAGGCAAACCCATCCGTGGGATTGTTTTTCCTCAAGGACCTGGGTGCACTTGGTGGGTGATGCGAAAGGATGGGGAAGTCCGATGTGTACCTCGAGGGGATTTGATTTTGGGTGAGAATAGTCAATGAATGAACTATTGATAAAACTGAGCAAAGTGCAGCAGTAATGGAAGCAGAACTGGCTTTAGCAACTGGCGCCCATCAACTTCCTCAAGAGATCGACATCTTCAACCCACAGACCGTGGACATGATGCAGCAGCCGAGCCAGATACTGTGACTGCAAGTTCCAGATGCAACAATCCAACACTACACACCATCCTCCCACTGCGTCCAGTGTCACCTGCCCCACCACGCCGAGACCCAGCCCTGTTTCACCGACTGAGCAAACTCCACATCATCTCTCCTGCCCCAAGAGACTATTCTGACAGATGGAGCCTAAAGTCATGGACTAAATGAACTCAATGGACACTTCAAAGGGATGGTCCATAGACTAAGGGAATGATGTCTGTGTGTATCTATCTATCTATATATATATATCAGGAAAAGTGGTGGTGATTAATTGGAAAGTGTAGTATCTGAGCGTGATGTATATGGTATAGAATAAGGGGTGGATAATGTCCTGGTTGCGGCTGGGATAGGGTTAATTTTCACCAGAAGCTGGCCGGGGTCTATTCTATACCATGTGACTGTCACGCTCACTATTTAGAGGGGTTGACTGGCGGGGCGGGGATCGCTGCTCGGAGCGGGCTGGGCGTCGGGCTGCGGGCGGGAGCGACCTGTCCGGGAAGCACCGCTAAGTACACGCTGTTGTTGTCATTGTTGGGGTTTCTCGCTTGTTTGTTCTCTTTCCCTTTGTTGTTTGGTTAAACTGTTGTTGTTGTTAACCCACGAGTTTTTGCTTTTCTTCGTCCCAATTCTCTCCCCGTCCCACCGGGAGGGGGGTGAGCGAGCGACCGCGTGGCTCAGCCTCCGGCTGGGGCTAAACCACGACAACGCTCAGGGCGCTGCGGTGGTGATGGGGGCAGATTGTGACCCTGGATGAGGGAGGAGCACAGCATCTGACCTTTGCAATGCTGGAGAGGAGGAGGAGGAGGAAGAATCCAGGAAGCACCAAAACTGCCCCCAGCAGGGACCAAGCTGCACAAAGGGCACCAGCAGCCCACCCTGTCGCTCTTCCCAGTGCTGCCTCTGGCCAGGAAGTGCTCAGAGAGACCTTCCAGGGACTCGGACAGCTCTGCCAGCTGGCCCGCCTGCCCACAGGTCCCTTGAGGAAGAGCTTTAATCCGTGTTCAGCTTTTGGGATCACCTTGCAAAAACAACGCTCATTTGGTACCAACAGCCAGAAAAGCCAAAGCCAGAATTAAAAACACTTGTTGGCCTTGCATTTGTAATTTATGGGGTGTTTTCTTCTCCGTAGGTTTTGGGGCAATTGGTGGAAATACTCAGTCCGACAGGTTTATATCTTGGGATTTTGAAAGCAGTGTGCTTGCATGTGCCCATCTTGCAATCTCCTCTTTTAAAATATCAGATTAAAGTCACTTGAACAGAAGTGGGCTGCGTGAGCCGACAGTGAGTGGGACTGAAAACCCACTGAAGGGCCAGGCCCAGAGGGTGCTGCTCAGTGGCACCAAGTCTAGTGCGAGGCCAGTAACTAGCCATGTCTCCCAGGGGTCAATACTGGGTCTGATCCCCTTTAACATCTTCCTTAATTAATGGTCTGGATGATAGGGCGGAGTGCACCCTCAGCAAGCCGGCCAATGACACCAGCCTGGGAGGAGTGGCGCTTAGGCCAGGGCCTCGTGCTGCCATCCCAAGGGGCCTGGGCAGGCTGGCGAGATGGGCTGACAGGGACCTCATGCAATTCATCAAGGGCAAGTGCAAAGGGTGCTGTGCGGGTGATGAGCACCAGCACAGGCTTCCCAGGGAGCTTGTGGAGTCTCCATCCTCGGAGATGTTCCACAGCCCTCTGGACATGGTCATGGACAACCAGCTGCAGGTGGCCCTGCTTGAACAGGGGGGTTGGACCAGGTGACTTCCCCCTCCAGGTGACCTCCCGGCCAGCCTCAAGTAGCCGGTGATTCTGTGAGATGGATTCTGTGAGAGGATCCAGCCACCAACACTGTCATCCTCAGGCGGTCATCGAGAGCTCCACCAGGAAGCTGCAGCCTGTGGAGAGCCCAGGCCAGAGCAGGCTCCTGGCAGGAGCTGCGGCCCCTGGAGAGGAGCCCAGGCAGCAGCAGGCTCTCTGGCCAGAGCTGCGGCCTGTGGGGCTCAGGCAGGAGCAGGGGAATGGTGTGAGGAGGAAGGGGCGGCAGAGACGAGGCGCTGGGGGCCGCCCGCAGCCCCATTCCCTGTCCCCCTGCGCCGCTCGAGGGGAGAGGGGGCCGAGGAGCCGGGAAGGGAGGAGTGAGGCTGAGCCTGGGAAGAGCGGAGCTGGGGGAAGCTGTTTTCGTTTGGTTTTGTCGCTGCTCTCCTGCTCCCTTTTTAATTGGCACCAAATTACATCAATCTTGCCCCGCTCAGTCCCCTCTCCCCCGTTAGGGGGCGCAGGGCGGCTCTGTGAGGAGAGGCCTGGGCGGCCCATTCCCACCCAGCAACAGCCATGCCATTGGTCACAGCTGAGCCAATCAGCAGGGCTGGTGCTGGCCTGTCAGTCACAGCCAGCCTGGGGCGGGGCCAGCGGGGCCAGAGGCTGAGCAGCCTGAGAATGGGGTGCGAGACAGGCTGGGGGCAGACCTGGAGACCCCACCACCCTGCCCCACCCCTCTCCGCCGCTCTGTCCCTCTCTCTTCCTCCTCCTCCCTGCTCCACCGGGGCGCCGGGGCCTGGGCCTGGGCCCGGGCAGCCCCGGGGAGGCGGCCATGGGGTCTGCAGGGGGGCGGGGCGGGGCCGGGCTGGGGGACGGTGTTCCCGCAGGGTCAGGCAGCAGGAAGGGGCTCCCCACGGCATGCCGGGAGCTGTAGTTCCGGGCCATGGAGCCACCGGGCGGCCGTGCTGGTTCCCAGGGCATGCCGGGAGCTGTAGTCCTGGGGCACGGGGCTGCCAGGCCGCCATGTTGGTCTCGGGGGGCGCAGTCACTGCTCCAGCTGCGGCTCAGGGAGGGGAGGGCCGGGGCCTCAGAGACTGCATCTGGCTCTGGTTTGCGTGGGCTGTCTCTGGCCTTGCTCTCTTGGCGACGTGGGCGAAAAGGGGCAGGTGGACACTTACTGGCTTTGGAGAGGAGCTGCCGCGGCTGAAGCTGAAGAGACCAGAAAAAAGTAAAGCAGCTGGAGAATGAAATGAAGGGGATCCTGCCAGCTGCTGCCTCCAGCTGCAGACAAGAGGCAGCCGGCCTCTCCAGGTGAGGAGAGGTCCCTCTGAGTAGTCCTCAGCAGACCAGATCAACGTGCACTGCGGGGTCTGTATCAGTAAGGAAAATTACAGTACGGCCATGTAGTGTGTGTGTGCGCGTGCATGGCTGCGTATCTTGGAAGCCTCATGTTGTAAGAGCTGTGACACACCAGTGTGTTCTCTTAGGTGGAGGGCAGTCGAGTGACTGGAGCTACAGAAGAGGAAGGGAGGAAAGGACAGACAGACAGACAGAAGTGCCTGAACTCTAAAATTTGCCTGGCAGCACTGAGAGCAGGAGCTGTGGTGAGTCCTGGGCCCTTGGTGTCATGTCGCCCCTCTTCTACATCTCAGCACCTCCCTGTCCCCTCCCCTTTCCCTCTGTGTAATTTTTTTCCCTTCCCTCCCCTCCCCTCCCCTTCCCTTCCTCTCTATTACTGTGCTCTGCTCCCTGTTACTGGTGGATGAAAAGCTGGACATGAGCCAACAATGTGCACTTGCAGCCCAGAAAGCCAACCGTATCCTGGGCTGCAGCAAAAGCAGCGTGGCCAGCGGGTCAAGGGAGGGGATTCTGCCTCTCTACTCCGCTCTGGTGAGACCCCACCTGCAGTGCTGCATCCAGCTCTGGGGCCCTCAGCACAAGACAGACATAGACCTGCTGGAGAGGGTCCACAAAAATGATCAGAGGGATGGAACACCTCTGCTACGAGGAAAGGCTGAGAGAGTTGGGGTTGTTCAGCCTGGAGAAGAGAAGGCTCCGGGGAGACCTTACTGCGGCCTTTCAGTTCTTGAAGGGAGCTTAGAAGAAAGATGGGGAGAGACTTTTTCGTAGGGCCTGTAGTGATAGGACAAGGGGTCATGGTTTTAAACTAAAAGAGGGAAGATTCAGACTGTATATAAGGAAGAACATTTTTACGATGAGGGTGGTGAAACGCTGGCACAGGTTGCCCAAAGAGGGGGTAGATGCCCCATCCCTGGAAACATTCCAGGTCAGGTTAGACGGGGCTCTGAGCAACCTGATCTAGTTGAAGATGTCCCTGCTCACTGCAGGGGGGGTTGGACTAGATGACCTTTCAAGGTCCCTTCAAACCCAAACTGTTCCATGATTCTGTCTTTTGAAAAATTGATCTGCTGCTTTGTGAAGAACTCGCTCTTTCTAAAATGCTGTTCAGCTGTGAAGAATGAATTTCTCGGAGGTCTCCCACGAATACCTAGGTGCCAGTTTGGTTCCGTTCCTAAACTGACAAGTCACACGGAAGGAATTTTACATTTCATACATGAAAACACCTTTAGGAAATGCAGCAAAACAGACGGTTTAGTGATAAGGTCTGCAGTGCTGTTCATATTTCCTTGCTCTGTATTTGTTTTGCCTACTACTATTGCTTGTTTGATACATGCTCTCCTTTGCATACTTCTGAATAAATTGTGCATTTCAACTTCAATTTTTTGACCATATGTTTTCAAGTGAAACGTTTATTTTACCCAACTGCAGATGTTTTTAAATCTAGCTTATTATATAGACTTAAATATTGAACACAAATAAAAATGGCACTCAGAATACATTGAGGTCGAATTGGAAATACGTAGCCCATAAGCCTTTTCTGTGTTAAGTGTAGACGTTGGCATACTACGTTGCTAGAGAGCTGTATTCACAAACTGCCAAAGTGGAATTGTACTTCCCTAAGTAATGCATGGTGAAAGTTACAGAAACCATTGCAAGAATTGTTAATGTTACGTTCGTACAACTTCTTAACAGCCCACCTATAGATACTAAAGTGGTAAAGGCGGACACGGCAGTTCAAGAAAAGCAGTGCCCTCCCCTGGTTGCTAACAATTTTGAAGTGTCCCGTTCTATCATTGCCAGCCATTTAAACAGTGAAATACGTATTAGAATTCTCACTAGATGGTTCTAACATTGTGGATACTGTGATATAGTCAGGTACGGAAAAGATACTCTAGAGTTGGCGTTTTATTAGTTGTATGGTTAAATAATTTTTATGGCTCAACAAAAACTGCTTGAAGTCTTAAGAGATTCTAATGTTTTCCTTAAGTGTGACATAAGTTGAATGTAGAACAGTGTATCTCTACTTGTGACTCCTGTTAGAAACTCCTATTAACAAATGAATTTGTTTGTTTGTGTTTCTGTCAAACTGTCCCTAGGGAACTGATGGAACTGGGCTGTGAAGATGCAAGTTGAGCCTTTAAGCTGAAAAGCTACATCACAGATGCAAACTGCCTTGTGGTGGAATTTTTTTATTCTTCATAAATGGTAAGTTTTTTAAAAAAACAACAACAAAAACAGTCAGCATATTGTAGACCTGCTTACATAGTAATCAAAAGTACAAGACTTTCTGAAGAACTACAAAAACCTGTGGAATGTGACCATTCCTGAAAAGACTGAAGAATAAATATGACAGCTAAATGTGGATCTCAAGGGGTTTTTCTATTTGTAGCACAGCCTATGTTTTGCACTCTAAATACTGGAGAGCAGCCGAGACTGGGCCTCTTGCAATTTCGCACTTGAAATTGCTTAGGTGACTTCCGCCATTACTTCTGACAGTAAACGGTGTTACATTTGATAACAGATAACTGCAATTGCTTACTTGCTTCCGAAAGTCTTTAACTGGTCGAGTAGTTACTGTCAGTAGGAACTAGCTCCGCTAAGATTTACGTGGCGTTCCCCATTTATTAAAATAGCTCAGGACTACACACAGAGGCTGAAAATAAAATACTTGAACCATGGCTTCAGTAACAAGAATGCAGATCTCCCATCCACCAAGGTGTGCAGCTTAACGAACCATCTACCTCAGGCAAGGCAGTCGAATCACCCTCGTTCTTAATGTGGGGGGGAGGGGGGGGTTGGTGTGGCATAAAGCGTCCCTTATTCTGTACAAAACAGAGCCATAGAACACCCCTATCACTCAGTTTTTCCTAACTGATGTTTTCATCCCCCCTTTAAAGACGCACTTTTGTCCTCAAAGATTAAGACCTGTGTATGGAAGTCTCACACAATTTTATAAAGCACCTGTTTTTAACCTGTCTGTGGGCATTGTCCATGGCTCCTAGGAAATGAGAGGATGGGCTTGAAGCCAAGAGGAGGCTGCCAGGACAAGTCTAAACTAAGATCATTGTTGTTTCTCCAGGCGCCCTGGTTTGACCCCTGGAGAAGGCGCTGAAGCCCAAGGCAGAGAGAGCATTTCGATGACAAAGCTGGAAAAAGCGCGCGAGAGCCCATTATCTGGAGGCATGGTGGGCCTGAGAAATCAAGAACCTGAAGAAAACATGCCCAGGAGACAAGAGAACACCACCCAACTCTCCAAGAACTCCCCGTGAGCACTGCAGCAGGAAGAGCGCGCGCTCCAACGCTGAGGAGCTGGAGAAGCTGAAGGGAAGCCAACCAGCCCATCAGTCTCCCAAGCAGAGGTGCACTCGCAGCGGGGAAGGGCAGAAGCGCAGTGGCCATCAGGTGGCGCATAGCAGTGGGAGCCTGTACCGCTCTTCCCACAGGGAGAGCAAGAGCTCTGGTGATGGCCGAAGCTCAGGAGAAGATCCTCCTTGCAAAAGAGAGAGAAGCCAGAGCAGAGGAAGAGCCTTTCCAGCAGAGCCAGGGAGGTGGGAAAGAGGCAGCTCCTCCACCAGTTGCTATTGCTCCCATGCCCCAGGAGTTCTGGCACTGGGCTAAGGACTTGGAGAAATTGAGGCCAACCGACAGCCACATGTCTCCGAAGGATTCTCACAGAAGCCAAAGGCTTCACCGTCCCCTCTCTGGAGGGGAAGGTGTGCGTGGCTGGAGCGGCCACAGAGCGTCTGGTCTGTGCTTCAGCAGATCGGCAGGTCAGCGGCAGCCTGGGAAGTACTCCCTTGCCCGACATGCACCAGTTCACTGCGAGTTTGCGGGCTCTTGCCAGGCAAATGAAAAACAAAGCCCCAGGAAGAGAAAACGTCCCTGTGCAGAGGGGACTGACAGCGCAATGGAAGAGAAACAGTGAAAGACAGAAGAAAGAGGTTTCTGGAGATCAGAAGATGAAAAAAACCCAGGAAGGTGAAGGAGGAGGACAAAAAGTAAGCAAGGCTTGCAGCAGCATCAGGAGAAATGTTTCCTGACTCCTTGCTGGCTGTTGCAGATGCAGGGCTCATGGACAGAAGCATTCGCTGTTCCGACTGTGGTAAGCCACCACCACCTGCAGTTGGCCATCAAAAGCCACCAAGAAGAATTATCCGCACAAGGCTAACCTTCAAAACTTGAAATCCGTGACTGAAACCATAACGTTGCCATCAAAACCCAACCCAGTCCCAAGTGGTGCTTCTCATTTTGGTAGAGGATTTTCCCAGGTGAGAAAGAACTGTTGGGGGTTTCTGCAATTTGTTTAACTCGAGGTGTCCTGTATGAAAGCGCCCTTGTAATCCAGAAGGGTGGGAGCTTTCTGCACCTGCTGAGCATATGAAATGAGCATGTACAGATGCGAGGGGAAACAAATGCCCTGGACCAGAACATCTGTGGTGCTGCTCCCTTAAGGGCTCAGGTCGCTTGTGTGTTATTCATGTTATCTCCTCCCCAGTGCAATCTCTGGTGCAAGAGAGACGAGGAGACCAGGGAATGGCAAACATTGCCACTGATGGCCATCAACAGGGTCATCCTTTTGTGAAGAAAAGGAGTTTCCACTCTTTCTTCTTCCTCGTTTCAGAGAAGGAGCTTGTTTTCCTGGCAAGCTTGGGCAGTAGGGTTGGAGGGAAAACAACGACGACAACGACTCTTGATGATTTTGCAGTGTCCTACAGGGCCTCCAGTTCGCTCGAACCTTCTGGCCCGTTTCTGAGCCTGTTGTAAGGCGTCCCGTTTTAAACTCCATTTCTGAGGCAAAAGCCAGGCAGAAAGGTGCAGGAAGGACTCCTCGCGGGCAGCGTAAGCCAGCCAGCTCCCACGTCTGCTGTGAGGCCAAGTGAGCAAAGGTGCTTCTCCTTTGTGACATGGAGAGGAGGTGTCACAAGGGCCAGCTCCCGTGGTCCGGGGGCTCGTACAGGCTCTCAACATGAGAACTTTTGTCTAATTCTTGTTTAGTTAACACATCCTAAGGGGGACAGGTATAGGGGTAGCGGTAAAGGGCTTCCATCTGGTACAAATGTAGTGTCCCCCACCACTCAAAGTAGCAGAACATTTCCGATTTGCCCTGGGAGGGACAGACGGCTGTTGTCTGTGCTTCCCACCCAAATACTGTAACGGGCTTCGCTGGTAAAGGCAAGTAGTAAGCTTAGATCTCTTGATTTTTGGTTTTTTTTTCCCCCAAATATGATGTAGAGTAGGGAAACCGGTAAAGATTGTTTCCAAGTGCATTGCCTGTGGGCTTCCTCAAACCAGGTAGCTGCAATAGCGCTAAGGCCGCCTCTACTGTGTGTTTGGCTTATACATGAGAGCTGGTTCTTCTGGGTGCTCCTGGTCAGAAGACTCCTTTGTAAAAAGCCTTTCTTCAGCCACAAGACTAGAATCTCCTTGAGCACCTGATTTCCTTGCAGGCATTAGTGAGGGAACGGCTCCGCCACAAAGGCTCCTGCTTCCTCCGCAGAAGATTTGCATGGCCTGGCAGCAAACACGCAGTGTCGGAGCGGGCCTCTACACCCTGGGCAATAGCTGCTTCCTCAACATCGTCCTACAGCATTTGAGTGCAGGAGAGGAAAAGGAGCCCGGGGCCGCAGCCGGGCTGTGCCAGCGCCAGCTGTCCCCAGCAGTGGCCCCAGCCGTGTGCCCGTGCTCCCCGAGGCTGGCTCTGCGCGGGGCAGAGGCGCGCGCTCTGCCCAGGGCGGAGCCCCTTCCCCGCAGCAGGTGCCTGGGGAGGCCCCGTGGCCGCAGCTGCGGGAGGGACCGGGCGGTGCCAGCCCTGTCGCTGCGTGGCCCCGCACGGCCCCGTGTCACAAAGGGCGTCCCAGAGCCGGGTGGTTCATACGGGGCGGCCTCGGGCAGTTCAGCCGTGCTCTCCCCGGAGCTGGCAGCTGTGCTGGTGGAGCAAGCGTGGGCTGAGCTCAACGGCGGGGTCGCTCAGCTCCTCGCTGTCTGCATTTCAGCCTACATTCTCCTTGTCTTCCCTGAAATTTCACCCTTTTCTTCTCCCTCCCCTTCCCGCCAGTTCCCGCCTGTGGAAAAGGTAATCGTTAGTCGCCTTTTGGACAGGGGATTGTATACCTTGAGAGAGGGTAGAAGTGTGGGTTGGCCTGTACCTTCCTAGGTGTCAGCTGAGCTCTACTGTTCCAGCTTGGGAAGATACAGGCTGCCAGCAGAATTCCTTATTCTTTGTTCTCTTTTATGGAGCACATCCTAAGAGGGACGAGCCTAGGGCTATGGATCTGGGGTTTTCCTCAACCAAAACAAGAGGATCTCCTTTAAACTGTGATTTCCTTGCAGGCGTGAGAGTTGGAATGGCTCTGCCAGAGCGGGACCCGTTTCCTTCGCAGAAGATTTGCATGGCCTGGCAGCAAACACGCAGTGTGGGAGCGGGCCTCCACAACCTGGGCAATACCTGCTTCCTCAACTCCGTCCTGCAGTGTTTGACCTACACCCCACCGCTGGCCAACTACTTGCTCTCTCACGCGCACAGCCAGTCCTGTGAGTCCTTGCTAGACGTTCCTTTAGACCTCTTGGGCTGCTCTGAGGGATGACAAAACAGCAGGGGCTCTGGGAAGACAGCTCTCAATTTGTCTCTAGAAGCCGGCTTCGAATATTGCCTTCAGAGCAGGCTCGGCATAGCGTAGGGAGCGCGTTGTTTGAGTTCATGCACCATGCTCAAACTTTCAGGGAAGATCATTTCTTGCTTCCCGTCACTAGTGAAGCGTATTCAAAAGGAATGCCTGTAGTCAGCCTTTGGCATTTGGATTTCCTGCTGCTGCTGCTGCTGCTGCTGCTGCTGCTGCTGGTGGAAAGATGCTAAAATGCAGGATGTGGGCATCCTAGGTTCTCAGAATTGCTTCGTAGCTCGTTTCTAGAGTGCTGTGCTACTGTAGTAAATGATACGGCCGCTGGTGAAGCATGAGGAGGGAACAAAAAAAACCCCCAAACAACTCCTGGAAAGCCATGTGAGGTGGCCTCATACGAACTCGATCCGAAACTTGTGTGGGATTGTATTAAAAGTTGGAATTTTCTGGAGGAGGAAATCATTCCTTGTTCGTCAAACCGCTGAGTTTGTGTTCTTTGGATGCGATTCTCATTCTTGGATGTAATAAGCCTGGAAGCCTCTGGCCCTATCGATAGGTGTTCATTCTGACAAAGGCACCTCTGTGCTTTCTGGTCTGGTGTGTCGGTCCGTTTTCAGGCAGACTGTCTGTTTTAATACAGACGTAACAGATATACTTCTTCTATACGATTCTGTGCAAGAAACTGCCACAGGGCTGTTGAGCCACTGGCATCAGAGGAGAATAGGATGTAGAACGGAGAGTGGAGCTTGTACCTGTAGCTTCAACGTGGGGTGATTTGGTTCTTTTTTCCTTGAAGGTTTTCCATAGCTGTGTATGTTTGACCCGACTCCTTCCCTCTCCAGGTGCGGAGCAAGGCTTCTGCATGATGTGCACCATGGAAGCGCACGTTGAGGAGGTCCTATCTTGCTCAGGCAGTGCCATCATACCTGCGCCTGTCGTCAGTGAGCTGCCACGTGAGTAATTTCAGAGGGTTTTGTTTTGAGGCTTTTTTGATTTCTGAAGAACGCTGTGTGTCAATGTTTTTGCCGGGTTCATGGTTAAGGAGGAGAGCTTTTAGAAGAGTAAGTTTTCTCTGATTTTTCTCTGAGATCAATGTGAAAACCTTCTTTTTGCTTAGGAATAGGAGAACGTTTCCAGCTTGGCGCCCAGGAAGACGCACATGAATTCTTCTGCTACGCCGTGGCTGCCATGCAGAGAGCTTGTTTGAGTGGAAGCAGCGAGTGAGCATAAGCACATGACCATTGACATGTTCTCTAGCCCTTTTGACTCCTTCATTTCCAACCGTCAGCGAAAACCTCTGTCCGGGGCTTTCCTAACAAGGATAACTCGTGGAAGAGCTAACTCTCTGCCTTCCGTCTTTTGAGCTCCCATTACCATTTCTTTCCAGCTGGGACACAGCTTCTCAAGCTGGCACACTCATTCGTCAGGTCTTTGGAGGATTTCTAAGATCCAGAGGTACTTTTGAACAATATCACTGTCCTTAGAGTGACGGGTGGCTCTTTTTCTGTTGTTTGTGGTGGAGAGCTTCTAGTAGGCAACAGTATGTCCAGTGTGTCTAAAGAAGTACGTGTTGGTCACTGAAATGGGCAGTTAGTCTCCTTCCCATCCTGAGAAGCATTTCTCTTTGCCTTCCAGTAACGTGCTTCAGCTGCAAAGCCGTTTCCGACACCTACGAGGCATTCCTTGATATTCCTTTGGATATCAAGGTAAGATGTTTTGAAACGGCGGTGCACAATGTTTCAAGGCCCCTGCAGGCGCCTAGTTTCTCTCCGGTCAACTCCACTGACTTCAAACTGTGGGCTGTTACCACGCAAGAGCTCGGGGGTGGGTGGGAAGGGAACTGGACTTGTGTGCTCCCTCTGGGGAAGCCCTGTAAATGGTCTCCCTGTGCTGTGTGCTGGCTGTCAGCTGGGCAAAGAGTAAGGATGGGATCTGCAGCCGTGAGGACGCTCTCATACCCCTCTGCTTTGGACTACCTCAATACACCTCTGATTGCTGGATGGATGGCTTTGATTGCTTTTGCTCTTTTTGACCATGCGTCCCACAGGCAACTCTGGTACCGCCTAGGGGTGGCTGTTTATTGGGATAACGCTGGTACCACACAGGTAGCCATTTCTTGGGATTGTGAGTTTCCAGGAGCTTAGTGCTCTCCTTTTTTCCTCATCCAGGCAGCCTCATCTGTCACTGGAGCTCTGGAAGACTTTGTCAAACCGGAGCAGCTGGATGGCGAAAATGGCTATAAGTGTAGCAAGTAAGATTATTACTAACGACATTTTCCTAGGAGATGCTGGGTTACGGTATGGCATGTCTGGGAGCACTAGTTTGGACTTAATTGAGAAGCCCAGTCATGAGGCAGCTTGGGTTTTTTTCTTTTTCTTTCCTTCCCTGTACAACTAATCCACCCGAATCCTCCAGAACTTGGACAAGGATGCATTTGTTTCTAAGATGGGTCATGTTTTTCCCTTCTGCCTGAATATTTGCAAAGCTTTGAGGAGAATTTTCCTCCTGGCCGTGTCTGCCCTGGAGGTGTTCCACCTTCCTAGCTATGCAGTTGCCCGCTGAACTACCCCTATGGCCAGAAGGGAAGAGACGTGTCCCCCATGCAGTGGTGAGCCGAAGCAAGGAGGAGCTCTGCACAGAGATTTGGCAACAGCAGCTTCCTCAAGAAAGCAATCAACAGTGTCGTTCCCAAGGCTTTTGGGTTGCTTGTATCTCTGCCCAGGAGACCTCAGCCCGCGGAGGAGCAGCAGCAGCAGCCGCCCCCGCTGGCTCGCTGAACAGTGTCCTGCCTAGTTCTTGTATTGTAAAGACCGCAGACTGCTGCTCGCTGAAGTGACCCACCTGAGACCGAAGCTCCCTTCCGTGAGAGCGTACGGACCGAAGGGGTCTGAAATGCAAATGTGCCTACGCTAGTTGGGCAAAACAAGCCTTCCCTCAACCGTACGTGGATGGGGAGCGGAGTGGGGAGAAGATAGGTTGCAGCGGTTTGGTCTGTGCTTGTCTTCAAGGTGTGAACAGCTGGCCACTGCGTCCAAGAGGCTTACAATTCATCGTTCCTCCAATGTCCTGACAGTGTGCTTGAAGAGATTTGATGCTTTCTCTGGCAGAAAGATTAGCAAGGTATGGATACAAGTGCACTGCAACTTTGTCTGCTTGGAAGGAGACCTTTCCTAAAGGAGGATCCTTTCTTGGAAGTTGTTCCTGTCTGCACACGATGGCTCTTGAGTGCAGCCGTCTAAGAAAAATCCATGCAATAGCTATGCCTTGCTCTTTCCCTTGTGGGAAGAGGCAAGTTCCAATGTGAAGACAAGCACCTGCTGTGCTCGTGAAGAGCTGCTTTGGCCGAGAAGAGTTTTCTGCCACTTCGGTGATGACATGGCAACCCCTGTTTTTGAGGAACCAAGAAGATCTGTTTCTATACTTCTGCCCTGCCTTTGGTGACCAGGTTTTCTCAGGCTGCTTCCTAAAGACTCTCCGGATAATTTTTGTGTCTTCTTGCTCTCTCTTCAGGTTGTGCAGTATCCGGAATATTTGGACCTCGGTGCATACACGTCTCAAGCGGTTGGAGAACCACTCCTCTATTCCTTGTATGCCGTCCTGGTACATAAAGGTTCCAGCTGTCAGACAGGACACTATTACTGCTTTGTAAAGGTAAAAGTCAACGTTGCGATTTGCCTTGGTGTAGCGTGTCGCGCAGTGGTGTCCTGTCTGTGGTTTTGTTCTAAAAAGCCTGCGGTTCCTCTAAAGAGAGCGTTGCCTTTCTCTGCAGGCCAGCGATGGACAGTGGTACGAGATGAATGATGACTCCGTGGTTCTTTGTGACCTCAAGACGGTTCTCTGCCAGCGGGCATATTTACTCTTCTATGCCAGGTAATAAGCAGGGTGAAAGGCTGTTCAGAAGCCACTCCCTCTGCTGTTCCTGATCTTGTCGTTGCTGTTCTCCTCCGGTGGGTTTTGCTTGCTGTCCTAGGAGAGAAGGACTGTTTGTCTAGTTGAGTTCTGTCTGTTCTGCAGTTCGCCAGGTCCTTTCTTCTCCCCACTCCTTGTCTGGCACTGAACTGTTGCGCTTGTGCAAATTGCTAGCCGTCTGCTCTCTGAGACTGGCTAGCTGGGAAAAGGGGCGCAATGGAGCTCCGAGAGGGTATCAAGATGAGTTACTGCTCGGAAAGGGACAGACGTGGCTGGAAGACCGTGATCTAATGTCCAGCACCTAGTGCCGGTTCAGTCTTCTGCGTGTCATATGAAAAAAAATGACAGGATGAGACTGAAGCCACCAGGAAGCTGCAAGAACCACCTTAGACTAAGATGCCTGTTGTTTCTCCAGGCACCATGATTTGACCCCTGGAGCAGGCGCTGAATGCCAAGAGACAAAGAGCACTTGCGTGGCAAAGCTGGGTCAAGTGCGGAAGAGTCCCTTTCCCGGGGGCATCGTGGGACTGCAAAGTCAGGAAGGTGGAGAAACTATGCAGAGGATCCGAGGGAAGAGAAAACTGCAGGACTCTGCAGGACCTCCCCGTCAGCACTGGGGCAGGAAGGAGAGCGCGCTCTGACATTGAGGAGGGGCAGAAGCGGAATGGAAGCCACCCAGACTGTCCTCCGCCCAAGCGCAGGTGCACTTGCCGCACGGAAACACAGAAGCGCGCTCGCCGTCAGCTGGCGCGTAGCAGTGGGAACCTGCGCAGCTCTTCCCACAGGGAGAGAGAGAGCCCTGGTGGTGGCAGAAGCTCAGCAGGGGAAGGTGTGCACGGCTTGAGCAGCCACGGAGCAGCCTCGCATCCTGGTGCGGTAGGTGAGCAGCAGCCTGGGAAATACTCCCTTGAACAACGGGCGCTCCCACCGGTGCCAGTTCACCCAGAGGCTGCAGGCTCTTGCCAGGCAAATGAAAGACAGCCACGCAGAAAGAGGAAACAGTCCTGTGCAGAGAGGCATGAAAGTGCCCCCAAAAGGCGGCGGCTAAAGACAGAAGCGGGCATTCTGGTGATCCCAAATTGAACAACAAATACAAGAAAGTGAAGAAGAAAAAGAAATGCAACGAGAACTCTGGAGAGGAGGAGTCAAAAGTAAGCAGCGTTTGCAGCATCACCAGGAAATGTCGCCTCACCCTTTGCCAGGGGTTTCAGGTGCGTGGCTTACGGACAGACGTGTTCAGGACTTGTGACTGAGCTTGCTATCACAACCTGCAATTAACCATCAAAGGCCGCAGACAAACGTTAGCGAAAGAACGCTAACCATCAATCTGGACATTTATAATGGAAACAATAAACTTGCCACCTTAACCAGACCCAGTCCTAAGTGGTGCTTCTGATTCCTGTAGAGAGTTTGACCATGCAAGAAAGAACAGAGGGGGTTGGGGTTTTTTTGGAATTTGTTTAACTCGAGACTTCCTTTATTGAAGCCCCCTTGTGATCCAGAAGGGCGAAGGTTTCTGCACCTGCTGAGCATATGAAATGAGCATGTACAGATGCGAGGGGAAGCAAATGCCCTGGACCAGAACATCTGTGGTGCTGCTCCCTTAAGGGCTCAGGTCGCTTGTGTGTTATTCATGTTATCTCCTCCCCAGTGCAATCTCTGGTGCAAGAGAGACGAGGAGACCAGGGAATGGCAAACATTGCCACTGATGGCCATCAACAGGGTCATCCTTTTGTGAAGAAAAGGAGTTTCCACTCTTTCTTCTTCCTCGTTTCAGAGAAGGAGCTTGTTTTCCTGGCAAGCTTGGGCAGTAGGGTTGGAGGGAAAACAACGACGACAACGACTCTTGATGATTTTGCAGTGTCCTACAGGGCCTCCAGTTCGCTCGAACCTTCTGGCCCGTTTCTGAGCCTGTTGTAAGGCGTCCCGTTTTAAACTCCATTTCTGAGGCAAAAGCCAGGCAGAAAGGTGCAGGAAGGACTCCTCGCGGGCAGCGTAAGCCAGCCAGCTCCCACGTCTGCTGTGAGGCCAAGTGAGCAAAGGTGCTTCTCCTTTGTGACATGGAGAGGAGGTGTCACAAGGGCCAGCTCCCATGGTCCGGGGGCTCGTACAGGCTCTCAACATGAGAACTTTTGTCTAATTCTTGTTTAGTTAACACATCCTAAGGGGGACAGGTATAGGGGTAGCGGTAAAGGGCTTCCATCTGGTACAAATGTAGTGTCCCCCACCACTCAAAGTAGCAGAACATTTCCGATTTGCCCTGGGAGGGACAGACGGCTGTTGTCTGTGCTTCCCACCCAAATACTGTAACGGGCTTCGCTGGTAAAGGCAAGTAGTAAGCTTAGATCTCTTGATTTTTGGTTTTTTTTCCCCCAAATATGATGTAGAGTAGGGAAACCGGTAAAGATTGTTTCCAAGTGCATTGCCTGTGGGCTTCCTCAAACCAGCTAGCTGCAATAGCGCTAAGGCCGCCTCTACTGTGTGTTTGGCTTATACATGAGAGCTGGTTCTTCTGGGTGCTCCTGGTCAGAAGACTCCTTTGTAAAAAGCCTTTCTTCAGCCACAAGACTAGAATCTCCTTGAGCACCTGATTTCCTTGCAGGCATTAGTGAGGGAACGGCTCCGCCACAAAGGCTCCTGCTTCCTCCGCAGAAGATTTGCATGGCCTGGCAGCAAACACGCAGTGTCGGAGCGGGCCTCTACACCCTGGGCAATAGCTGCTTCCTCAACATCGTCCTACAGCATTTGAGTGCAGGAGAGGAAAAGGAGCCCGGGGCCGCAGCCGGGCTGTGCCAGCGCCAGCTGTCCCCAGCAGTGGCCCCAGCCGTGTGCCCGTGCTCCCCGAGGCTGGCTCTGCGCGGGGCAGAGGCGCGCGCTCTGCCCAGGGCGGAGCCCCTTCCCCGCAGCAGGTGCCTGGGGAGGCCCCGTGGCCGCAGCTGCGGGAGGGACCGGGCGGTGCCAGCCCTGTCGCTGCGTGGCCCCGCACGGCCCCGTGTCACAAAGGGCGTCCCAGAGCCGGGTGGTTCATACGGGGCGGCCTCGGGCAGTTCAGCCGTGCTCTCCCCGGAGCTGGCAGCTGTGCTGGTGGAGCAAGCGTGGGCTGAGCTCAACGGCGGGGTCGCTCAGCTCCTCGCTGTCTGCATTTCAGCCTACATTCTCCTTGTCTTCCCTGAAATTTCACCCTTTTCTTCTCCCTCCCCTTCCCGCCAGTTCCCGCCTGTGGAAAAGGTAATCGTTAGTCGCCTTTTGGACAGGGGATTGTATACCTTGAGAGAGGGTAGAAGTGTGGGTTGGCCTGTACCTTCCTAGGTGTCAGCTGAGCTCTACTGTTCCAGCTTGGGAAGATACAGGCTGCCAGCAGAATTCCTTATTCTTTGTTCTCTTTTATGGAGCACATCCTAAGAGGGACGAGCCTAGGGCTATGGATCTGGGGTTTTCCTCAACCAAAACAAGAGGATCTCCTTTAAACTGTGATTTCCTTGCAGGCGTGAGAGTTGGAATGGCTCTGCCAGAGCGGGACCCGTTTCCTTCGCAGAAGATTTGCATGGCCTGGCAGCAAACACGCAGTGTGGGAGCGGGCCTCCACAACCTGGGCAATACCTGCTTCCTCAACTCCGTCCTGCAGTGTTTGACCTACACCCCACCGCTGGCCAACTACTTGCTCTCTCACGCGCACAGCCAGTCCTGTGAGTCCTTGCTAGACGTTCCTTTAGACCTCTTGGGCTGCTCTGAGGGATGACAAAACAGCAGGGGCTCTGGGAAGACAGCTCTCAATTTGTCTCTAGAAGCCGGCTTCGAATATTGCCTTCAGAGCAGGCTCGGCATAGCGTAGGGAGCGCGTTGTTTGAGTTCATGCACCATGCTCAAACTTTCAGGGAAGATCATTTCTTGCTTCCCGTCACTAGTGAAGCGTATTCAAAAGGAATGCCTGTAGTCAGCCTTTGGCATTTGGATTTCCTGCTGCTGCTGCTGCTGCTGCTGCTGCTGCTGCTGCTGCTGGAAAGATGCTAAAATGCAGGATGTGGGCATCCTAGGTTCTCAGAATTGCTTCGTAGCTCGTTTCTAGAGTGCTGTGCTACTGTAGTAAATGATACGGCCGCTGGTGAAGCATGAGGAGGGAACAAAAAAAACCCCAAACAACTCCTGGAAAGCCATGTGAGGTGGCCTCATACGAACTCGATCCGAAACTTGTGTGGGATTGTATTAAAAGTTGGAATTTTCTGGAGGAGGAAATCATTCCTTGTTCGTCAAACCGCTGAGTTTGTGTTCTTTGGATGCGATTCTCATTCTTGGATGTAATAAGCCTGGAAGCCTCTGGCCCTATCGATAGGTGTTCATTCTGACAAAGGCACCTCTGTGCTTTCTGGTCTGGTGTGTCGGTCCGTTTTCAGGCAGACTGTCTGTTTTAATACAGACGTAACAGATATACTTCTTCTATACGATTCTGTGCAAGAAACTGCCACAGGGCTGTTGAGCCACTGGCATCAGAGGAGAATAGGATGTAGAACGGAGAGTGGAGCTTGTACCTGTAGCTTCAACGTGGGGTGATTTGGTTCTTTTTTCCTTGAAGGTTTTCCATAGCTGTGTATGTTTGACCCGACTCCTTCCCTCTCCAGGTGCGGAGCAAGGCTTCTGCATGATGTGCACCATGGAAGCGCACGTTGAGGAGGTCCTATCTTGCTCAGGCAGTGCCATCATACCTGCGCCTGTCGTCAGTGAGCTGCCACGTGAGTAATTTCAGAGGGTTTTGTTTTGAGGCTTTTTTGATTTCTGAAGAACGCTGTGTGTCAATGTTTTTGCCGGGTTCATGGTTAAGGAGGAGAGCTTTTAGAAGAGTAAGTTTTCTCTGATTTTTCTCTGAGATCAATGTGAAAACCTTCTTTTTGCTTAGGAATAGGAGAACGTTTCCAGCTTGGCGCCCAGGAAGACGCACATGAATTCTTCTGCTACGCCGTGGCTGCCATGCAGAGAGCTTGTTTGAGTGGAAGCAGCGAGTGAGCATAAGCACATGACCATTGACATGTTCTCTAGCCCTTTTGACTCCTTCATTTCCAACCGTCAGCGAAAACCTCTGTCCGGGGCTTTCCTAACAAGGATAACTCGTGGAAGAGCTAACTCTCTGCCTTCCAGTCTTTTGAGCTCCCATTACCATTTCTTTCCAGCTGGGACACAGCTTCTCAAGCTGGCACACTCATTCGTCAGGTCTTTGGAGGATTTCTAAGATCCAGAGGTACTTTTGAACAATATCACTGTCCTTAGAGTGACGGGTGGCTCTTTTTCTGTTGTTTGTGGTGGAGAGCTTCTAGTAGGCAACAGTATGTCCAGTGTGTCTAAAGAAGTACGTGTTGGTCACTGAAATGGGCAGTTAGTCTCCTTCCCATCCTGAGAAGCATTTCTCTTTGCCTTCCAGTAACGTGCTTCAGCTGCAAAGCCGTTTCCGACACCTACGAGGCATTCCTTGATATTCCTTTGGATATCAAGGTAAGATGTTTTGAAACGGCGGTGCACAATGTTTCAAGGCCCCTGCAGGCGCCTAGTTTCTCTCCGGTCAACTCCACTGACTTCAAACTGTGGGCTGTTACCACGCAAGAGCTCGGGGGTGGGTGGGAAGGGAACTGGACTTGTGTGCTCCCTCTGGGGAAGCCCTGTAAATGGTCTCCCTGTGCTGTGTGCTGGCTGTCAGCTGGGCAAAGAGTAAGGATGGGATCTGCAGCCGTGAGGACGCTCTCATACCCCTCTGCTTTGGACTACCTCAATACACCTCTGATTGCTGGATGGATGGCTTTGATTGCTTTTGCTCTTTTTGACCATGCGTCCCACAGGCAACTCTGGTACCGCCTAGGGGTGGCTGTTTATTGGGATAACGCTGGTACCACACAGGTAGCCATTTCTTGGGATTGTGAGTTTCCAGGAGCTTAGTGCTCTCCTTTTTTCCTCATCCAGGCAGCCTCATCTGTCACTGGAGCTCTGGAAGACTTTGTCAAACCGGAGCAGCTGGATGGCGAAAATGGCTATAAGTGTAGCAAGTAAGATTATTGCTAACGACATTTTCCTAGGAGATGCTGGGTTACGGTATGGCATGTCTGGGAGCACTAGTTTGGACTTAATTGAGAAGCCCAGTCATGAGGCAGCTTGGGTTTTTTTCTTTTTCTTTCCTTCCCTGTACAACTAATCCACCCGAATCCTCCAGAACTTGGACAAGGATGCATTTGTTTCTAAGATGGGTCATGTTTTTCCCTTCTGCCTGAATATTTGCAAAGCTTTGAGGAGAATTCTCCTCCTGGCCGTGTCTGCCCTGGAGGTGTTCCACCTTCCTAGCTATGCAGTTGCCCGCTGAACTACCCCTATGGCCAGAAGGGAAGAGACGTGTCCCCCATGCAGTGGTGAGCCGAAGCAAGGAGGAGCTCTGCACAGAGATTTGGCAACAGCAGCTTCCTCAAGAAAGCAATCAACAGTGTCATTCCCAAGGCTTTTGGGTTGCTTGTATCTCTGCCCAGGAGACCTCAGCCCGCGGAGGAGCAGCAGCAGCCGCCGCCCCCGCTGGCTCGCTGAACAGTGTCCTGCCTAGTTCTTGTATTGTAAAGACCGCAGACTGCTGCTCGCTGAAGTGACCCACCTGAGACCGAAGCTCCCTTCCGTGAGAGCGTACGGACCGAAGGGGTCTGAAATGCAAATGTGCCTACGCTAGTTGGGCAAAACAAGCCTTCCCTCAACCGTACGTGGATGGGGAGCGGAGTGGGGAGAAGATAGGTTGCAGCGGTTTGGTCTGTGCTTGTCTTCAAGGTGTGAACAGCTGGCCACTGCGTCCAAGAGGCTTACAATTCATCGTTCCTCCAATGTCCTGACAGTGTGCTTGAAGAGATTTGATGCTTTCTCTGGCAGAAAGATTAGCAAGGTATGGATACAAGTGCACTGCAACTTTGTCTGCTTGGAAGGAGACCTTTCCTAAAGGAGAATCCTTTCTTGGAAGTTGTTCCTGTCTGCACACGATGGCTCTTGAGTGCAGCCGTCTAAGAAAAATCCATGCAATAGCTATGCCTTGCTCTTTCCCTTGTGGGAAGAGGCAAGTTCCAATGTGAAGACAAGCACCTGCTGTGCTCGTGAAGAGCTGCTTTGGCCGAGAAGAGTTTTCTGCCACTTCGGTGATGACATGGCAACCCCTGTTTTTGAGGAACCAAGAAGATCTGTTTCTATACTTCTGCCCTGCCTTTGGTGACCAGGTTTTCTCAGGCTGCTTCCTAAAGACTCTCCGGATAATTTTTGTGTCTTCTTGCTCTCTCTTCAGGTTGTGCAGTATCCGGAATATTTGGACCTCGGTGCATACACGTCTCAAGCGGTTGGAGAACCACTCCTCTATTCCTTGTATGCCGTCCTGGTACATAAAGGTTCCAGCTGTCAGACAGGACACTATTACTGCTTTGTAAAGGTAAAAGTCAACGTTGCGATTTGCCTTGGTGTAGCGTGTCGCGCAGTGGTGTCCTGTCTGTGGTTTTGTTCTAAAAAGCCTGCGGTTCCTCTAAAGAGAGCGTTGCCTTTCTCTGCAGGCCAGCGATGGACAGTGGTACGAGATGAATGATGACTCCGTGGTTCTTTGTGACCTCAAGACGGTTCTCTGCCAGCGGGCATATTTACTCTTCTATGCCAGGTAATAACCAGGGTGAAAGGCTGTTCAGAAGCCACTCCCTCTGCTGTTCCTGATCTTGTCGTTGCTGTTCTCCTCCGGTGGGTTTTGCTTGCTGTCCTAGGAGAGAAGGACTGTTTGTCTAGTTGAGTTCTGTCTGTTCTGCAGTTCGCCAGGTCCTTTCTTCTCCCCACTCCTTGTCTGGCACTGAACTGTTGCGCTTGTGCAAATTGCTAGCCGTCTGCTCTCTGAGACTGGCTAGCTGGGAAAAGGGGCGCAATGGAGCTCCGAGAGGGTATCAAGATGAGTTACTGCTCGGAAAGGGACAGACGTGGCTGGAAGACCGTGATCTAATGTCCAGCACCTAGTGCCGGTTCAGTCTTCTGCGTGTCATATGAAAAAAAATGACAGGATGAGACTGAAGCCACCAGGAAGCTGCAAGAACCACCTTAGACTAAGATGCCTGTTGTTTCTCCAGGCACCATGATTTGACCCCTGGAGCAGGCGCTGAATGCCAAGAGACAAAGAGCACTTGCGTGGCAAAGCTGGGTCAAGTGCGGAAGAGTCCCTTTCCCGGGGGCATCGTGGGACTGCAAAGTCAGGAAGGTGGAGAAACTATGCAGAGGATCCGAGGGAAGAGGAAAACTGCAGGACTCTGCAGGACCTCCCCGTCAGCACTGGGGCAGGAAGAGAGCGCGCTCTGACATTGAGGAGGGGCAGAAGCGGAATGGAAGCCACCCAGACTGTCCTCCGCCCAAGCGCAGGTGCACTTGCCGCACGGAAACACAGAAGCGCGCTCGCCGTCAGCTGGCGCGTAGCAGTGGGAACCTGCGCAGCTCTTCCCACAGGGAGAGAGAGAGCCCTGGTGGTGGCAGAAGCTCAGCAGGGGAAGGTGTGCACGGCTTGAGCAGCCACGGAGCAGCCTCGCATCCTGGTGCGGTAGGTGAGCAGCAGCCTGGGAAATACTCCCTTGAACAACGGGCGCTCCCACCGGTGCCAGTTCACCCAGAGGCTGCAGGCTCTTGCCAGGCAAATGAAAGACAGCCACGCAGAAAGAGGAAACAGTCCTGTGCAGAGAGGCATGAAAGTGCCCCCAAAAGGCGGCGGCTAAAGACAGAAGCGGGCATTCTGGTGATCCCAAATTGAACAACAAATACAAGAAAGTGAAGAAGAAAAAGAAATGCAACGAGAACTCTGGAGAGGAGGAGTCAAAAGTAAGCAGCGTTTGCAGCATCACCAGGAAATGTCGCCTCACCCTTTGCCAGGGGTTTCAGGTGCGTGGCTTACGGACAGACGTGTTCAGGACTTGTGACTGAGCTTGCTATCACAACCTGCAATTAACCATCAAAGGCCGCAGACAAACGTTAGCGAAAGAACGCTAACCATCAATCTGGACATTTATAATGGAAACAATAAACTTGCCACCTTAACCAGACCCAGTCCTAAGTGGTGCTTCTGATTCCTGTAGAGAGTTTGACCATGCAAGAAAGAACAGAGGGGGTTGGGGTTTTTTTGGAATTTGTTTAACTCGAGACTTCCTTTATTGAAGCACCCTTGTGATCCAGAAGGGCGAAGGTTTCTGCACCTGCTGAGCATATGAAATGAGCATAGAATCATAGAATCATAGAATCATAGAATTGTTCTGGTTGGAAGAGACCCCCCAAGATCATCGGGTCCAACCATTAACCTAGCATTACCAAGTCCCCCACTAAATCGTATCCCTTAGGGCTTCATCTAAACGTCTTTTGAATACCTCCAGGGATGGGGACTCCACCACCTCCCTGGGCAGCCTGTTCCAATGCCCGACAACCCTTTCAGTGAAGAAATTTTTACAAATGTCCAATCTAAACCTCCCCTGGCACAACTTGAGACCATTTCCTCTTGTTCTGTCATCTGTTACTAGGGAGAAGAGACTGACCCCCATCTCTCTACAGCCTCCTTTCAGGGAGCTGTAGAGAGCAATAAGGTCTCCCCTCAGCCTCCTTTTCTCCAGACTAAACATCCCCAGTTCCCTCAGCCTCTCCTCACAGGATGAGCATGTAGAGATTGCGGGGAAAAAAATGCCCAGGAGCAGAGCATCGCCAGTGCTGCCCGATTAGAGGCCCAGGTTGGTTGTGTGTGATTCATGTTGGCTTCTCCCAAGTGCGACATCTGGTGCAATAAGAGAGAAGGCAACCAAGGCATTACAAACATTGCCACTGATGGTCCCCATCAACAGGGTCGTCTTGTTAAGAAAACGGGATTTCACTTGTCTTCTTCCTTGTTTCGGTGAAGAAGCTGGTTTCCTGGCAAACTTGGGCAGTGGAGTTTGAGTAAAAAAGAGAGCACTTCACCCTGAAGATGCTTCTGCGGTGTCCCACAAGAACGGCAGTTCATACGCCTTCTGGCCCGTTTCTGAGCCCGTCGCAAGGTGTCCTTGATAGGAAATCAGTTTCTGAGGGAAAACTGAAGCAGAAGCGCATAGGCATTTCATCTCACAGAAAGTATAAAACACCCAGCCGCGAGCCTACTGTGAGACTCACTGCAGAATGAGCGAAGGTGCTTCTCCATCAGCATCCTCTTCCCTCTCCAAGTGCCAGCACTTGGCACTACTCTGCCCTCTAGAATTCGAATCCAGCGAGAGAGGCGTTGGGAATGGGGACGTGAGCAGGAACAGGGTCCAGGTGAGCAGCCAAGCGCAGGGATCTTTCTTGGCAGCAGTCATGCTCTGGTGACCTGTGTGAAAGTCAGTTCTTCACTGGCCTAGGAGAGAGGCAAGGACATTTTAGTAGAGAATCACCAAGGGGATTTATTCTTTTTATTTAGCCATGCGTATAGCACCTGCTTAAAACAGTTCTATGCCTGCTCTATCATCTTCTCAGGCACTTATGACATCAAAAAACACCTTCACAAATCACATACAACCTCCTGCCCTATCAGCTACTCGGCCACCAGTAACGTCACAAGCACCTGAGAAAGCAGTGGGCTAGTTCCTGCCACAAACGACATCACAGGCACCTAAGCAGGCCATGCGTCTTTTCCTATCTGTCCGCTGCTCAGTCACGAGTGAGATCACTAGCATCAGCACAAGTGATTTAAAAACTCCTGCCCTATCAGTTACTCAGCAGCAGACGACATCACAAGTACCTGCAGCAGCAGCCAGGTTCCTGCTCCTTCCCCATCAGCTGCTCAGCCACCAGTGTCTTCACAAGGACCTGCACAGTATGAGCAGCCTCAGTTTCAACACGCCATCTTTTTCACCTCCATGTCTATCTTGTCTCCTGTCTCTCTGTGCTCTTCCCTCTGTCAGACACTTTTCTCACCCACTCCATGACCTCCCAATGCCTTTCACTGTTAGTGTGTTTCTGGGGCAGCCGGTACCTTGAAAGCGCTGTCCCAGCCACGTCACCTGCACCTGTTTCTCTTCCTCTTCTCCCTCGGCTTTGGGCTCTGGCCGTTTGATGCATTTTTTGACCTCGTAGGCCCTTTTGCCCTGGCTCCCTCTTGCTGTTAAACCCTCTTCCTGCAAGAGAAGCGAATATCAGTCGGTGTCCCCTCCATGGCATCTTACCTGCATCTCTCTGACCGGGACACTGGTGGGAACTGTCACCATCAGCCCCAGCTGTACTTGAAGTCTTCTCCTGGCACAGGCTCAGCTCTGGCTGTGCGTGGCGTGGAACATGGTTCCTGAAGGAGAAGAGCAAAACTCAAAGGAACTCCTGGGCAATGTCCTGCTGGGAGAGCTGATCTGAAGGCAGGTTGGCAGCCAGCCCCAAGGCTGCTCCAGGGGTGCTGCCTGTCCCCCAGCTCAGCCACACGTCCCACATCTGACTCTCTTGTTACCAAAAGGGATTGGCTTCCATTTTTCTTTTCTTCTAGTTTGTGCGCAGGTACTGGGAAAAAAGGCAGCAGAAGTACGCACTAAAACCCCTTCTTATTGCCAGCAAGAAAGGTGCTCCCAGCTGGGAGCATGAGAAGGACGCCGTGTTACAACTCTTATGGAACATTCCCTCCTTTTGTTTTGTGCATACCTGCACACCTTAAACTGGAGCAGAATAGTATCTGTATCGCTAATTTGCGCAAGACAGCTTGGGCATACTTGGGGCATACTTATGAGGTCTACTTCTGCTCAGTAACATGCTACGGCTCACATACGTTTCTGGGCCAACTGGCTATTCCTTTCTGTTCATGTAAATATAATATAAAAGGCTTGTTGTGGTCTGGCAGGGCTAACGAGGGAGCTTCCATGACTGCTTGGTTTAGATCTTTAAATACCTTTTGGGTTTCCGCAGTCAGGAGGAAACGCTCTTGATTTCAGTGCTGTCCTCTCTATCTCCAAGGGATAGGTTTTTTTGCTAGTTGTGTCTGTTTGCTTTTCCTGCTGATAGTGATTTGGAAGCCTAGCTTTTAAGATGGTAGCCTTGCTCATAAGCCTGTGGTGACCATGGACTATACGTATTCATTCCATAATTCGGCCATAACCACAGTCCAAACTACAGCAGCAGAGGCAAACAAGCCCGACTGTTGGATATGCGCTAAAAGCCCGTCCTCCACCAGAAATCAGCTCTCCTGGGTATCTGTCCCATTGAATTCTCAGGGTTACAAGGACAGGCATCTGCATTATGCATTTTCACTGGAGAAAGGAAGAATACTGCCTTTCCGCCAAGAAGGGTTTGTCACTAGTCTGAAAGGAGACCCCTGGGTATGCTTGGAGAGCAAGCCTATTGACAAGCTTACTCCCTCTGTAGGGGCTGGGCACTGGAAATGCCAATAGAGCACGAAAATTAAAAGAATGGATGGAAACGGACAATTCTGATCGTAGGACCATGCAGATGAAAAGGGGAGTCTTACACCTGGAATGTTCCCTAGATCCGTTCCTAGGCCTAAAGGCAATCGGTATTCCTCCATAGACTCTTCCAAAACCTTGCTAAATACCACATCCACTGAGCGTGGAAAGGAGATTCTCCAGAAGCCCTTACATAAAACCTATTCTAATGAGTCATCACGCTGTAGATTTTTTGCTAGATGGAGTTTGTCAGGCCCTTCAGACTCTGAGATTATGTGGATGCTTGCAGATGGATTAACTTGGTATTCTTCATATGTATTGTTGTAATATGTAATATTGCTACATATTTGTTGTAATATCAATCCAAATTTGGCTGATTATTTTATCATGTATAAGCACACAGGAGATAATAGGATGACGAACAGTCACAATCAAACTGAAGAACGAGAGTCGGACCCTGTCTCCACAAACTCTGGCTGTGAGAGAACGGGGCGGAAATCTGAGCTCTGCCGCAGATTAGAAAAACTGTCTGTGGGGGCCGTGTGCCACGCGGCTGTGCCGGTGCTGCATCACGTGTGAACGCTCCAGCATACTTAGGTACACAGGAGCCCCTTGCAAAATGGGGGTGAAGCTGCTTTATGCTGAAACATCTGTGTATGCAAACCCGTGGTTTGTATAATGCCTCATAACGGTTGGTCTTGCCCAGGCAGTTGGAGGTTCAGAGTTCGTGCCCTCAGCCTGAAGCTTCCCAGCTGTATCGCTCCCTACGCCTCTAGGAATGAGACAGAGACTTGCAGAGCCGAGAGAGCACGCGTGGGACCGCCTCGCTGTACCTGAGTGGCTGGGACACTCCGTGGGGTAGGGAGGAATCCTGGGCTTTGACATGGAAGTACTGAGCCTGAGGTGCAGGAAGGCAAACTTGGGGTAGACATCAATACCGATGCTCAGTAAGGATGGCAAAGGGCTGGACGGGATTCTGCCCGTGGTTGCAGAACTTCCTGCACTTAGACTGGGTGGCAGGCTTATACTGGGAGGGCTGGGAGCTAAATGTGGCACTGCTTTAGGGAAAGCCAAGTGTTCATGAGCCGAAAAGATGTATTTCTTACACCTCTAGCCTTTAGTCTTGGAAGGCTATTTCATGTAGTATTTCAGGGTCATTTCTGAGCCCTCTTGGTCTCTCCGTAGGTTGTGGAGTATCCCGAGTACTTGGATCTTCAGCCACACACATCTCAGGCAGTTGGAGAACCACTCCTCTGTGCTTTATCTGCTGTCCTGGTGCATAGCGGTGGCAGCTGCCATGCAGGACGCTATTTCTGCTACACAAAGGTAAAGAGCAACTTCCTTCCTAGCAGGAGAAACACGACAGTGTTACTGGCAGACAAGGTTTTGGGGGAGAAGGTCTCCTTAGGGGCTGGATGAGTGGGACTGAAAACCCACTGAAGGGCCAGGCCCAGAGGGTGCTGCTCAGGGGCACCAAGTCTAGTGCGAGGCCAGTAACTAGCCATGTCTCCCAGGGGTCAATACTGGGTCTGATCCCCTTTAACATCTTCCTTAATTAATGGTCTGGATGATAGGGCGGAGTGCACCCTCAGCAAGCCGGCCAATGACACCAGCCTGGGAGGAGTGGCGCTTAGGCCAGGGCCTCGTGCTGCCATCCCAAGGGGCCTGGGCAGGCTGGCGAGATGGGCTGACAGGGACCTCATGCAATTCATCAAGGGCAAGTGCAAAGGGTGCTGTGCGGGTGATGAGCACCAGCACAGGCTTCCCAGGGAGCTTGTGGAGTCTCCATCCTCGGAGATGTTCCACAGCCCTCTGGACATGGTCATGGACAACCAGCTGCAGGTGGCCCTGCTTGAACAGGGGGGTTGGACCAGGTGACTTCCCCCTCCAGGTGACCTCCCGGCCAGCCTCAAGTAGCCGGTGATTCTGTGAGATGGATTCTGTGAGAGGATCCAGCCACCAACACTGTCATCCTCAGGTGGTCATCGAGAGCTCCACCAGGAAGCTGCAGCCTGTGGAGAGCCCAGGCCAGAGCAGGCTCCTGGCAGGAGCTGCGGCCCCTGGAGAGGAGCCCAGGCAGCAGCAGGCTCTCTGGCCAGAGCTGCGGCCTGTGGGGCTCAGGCAGGAGCAGGGGAATGGTGTGAGGAGGAAGGGGCGGCAGAGACGAGGCGCTGGGGGCCGCCCGCAGCCCCATTCCCTGTCCCCCTGCGCCGCTCGAGGGGAGAGGGGGCCGAGGAGCCGGGAAGGGAGGAGTGAGGCTGAGCCTGGGAAGAGCGGAGCTGGGGGAAGCTGTTTTCGTTTGGTTTTGTCGCTGCTCTCCTGCTCCCTTTTTAATTGGCACCAAATTACATCAATCTTGCCCCGCTCAGTCCCCTCTCCCCCGTTAGGGGGCGCAGGGCGGCTCTGTGAGGAGAGGCCTGGGCGGCCCATTCCCACCCAGCAACAGCCATGCCATTGGTCACAGCTGAGCCAATCAGCAGGGCTGGTGCTGGCCTGTCAGTCACAGCCAGCCTGGGGCGGGGCCAGCGGGGCCAGAGGCTGAGCAGCCTGAGAATGGGGTGCGAGACAGGCTGGGGGCAGACCTGGAGACCCCACCACCCTGCCCCACCCCTCTCCGCCGCTCTGTCCCTCTCTCTTCCTCCTCCTCCCTGCTCCACCGGGGCGCCGGGGCCTGGGCCTGGGCCCGGGCAGCCCCGGGGAGGCGGCCATGGGGTCTGCAGGGGGGCGGGGCGGGGCCGGGCTGGGGGACGGTGTTCCCGCAGGGTCAGGCAGCAGGAAGGGGCTCCCCACGGCATGCCGGGAGCTGTAGTTCCGGGCCATGGAGCCACCGGGCGGCCGTGCTGGTTCCCAGGGCATGCCGGGAGCTGTAGTCCTGGGGCACGGGGCTGCCAGGCCGCCATGTTGGTCTCGGGGGGCGCAGTCACTGCTCCAGCTGCGGCTCAGGGAGGGGAGGGCCGGGGCCTCAGAGACTGCATCTGGCTCTGGTTTGCGTGGGCTGTCTCTGGCCTTGCTCTCTTGGCGACGTGGGCGAAAAGGGGCAGGTGGACACTTACTGGCTTTGGAGAGGAGCTGCCGCGGCTGAAGCTGAAGAGACCAGAAAAAAGTAAAGCAGCTGGAGAATGAAATGAAGGGGATCCTGCCAGCTGCTGCCTCCAGCTGCAGACAAGAGGCAGCCGGCCTCTCCAGGTGAGGAGAGGTCCCTCTGAGTAGTCCTCAGCAGACCAGATCAACGTGCACTGCGGGGTCTGTATCAGTAAGGAAAATTACAGTACGGCCATGTAGTGTGTGTGTGCGCGTGCATGGCTGCGTATCTTGGAAGCCTCATGTTGTAAGAGCTGTGACACACCAGTGTGTTCTCTTAGGTGGAGGGCAGTCGAGTGACTGGAGCTACAGAAGAGGAAGGGAGGAAAGGACAGACAGACAGACAGAAGTGCCTGAACTCTAAAATTTGCCTGGCAGCACTGAGAGCAGGAGCTGTGGTGAGTCCTGGGCCCTTGGTGTCATGTCGCCCCTCTTCTACATCTCAGCACCTCCCTGTCCCCTCCCCTTTCCCTCTGTGTAATTTTTTTCCCTTCCCTCCCCTCCCCTCCCCTTCCCTTCCTCTCTATTACTGTGCTCTGCTCCCTGTTACTGGTGGATGAAAAGCTGGACATGAGCCAACAATGTGCACTTGCAGCCCAGAAAGCCAACCGTATCCTGGGCTGCAGCAAAAGCAGCGTGGCCAGCGGGTCAGGGGAGGGGATTCTGCCTCTCTACTCTGCTCTGGTGAGACCCCACCTGCAGTGCTGCATCCAGCTCTGGGGCCCTCAGCACAAGACAGACATAGACCTGCTGGAGAGGGTCCACAAAAATGATCAGAGGGATGGAACACCTCTGCTACGAGGAAAGGCTGAGAGAGTTGGGGTTGTTCAGCCTGGAGAAGAGACGGCTCCGGGGAGACCTTACTGCAGCCTTTCAGTTCTTGAAGGGAGCTTATAAGAAAGATGGGGAGAGACTTTTTCGTAGGGCCTGTAGTGATAGGACAAGGGGTCATGGTTTTAAACTAAAAGAGGGAAGATTCAGACTATATATAAGGAAGAACATTTTTACGATGAGGGTGGTGAAACGCTGGCACAGGTTGCCCAAAGAGGGGGTAGATGCCCCATCCCTGGAAACATTCCAGGTCAGGTTAGACGGGGCTCTGAGCAACCTGATCTAGTTGAAGATGTCCCTGCTCACTGCAGGGGGGGTTGGACTAGATGACCTTTCAAGGTCCCTTCAAACCCAAACTGTTCCATGATTCTGTCTTTTGAAAAATTGATCTGCTGCTTTGTGAAGAACTCGCTCTTTCTAAAATGCTGTTCAGCTGTGAAGAATGAATTTCTCGGAGGTCTCCCACGAATACCTAGGTGCCAGTTTGGTTCCGTTCCTAAACTGACAAGTCACACGGAAGGAATTTTACATTTCATACATGAAAACACCTTTAGGAAATGCAGCAAAACAGACGGTTTAGTGATAAGGTCTGCAGTGCTGTTCATATTTCCTTGCTCTGTATTTGTTTTGCCTACTACTATTGCTTGTTTGATACATGCTCTCCTTTGCATACTTCTGAATAAATTGTGCATTTCAACTTCAATTTTTTGACCATATGTTTTCAAGTGAAACGTTTATTTTACCCAACTGCAGATGTTTTTAAATCTAGCTTATTATATAGACTTAAATATTGAACACAAATAAAAATGGCACTCAGAATACATTGAGGTCGAATTGGAAATACGTAGCCCATAAGCCTTTTCTGTGTTAAGTGTAGACGTTGGCATACTACGTTGCTAGAGAGCTGTATTCACAAACTGCCAAAGTGGAATTGTACTTCCCTAAGTAATGCATGGTGAAAGTTACAGAAACCATTGCAAGAATTGTTAATGTTATGTTCGTACAACTTCTTAACAGCCCACCTATAGATACTAAAGTGGTAAAGGCGGACACGGCAGTTCAAGAAAAGCAGTGCCCTCCCCTGGTTGCTAACAATTTTGAAGTGTCCCGTTCTATCATTGCCAGCCATTTAAACAGTGAAATACGTATTAGAATTCTCACTAGATGGTTCTAACATTGTGGATACTGTGATATAGTCAGGTACGGAAAAGATACTCTAGAGTTGGCGTTTTATTAGTTGTATGGTTAAATAATTTTTATGGCTCAACAAAAACTGCTTGAAGTCTTAAGAGATTCTAATGTTTTCCTTAAGTGTGACATAAGTTGAATGTAGAACAGTGTATCTCTACTTGTGACTCCTGTTAGAAACTCCTATTAACAAATGAATTTGTTTGTTTGTGTTTCTGTCAAACTGTCCCTAGGGAACTGATGGAACTGGGCTGTGAAGATGCAAGTTGAGCCTTTAAGCTGAAAAGCTACATCACAGATGCAAACTGCCTTGTGGTGGAATTTTTTTATTCTTCATAAATGGTAAGTTTTTCAAAAAAACAACAACAAAAACAGTCAGCATATTGTAGACCTGCTTACATAGTAATCAAAAGTACAAGACTTTCTGAAGAACTACAAAAACCTGTGGAATGTGACCATTCCTGAAAAGACTGAAGAATAAATATGACAGCTAAATGTGGATCTCAAGGGGTTTTTCTATTTGTAGCACAGCCTATGTTTTGCACTCTAAATACTGGAGAGCAGCCGAGACTGGGCCTCTTGCAATTTCGCACTTGAAATTGCTTAGGTGACTTCCGCCATTACTTCTGACAGTAAACGGTGTTACATTTGATAACAGATAACTGCAATTGCTTACTTGCTTCCGAAAGTCTTTAACTGGTCGAGTAGTTACTGTCAGTAGGAACTAGCTCCGCTAAGATTTACGTGGCGTTCCCCATTTATTAAAATAGCTCAGGACTACACACAGAGGCTGAAAATAAAATACTTGAACCATGGCTTCAGTAACAAGAATGCAGATCTCCCATCCACCAAGGTGTGCAGCTTAACGAACCATCTACCTCAGGCAAGGCAGTCGAATCACCCTCGTTCTTAATGTGGGGGGGAGGGGGGGGTTGGTGTGGCATAAAGCGTCCCTTATTCTGTACAAAACAGAGCCATAGAACACCCCTATCACTCAGTTTTTCCTAACTGATGTTTTCATCCCCCCTTTAAAGACGCACTTTTGTCCTCAAAGATTAAGACCTGTGTATGGAAGTCTCACACAATTTTATAAAGCACCTGTTTTTAACCTGTCTGTGGGCATTGTCCATGGCTCCTAGGAAATGAGAGGATGGGCTTGAAGCCAAGAGGAGGCTGCCAGGACAAGTCTAAACTAAGATCATTGTTGTTTCTCCAGGCGCCCTGGTTTGACCCCTGGAGAAGGCGCTGAAGCCCAAGGCAGAGAGAGCATTTCGATGACAAAGCTGGAAAAAGCGCGCGAGAGCCCATTATCTGGAGGCATGGTGGGCCTGAGAAATCAAGAACCTGAAGAAAACATGCCCAGGAGACAAGAGAACACCACCCAACTCTCCAAGAACTCCCCGTGAGCACTGCAGCAGGAAGAGCGCGCGCTCCAACGCTGAGGAGCTGGAGAAGCTGAAGGGAAGCCAACCAGCCCATCAGTCTCCCAAGCAGAGGTGCACTCGCAGCGGGGAAGGGCAGAAGCGCAGTGGCCATCAGGTGGCGCATAGCAGTGGGAGCCTGTACCGCTCTTCCCACAGGGAGAGCAAGAGCTCTGGTGATGGCCGAAGCTCAGGAGAAGATCCTCCTTGCAAAAGAGAGAGAAGCCAGAGCAGAGGAAGAGCCTTTCCAGCAGAGCCAGGGAGGTGGGAAAGAGGCAGCTCCTCCACCAGTTGCTATTGCTCCCATGCCCCAGGAGTTCTGGCACTGGGCTAAGGACTTGGAGAAATTGAGGCCAACCGACAGCCACATGTCTCCGAAGGATTCTCACAGAAGCCAAAGGCTTCACCGTCCCCTCTCTGGAGGGGAAGGTGTGCGTGGCTGGAGCGGCCACAGAGCGTCTGGTCTGTGCTTCAGCAGATCGGCAGGTCAGCGGCAGCCTGGGAAGTACTCCCTTGCCCGACATGCACCAGTTCACTGCGAGTTTGCGGGCTCTTGCCAGGCAAATGAAAAACAAAGCCCCAGGAAGAGAAAACGTCCCTGTGCAGAGGGGACTGACAGCGCAATGGAAGAGAAACAGTGAAAGACAGAAGAAAGAGGTTTCTGGAGATCAGAAGATGAAAAAAACCCAGGAAGGTGAAGGAGGAGGACAAAAAGTAAGCAAGGCTTGCAGCAGCATCAGGAGAAATGTTTCCTGACTCCTTGCTGGCTGTTGCAGATGCAGGGCTCATGGACAGAAGCATTCGCTGTTCCGACTGTGGTAAGCCACCACCACCTGCAGTTGGCCATCAAAAGCCACCAAGAAGAATTATCCGCACAAGGCTAACCTTCAAAACTTGAAATCCGTGACTGAAACCATAACGTTGCCATCAAAACCCAACCCAGTCCCAAGTGGTGCTTCTCATTTTGGTAGAGGATTTTCCCAGGTGAGAAAGAACTGTTGGGGGTTTCTGCAATTTGTTTAACTCGAGGTGTCCTGTATGAAAGCGCCCTTGTAATCCAGAAGGGTGGGAGCTTTCTGCACCTGCTGAGCATATGAAATGAGCATGTACAGATGCGAGGGGAAACAAATGCCCTGGACCAGAACATCTGTGGTGCTGCTCCCTTAAGGGCTCAGGTCGCTTGTGTGTTATTCATGTTATCTCCTCCCCAGTGCAATCTCTGGTAGCCTGGGAGGAATACAGAGAAATTGTCCGAGCAGCCAGGGAGCAGGTTAGGAAAACTAAAGCCCTGATAGAATTAAATCTGGCCAGGGACATCAAGGGCAACAAGAAAAGCTTCTATAGGTACATCAGTGATAAAAGGAAGACTAGGGAAAACGTGGGCCATCTCCAGAAGGAAACGGGAGATCTGGCTTCCCGGGGTATGGAGAAGGCTGAGGTACTGAATGACTTTTTTGCCTCAGTCTTCACCGGCAAGTGCTCCAGCCACACTGCCCAAGTCACAGAAGGCAAGGGCAGGGACTGGGAGAATGAAGAACTGCCCACTGTAGGAGAAGATCAGGTTCAAGACCATCTAAGGAACCCGAAGGTGCACAAGTCCATGGGACCTGATGAGATGCTGACGTGCGGAAAGCAGACTCCACAACTTGTAAAGTTGTAAAGTAGGTATGTTTATTCAGCGCTGAGCGGCACGGGGGGTCGCCCCACCACAATCGTGCCCGCTCACCACGGCAGTTTGTCTGGTATTTATGCAGCAATGTGTTACATATTCATCATACGCCTATACATATTCATAACCTTGCCCCGAAAAGGCGGTCTTTATTACAATGAGTTTGCAGCCTTTAACTCCTCCCACTAGCGCACGCGCAGTGCCTCCTGGTGGTCGTGGGCTGGGGTCTCGGGGATGAAGGCCCTATGTCTTCCTCGCTATGCACTTTCACACTTTCACCCTTGCCGCGACTTTAGCAAGGTCGGTGGTGGTCAGTCACGACTGTCCTGCTTTCTCAGCAGGTTCCTTCTTTGAACACAGATTGTTCCCTTATCTCCCAGCAAGGTCGGCGTGACCGTTCTGTCGCTTCAACACGTTCTTTCTTGTTTAAACATCTTACATCTTACACGATGAGCTTAGACTAAGCAATGTCTCTACTATTAACCCTTGAGTGTTAGTTCCCTCTATCAGTCCCCCCTTTTCTAAAAAGTTAGTAAATTCTTTTACTTATGCTTACAGCATGTTTTCTTTCTCTAAACATTTCTTCAAGTATTTTCCTGACTCGACCTTTTGTCGAAGCTGATGCTTCTTCCAAAGTTCGTAATCACCTGTGGCTTCTTTTGCACAGCACAGAAGGCATCCAACAATCGGAGAGGTTCAGACTATCCACTACTGATTTGGTCATCTGTATATACGAGTTCTGATCCCACATTTCCACAGTTCCCCCCCCCGACAGATCCAACAACATAATAATGACTATGTCTGTGAGAAAAATAGTCTTCCCGGCTGGGCTTGCGTGACCTTCTGTGGAGATTTATGTGCCTTTTTCACTCTGGTGTGATGGATCCAGGCGCTCTGCTCCTTGATTTTGATTGCTGGGAAGGAGGTGAGGAGTACCTGGAATGGTCCTTCCCACTGCGGCTCCAAAGTCTTTTCTGTAAGAGACTTTATATACACATAGCCTCCAGGTTGTATGTTATGTACAGGCCTATCCAAACCCCTACTTGGAGTCCCAACCACATGTTTCTCAATTTTACTGAGTTGTTTGCCTAATGCCACCATGTAGGAGGTCATGATTTCATCCCCAGTTTGTGTGGACATCCCTTTCTGTATTCCATAGGGTCGTCCGTACAAAATTTCAAAAGGGCTCAGTCCTTCTTTTGCTCTTGGCCTAGTTCGTAGGCGCAAGAGAGCCAAAGGAAGAGACTGAGGCCAGGCCAAGTTCGTCTCCTGTCCCAGTTTCACAATCTGCTGTTTGATTAAGTGGTTCATTTTTTCTACTTGGCCACTCGACTGAGGGCGATATGGGGTATGAAGCTGCCAATCTACACCCAAATGGCGGCTAATTTGTTGTACTACTTTTGAGATGAAATCTGGTCCTCTATCAGAAGATATGGTTGCTGGGACCCCAAAACGTGGTATTATCTCTTGTGTTAATATTCTGGTTACCTCCCGAGCCTTGGCTGTCCTGGTAGGGTACGCTTCTGGCCAACCTGAAAAGGTATCAGTTAACACCAATAAATATCGATACCCCCCTTTTCTTGGGAGTTCTGAAAGATCAATTTGCCATTGTTGCCCAGGCCCGTTGCCTTTCCCAATTTGGCCCATTTCTAGTTTGGGGGTGTTCTTTGGATTAGTCTGAAGGCAGAAATCGCACTGCTGAGTCACTTGTCTCACAGTGGCGTATAAATTCCTAGCTACAATCTCTCTTATTAGGTGTTTATATAGGGCCTCTGCTCCCCAGTGTCTCTTCCTATGTTCTTCCCTTATCAGAGACCATACTAGATAAGAGGGAATGATTAGTTTCCCTTGTGGGGTGAGAGCCCACCCCTCTTTATTATATGATCCTTCTAGATCTGTGATAAGCTTCTGATCTTCCTTTGTATATTCTGGCTTACCTTCTAGGGAGATTCGCCAGTCAGGGATCAAAGCCCCTTCTGTTTTTACCTTTGCTTTGGCTACCTGTTTTGCCTCTCTGTCCGCCAGCTCATTTCCTCTTTCCAACTCCGAGTTTACTTTCTGGTGTGCCTTAATGTGCATGATCGCCACTTTCTCAGGAAGTTGGTTTGCCTCCAACAGTTTCAGGATCTCCTCTGCATGCTTGATGTTTTTTCCCTGTGAGTTCAATAATCCTCTCTCCTTCCAGATTGCTCCGTGCGCATGTACGACTCCAAAAGCATATTTCGAATCTGTATAGATATTCACAGCTTTGCCTTGGGCCAATTCCAAGGCGCGGGTCAGAGCAATTATTTCTGTCTTCTGTGCTGAGGTGTTCATGGGCAAAGGCCCTGACTCTATTACTTCCTGACTGGTGGTAATGGCATACCCGGCATGCCTTTCACCGCTTAGGACATAACTGCTTCCATCCATGAACCAGTTTTCCGTGTTTTCCATAGGACTGTCTCTCAGGTCCGAACGGCTTGCTTCAATGGTCTCCAGACAGTCATGATGCACTGGTTCTCCTGTGTTCCCACTGAGGAAAGAGGCTGGATTGACAATGTTAGTGACATCAGGGCCTTTTTTAGCAACTCAAAGGCCCGTATGGTCTCTTTGTTCCATTTCAGGTATTTCTGTTCAGTGGTTGTTAGTGCGTACAGAGGTTTAACAAGCAGTCCATAGTTATAAATCCATAGTCGGCACCACCCAGTCATCCCCAGGAAAGTTTGTAACTCTTTCACTGTTTGCGGCCTCGGAGTTTGGCATATTGTCTCTTTCCGGGCCTGTCCCAAAGTCCTTTGTCCTGCACTGATTTCATAGCCCAGATAAATCACCTTATGCTGCATTACTTGGGCCTTCTTCTTGGATACCCGGTATCCCTGGAGCCCCCAAAAATTTAGCAGACTCACCGTCCAGATCATCCTTTGTTTTGGTGGCAATCAGGATATTGTCCACATATTGTAACAGTTTCCCTTCGTCAGGCAGGGCTTCCCAGAACTCAAGATCTCTTGTGAGTTGATTACCAAATATAGTAGGGCTGGTTTTAAACCCTTGTGGTAACACCGTCCAAGTAAGCTGAGTTTTACGCCCGCTTTTAGGGTTTTCCCATTCAAATGCAAATATTTTTTTGGCTGGCTTTATGGAGAGGGAGGCAAAAGAAAGCATCCTTCAGGTCTAAAACGGTAAACCAGGTTAGTTCAGGTGTCAATACAGTCAGCAAGGTCTATGGATTCGCCACCACCAGGTAGAGGTCTTCAGTTATCTTATTTACAGCCCAGAGGTCCTGGACCACCCGGTATGACCCGTCAGGTTTACGGACAGGTAATATGGGAGTGTTAAAGTCAGATTCACATTCCCTTAGTAATCCCAGTTGTAAAAATTTTTCTATTACTGGCTGAATTCCCTCCCTATCCTCCTTCTTCAGGGGATACTGTTTGATTCTTACCGGCTGTCGTCCTTCCTTGAGTTTGACCTCAACAGGTGGAGCATTTTTTGCTTTCCTGGGCGCATCGGTGGCCCATACCCCGGGGTATACCTGGTCCATAATTTCTTCACTGATTTCTCCTTCTGTGGGAACACTAGCTAAGGATAAACTCATTATTTGGATATACTGTCGGTCATTTACCTCCAGAGTAATCTCTCCCTTTTCAAATTTAATTACTGCTCCCAATTGTTCCAATAAATCTCTCCCCAAAAGTGCTTTTGGGGAGTTGGGCATGTACAGGAATCTGTGAATGCCCCATTGTTTTCCCAATTTATATCTCAGAGGTTCACAAAAATATGCCTTTTCACTTTGTCCAGTTGCCCCTTTTACCATGATATAGTCATTTCCCAGGGGCATCAAGGCTTGATTTAAAACCGAATACGTTGCCCCGGTGTCAACCAGAAACTCTACCTCCTTTTGTTTCTTCCCTAGCTTCATTATAACCAGTGGATCCGCTAGGGTGGATTCCCCAGGTTCCCGTCAGTCTTCCTTTAACGGGGCCACTGTTCTTCCTTTCTGATTGTTTCGTCCCTTCGCCTTCTTTTTCTGCTTTTCCGGACAATCATTTTTCCAGTGACCAAATCTTTTGCATAAAGCACATTGATCCCTGCCTAGTCGAGGCGGTCCTTGTCTGGGTTTTCTTTCTCCCTCCTCGTTGACGACCGCCATCATCCTCTGTCTCCTCTGTCCCCGTCTGTAATCATCCTCTCTATTACTGAACACTCTCCATGCTTCATCCAGCAATACTTCTAGATTCCTTCCCTCTGTAGGACGTAACTTTTGGAGCTTACGCCTAATATCTCCTGTAGACTGACCTAAGAACAAAGACACTAATTGTTGTATTCCTACCTCTGACCCAGGATCCAGCGGTGTGTTACGGTGCATTACGTCCCTTAGTCGATCCAAGAATTCAGATGGTGACTCGGAAGGACCTTGTCTGATTGCATATAATGCTGACCAATTTATGGTTTTGGGAATGGCTCTCTCCATTCCTTTTGAAATCCACTCTTGGTATACCCGCAATTTCTCCATCTCCGCAGACCTGTTTGCATCCCATTTTGGATCTTGAAGGGGGAGGTATTCTTTAACATCTCCTCCTGTAGTTTTATAATGATCCTCAGCCAAATCCCCTGCAGTTTTTAAAATTAATTGTTTTTCCGTCTCAGTCATACATTCTAATAATAACTGTATGTCACTCCAATCAGGGTTATGTTGTTTTACAACAAACTGAAAATGTTTGGTTACACTTACCGGATCACTCCTGTAATTCTTGGCAACCCTTTTCCATGCCTCTAAATTGAAGGTGGAAAAAGGTACCTTGATTAACACCGTCCCCCGTCCGGCCCTACCGCCTCTCGGAGAGGTGCCTGTAAGACTGTTAGGGCAGACTATTTTCTGGTACGGGAGGATACAGGGCTGTCCGGGGGGGTGGAGGTCTCGTCCAAGTCCACATCCTGTTTCTGTGATCGAGGGGGAGGCTTAAGCAAATCAGTTAGATCTTGTTCTGATGCCCGGTGAATTTTATCTATTTTAGTACACCTTTGTCCGATACTACATGCCGAGCAACACCGTTTACCTTTAGGTTCTTTGTTATTTTCCCGCTCGAGGGCGAGTGCCATAGGGTCCTGTGGCAGCACCATTCCACAGTCCCTTTGCCACTCCAGGTGATTTCGGAGGGTGAAAAACATATCTGCATATGACACTTCATCCCATTTTCCTTCTCTCCTTAAAACAACATTAATTGCAAGATAGTGTTATAATCAATTGACCCATTAAGTGGCCACTTAGCTCCATCTTCCAGCTTATAAATCGGCCACCATTGATTACAATATTTAATGAGAGTCTTCTTATTTTCTGTACCCCCGGTATCCTCCAATGTGTCAATATACAACCAAGGGGGCTTTTCTTTAAAATACCCTTATTCTGAGTGTTACCCATCTCTTCTGATTCCTTATGCTTATTTTCTAGATTGTTTCTTATTAGCTATTGTGCTTCGTTTTAATTCCCAAACGTCCCAAATCTCTGGGATAATCCAATACCTTTTTTTTTTTTTTTTTTTTTCCTTCAACAGGACCCACGCGGAGTCACGGAACCACAAATCAGGACTCTCACTCGCTTCGCAGCGGCGCTGCGTCTCAAACACACACACCCACAACACACAAATGCTTTTAACATAAAATACCCAGGCACTTACAAATAAGACATACAATTATCACTTCAGTTAGTATCCCTCCAGCAGCTGCACAATTCTCTCGCTTCTTATACGGTCATTAGCAGGATCCCGATACTGGGATGCAACGATAACCTCGGATTCACTCGATCTACTCCCAAAATCGCTAGCGGCCGCTCTATCGGTCAGCGAATCCGCCTGTTACCATTTAGGGTACCCTCCTCCCATACGGGGACTATGCTGTACGCCAGACGTCTCTGCGCGGTTTACCAGCAGCCCCGGCCAAGCATACGACTTACTGGCCCCTTGTAAAACATACCGTTTATCCGCGGCTTCAGGAGGTTGTTGTCTACTCCCGCGGTGAGCGGCTGGGAGTGGAGGCTCCTCCGAGGAAAGTACTCGGGGCGCGCCTAGGGGCGTCCGCTCCGCAGTCGATCCCGCAGCCGAGCAGAGTCCTCCTGGCTGGCTCGCCAAACTGACGTGCGGAAAGCAGACTCCACAACTTGTAAAGTTGTAAAGTAGGTATGTTTATTCAGCGCTGAGCGGCACGGGGGGTCGCCCCACCACAATCGTGCCCGCTCACCACGGCAGTTTGTCTGGTATTTATGCAGCAATGTGTTACATATTCATCATATGCCTATACATATTCATAATCTTGCCCCGAAAAGGCGGTCTTTATTACAATGAGTTTGCAGCCTTTAACTCCTCCCACTAGCGCACGCGCAGTGCCTCCTGGTGGTCGTGGGCTGGGGTCTCGGGGATGAAGGCCCTATGTCTTCCTCGCTATGCACTTTCACACTTTCACCCTTGCCGCGACTTTAGCAAGGTCGGTGGTGGTCAGTCACGACTGTCCTGCTTTCTCAGCAGGTTCCTTCTTTGAACACAGATTGTTCCCTTATCTCCCAGCAAGGTCGGCGTGACCGTTCTGTCGCTTCAACACGTTCTTTCTTGTTTAAACATCTTACATCTTACACGATGAGCTTAGACTAAGCAATGTCTCTACTATTAACCCTTGAGTGTTAGTTCCCTCTATCAATGCATCCACAGGTCCTGAGGGAACTGGTGGATGAAGTTGCTAAGACACTGTCCATCCTATTTGAGAAGTCATGGCAGTCTGGTGAAGTTCCTACTGACTGGAAAAGGGGAAACATAACCCTCATTTTTAAGAAGGGAAAAAAAGAAGACCTGGGGAACTACAGGCCAGTCTCACTTCTGTGCTGAGCAGGATCATGGAGCAGATCCTCCTGGAAACTATGCGAAGGCAAGTGGAAAATAAGGAGGTGATTGGAAACAGCCAGCATGGCTTCACTAAGGGCAAATCATGCCTGACAAATTTGATGGCCTTCTACAACGGGGTTACAGCATTGGTGGACAAGGGAAGAGCAACTGACGTCATCTACCTGCACCTGCGGAAAGCATTTGACACTGTCCTGCATGACATCCTTGTCTTTAAATTGGAGAGACATGGTGTGCCGGTTTCAGCTGGGATAGAGCTAATTTTCTTCCCAGTAGCTACTGTGTTTTGGATTTAGTATGGGATTTGGTATGTGAAGAATGTTGGTAATACACTGATGTTGTTGCTACGAGATCAAGGACATCTTCCAGCTTCCCAGGTTTTGCTAAATTGCAGGTGCAAAAACCTGGGAGGGGTATAGCCAGTACAGTTGACCCAAACTGGCCAAAGGAAGTATTCCATAACATAGACATCATGCCTGGTATATAAGTGGGAGTTGGCTGGTGGGCTGAGTGCTGTTCATTTGTGCTTTCATTTGTTCAGCTGTTCATTCCCTTGCTCTCTCTCTCTGGAACTTGCAGTTCTGAGATCACTGCTGGGGAAATTGCTGTTACGAGATCACTGCTCAGGATCATTATGAGATTGCTCTCGGTTTCACTCCATGATTGCTGCTCGGGACAGGCTGTATCAGTCATTGGGCAGTGAGAAATTGTGTATCATTCATTTTGTATATTCTATTATCATTATATTTTATTATTATTTTTATCATTATTAATATATAATATAATTATTATTATATTTTTCTTTGCTCTCCTCGTAAACAGTCTTTATCTCAACCCACGAGTTTTCCTTTCTCTCTGATTCTCCTCCCCACCCCACTAGAGGGAGGGGGCAAGTGAGTGAGTGGCTGCATGATACTTAGTTGCCAGCTGGGGTTAAACCACAATGCGTGGATGTGATGAATGGGCCACTCAGTGGATAAGGAATTGGCTGGATGGTCACATTCAAAGAGTTGTGGTCAACGGCTCGATGTCCAAGTGGAGACCAGTGACAAGTGGCGTTCCTCAGGGGTCGGTATTGGGACCAGCACCGTTTAACATCTTTGTCGGCAACATGGACAGTGGGATGCACCCTCAGCAAGTTTGCCGACACCAAGCTGTGTGGTGGGGTTGACGCGCTGGAGGAAAGGGATGGCATCCAGAGGGACCTTGACAGGCTTGAGAGGTGGGCCTGTGCGAACCCAGAGGTTCAACAAAGCCAAGTGCAAGGTCCAGCACGTGGGTCGGGGCAATCCCAAGCACAGATACAGGCTGGGCAGAGAATGGATTGAGAGCAGCCCTAAGGAGAAGGACTTGGGGGTGTTGGTTGATGAGAAGCTCAACATGACCCAGCAATGTGCACTTGCAGCCCAGAAAGCCAACCGTATCCTGGGCAAAAGAAGTGTGACCAGCAGGATGAGGGAGGTGATTCTGCCCCTCTACTCCACTCTGGTGAGACCCCACCTGGAGTACTGTGTTCAGCTCTGGGGCCCCCAACACAAGAAGGACGTGGACCTGTTGGAGCGAGTCCAGAGGAGGGCCACAAAAATGATCCGAGGGCTGGAGCACCTCTCCTATGAAGACAGGCAGAGAGAGTTGGGCTTGTTCAGCCTGGAGAAGAGAAGGGTCCGGGGACACCTTCTAGCAGCCTTCTAGTAACTAAAAGGGACCTACAAGAAAGCTGGAGAGGGACTTCTTAGCAGGGCCTGTAGTGATAGGACAAGGGGTAATGGCATTAAACTGAAAGAGGGTAGATTTAGATGAGATATTAGGAAGAAATTCTTCACTCTGAGGGTGGTGAGGCACTGGCACAGGTTGCCCAGAGACATTGTGGATGCCCCATCCCTGGAAGTGTTCAAGGCCATGTTGGACGGGGCTTTGAGCAACCTGGTCTAGTGGAAGGTGTCCCTGCCCATGGAAGGGGGGTTGGAACTAGGTGATGTTTAAGGTCCCTTCCAACCCAAACCATTCTATGATTCTATGATTTTGGTTTCTTCTGGAGGCAGGTGAATTCCCAGGTAGCAGCCCCAGACTCTTCTAAGGTAGCTACTTGAAGATCATTGTCTACATTGGGGAAAGATCCATGCCCGGTAGCTCTCTGGGAATTCTCCCAGTCATCTCCAGGAGTGTTTTCGTATCCTCTGGAGACAGCTGAATTTTGCAGGTAGCAGCCCCAGACTCCTCCAAGGTGGCTAACCGAGCCATTTTGGTGATGTTAGAGGCAGGCTGTGCCTGGTAGCTCCTCTGGAGCTCTCCCAGGCAGCTTTGGAATGTTTTGCCCTTCCCTGGAGACAGCTGAAGTCCTGGGTAGAAGCCACACATGACTCCTGGGCAGTTACCTGAAGAGTTTTGTTGATGTTGGAGATGGGCCCGTGCCTGGTAGCACCCCAGGACTCTTCCCAGGCACCTCCAGCAGATCCCCACAGTGGGGCTATGTCTCCACAGCCAGTTTGTGTAGAGACTATGACCCCTCAGCAGGGAGGAGAACGAGTCCTCCAAGTTGTGACCAAGCCCCCACAGATGATGCAGCTCCAGGGTCCTCCAACACCAGCTCCCAGCGAGCTCCCATACCCAGTGCTGCTTGGGAGCAAACCCTGCTGAGGGAGAGAGAGTGGGGCAGGTCCCTGTGGTGAGGCTGATCTCCGCAGACAATTTGTGGAGCACACACACTATAAGCCCTCAGCAGGGAGGAGGAGGTGCCTCCCCTTCCAGGAGATACAGCCCCATCCTGCTTCTGGACTTTCCATCACAGGTATGCAGTGCTGTTGCTGCTTTACATTACAGATTTGTTCATAGCCCAGTCTGCATTTCCAGCCTTTTTGCATTTGTGGTGCTCCTCCACTTGTACTTCTGACAGAAAATTGTGGCCATGCAATCAGTTTTAACAGCCAGCTGCTGCAAGCATCCCCCAGACCTGCACAGCAGCCTGCAGCTGGGACACCTGATCCTTGTCCCCAAATTAACGTCACAGTTACAAGTAGAGCCTGCAGTATTCCGGCTATGGCCACGGTTATTCAGCATCTGATGAAGCTCGCAAAGGTTTCTGCAGACAAAACTGCAGAAGAGGATCCCTGATGAGAGAGAAAGATCACTGGGGAGCATCAGACTGTCCAATAAATATCTGCAAACACACCTGAGGCTTTCCCCTATCCCCTGCAGCATCCTTCCCTCTGCAACCAGCAGCACCAGGGAAGAAGGGTCCTCTCTGGACACCACTTGTTTTTAAGTCTGACACTGAGTCAGAGATCCCTTTCATCCATGGGGGAGCAGTTGGGAATAAAATCTAAGAATGAGATCTAAATCCAGGACAGAAAAGCATGCTGTGTCTTAAGATTAAAGGAATAATCAGCTACTTGGCTCTTCCCTGGTAAGGCAAAGAGTCTGCTGTTCCTCCCAAGGGAAGTCTTAGTCAAGAGACTTTGTCCTGGGGTTCAGCACCCGTTTGTCCCATGGTCTCAGCCCCTGCCACACATAGATGATTAAGTGCCTCTCAGAACAGACTGAGGTGATTTGCTGCGCAGTCACAGAAGGACATTTAACAGCTGGAAGATAGCGTCACAGATTTTTATTTAGAGAAAGGAGAGATCCAAGAATCAAGACACCTGTATGGAATTAACAGAGAAACTGGTCAACAGGGGACAACTTCCATTCCAGTCCTCCAAATCCTTTGTCTGGTCCTTAAAAACTCAAAGATTTCAATGCAATTTATAGCCAGCACTAGAATTTACAGTGATTTGTCATAACTTGGTATTAAGCAAGGAGAGTCTTGGCTGTTCCCAGCAAAGTCAGTAATTCTGCTGCCATGCAGAGAAGTTAGCACCAGCCGAGCTACTATCAGAAACTTCCATAGAATGACTGTTTTTCACCTTTCTAGTGGTTGCCATGGACTTCAAAAGGCAAAGTTTCCAAACTAATTCTGTCTCTCACAATCAAACCCTATTAAACATTTTTAGAGTGTGTTGTTATTCATTAGTATGTAAAAATGGCGTCTCCTTACTCAAAAAAATCTGTTCCCTGGGTGTATTCAGATACATGCATGTATCTATCCTATAAATGGAAACCTAGAAATGAAAAGTGTGGAAGTTCCCGGTTTTGGACACAAGGTGTCCGTAGAGGATCACAAAAGCACCTGAAGTTCAGCAGCGGCTCCGGTAACCCAGGAACTGAAACAGGGCTGCGGTATTTCTTACTCCTCTTTTTAATCCTTTAGTGTTGCATGATGCACGCTTGGACCAAAGTTTTCAGTATCGGCAACCAGAACAGCACACCCTTCTCTGCAGACTCTAATTAAGTCTAATTAATGTTTCAACAATCTCAATTGCAATACAACTGCTTCATTTCAACAACTGACTGCTCCTGGCTGCCCCAGCCAGCCACACGAGCGTACCCAGAGCTGCACGGGCATCACTGTGCACCTGGGTGTGCTGGTTTCGGCCAGGACGGAGCTAGTTTTGTCCAGCAGCTCCTGTGTTTTGGATTTAGTGTGTGAAGAATGGTGACAGCACACTGATGTTGTTGGTTGCTGCTAAACGATCAAGGACATTTTGCAGTTTCCCAGGCTTTGCTAATGTGCAGGTACAAAAACTTGGGAGGGGGATAGCCTGAATAGTTGATCCAAACTGAGTATTCCATACCATAGACGGCATGCCCGGTATAAGTGAGGGTTGGCCAGTGGGCCACTTCCCTTTTTCCCTTTTTTCATTTGTTCGGGCCTTTTCGTTTGTTCATTTGGCTGTTCGTTCCCTTGCCTGTTCTCTCTGGAACTTGCTGTTCCAGGATAGCTGGGGGGGAGGAATACCCCTGCTCCCTGCCTGCTGCTCGGGATGGGCTGTATCGGTCGTCAGGTGGTGAGAAATTGTGCATCATTTGTTTTATGTATTCTATTATCCTTATATGTCATTGTTGTTATTATTATAAACATTTTAATATCTTAAAATAATTATTAAATATTATAAAGTAAATATTAGATTATTTATATTTTAATTATCTATAAATTATATATATGTTAATTATATTTTATTTATAATTATTATATATTGTTATATATAATAATATTATATGTTCTATATTGTATATTATAATATATACTTTATAATTATATATAAAGTAATAATGTATTTATTTATAAATTAAATAGTAAGTTATTTAATGAAATATTAATTAATATTAAAATAATTAAAATAAATAATTGTTATTATTTTTTTCCTTTGCTGTCCTGGTGAACTGTTTTTATCTCAACCCGTGAGTTTTCCTTTCTCTCCGATTCTCCTCCCCACCCAACTGGGGAGAGGGGGAGTGAGCGAGCAGCTGCAGGGTATTCGGTTACCATGGGGGTTAAACCACGACACCGGGGAACAGCCAAACCCAACCATGCAGCCTCCCCGGGTGGATGAGGAATGGGTCGGGCGTGATAGCGTTGAGCTTGGGTTCTCATCTTCTGCCAAAGCTCTGCTCTGAGCTCCTGACTCATCAGGTACCTCCCAGTCAGGCACGTTGAAGTGTCTTGGGGCAGGCTCTGGGGGATGGCTGCCGCCTTTCGGGACAGTCCTGAGTCTTAAACGTCATTACTTTCCACGAGGTCCTCCAATGTCTGCTAGTGGATTTACCACTATGCAGCACAGAAGATGAAAACAAGGGGAGAACCTCAGCTAAAGGAAATGCAATGGGAAAGAGTCAGCCTGTCTCTACGAAAAATGGGGAAAACAGGGAGCACCCTGAGACACCACTGAACCTAAGAGATGATTGAAAAATATTTTTACATAAATGGCTCTCTCTGAGTTACTTAAATGGGCTGCCAACTCCGGTTTTACAGCAGTTGGCTGGATTTCCCTCACTAACTCCTCGTGATAGTCCTGTGGGATCTGTATCAGGTTATGGGGGTGATGCTGGGTGATTTAAGAAAGTAATGACTTGAGAGCCGGACAGTGTTAGGGATGTGATCTCGGGGAGATGATACCCAAATCTATCAACACTGTCAACTCTCATCTCACCTACAGTTCTCCTGCATGGCCTCATGCTGTTTTGGCTGAAGAGCTAGAAACATTAAAACTACCAGAGGAGGTCACTGCTGTGCAGCTGATGGATGATGTTTTCATAGGTGCTGCGAAACCTGTGACACAGGCTGCGGCCAATGTTATCCCACACCTCCAGCCTGTTGGGGTAGAGGTACAGGAAGAAAAGAAAGAGGGACCCGTTCAGGATGGAAGCTTTTGGGGCATGGGATGGAAAGGTGGGAGAAAAATGGCCCCGCTGTGGTGCCACAGGAAATCCAGCAGTTACCCATACCCAAGTATTAGAAAAGCAGTTATGTACTGTGCTAGGGACTGTAGGGTTTTGGAGGCACATATTCTGAGATTTAATATCATAACCCAACCATTTTATAACTTATTAGAGAGAAACTCAAGCTGGGGTCACAAAGACACCCTGGAGCTTTTAAAGTGAATGTACAGCAACCACTGGGACCCCGCGTGGCTCCTCTTGCTACGTGCAGGCAGACTTGAATGCTCATTACATATGCTCGCAAAATACAGGGTAAGTGGCAGGTGCTCTTGGAAATGGCACACGGACCATGCACATCGATCCCGATGCTGTCTGGGCTAGTGCCAGACCATGGCTAGGAAATTGGGCAAAATGCAATAGGCAGACAGGGAATGGAGAAGGGAATATTGGGAGCAAATGTATGATATTGCTAACTTTGGTCTTATTCCTATTGGATGTGCAGCAGCATGCCAGAAAAGTACAACTCAGGTGGCAATATGGCCAACAACTTCATAGGATAAATGTGGGACAACTTTCTTCTGCTTTGCGTGGTGATGGGTGGGTAGATGGTTGCAGGAACAGTTGGGACACACTGGCTTGTATGACTGGTGAGAGTAAGCAGCAAGCAGACCATCTCATGAGCACCTGTGGGTTTTCCAGTGAAATGAAGGCTTATCTTGCCAAAAGTCAGCCACAAGAAGGGAAGGAAAAGCCCATTGGAATACTTGGCAAGTGGACTGCATCAGACCCCAGGGAGGTGGAAATTTATTGTGACTGCAGCTGGAGTAGTGAGCAGTTTGGATAATATTTACCCTCCACGCACTGCATCTGTGTGGGCAACTGTAGCAGGATTAAACCACTACGCACCTAAAGCCACCAGAGACGCAGTCAGACAATGGCTCACTTTTTAAAAATAAAATAGCGCAGGAATGGTGTCACGTGGACTTTCCACTTACCCAATTGACCTCAGAGTAATGGTAATAGCAGAGAGAAGTGCGAATAGCTTAGGTAACAACTCAGGTGGTACAATGGTGTCATCTGCCAACTTGCTGAGGGTGCACTCTGCCCCATCATCCACACTATTAGTTAAGGAAGATGCTAAAGACCTAGTATTGACCCCTGGGCAACACCACTAGTTACTGGCCTCCAACTCGACTTGGTGCCACTGAGCAGCATCCTCTGAGCCTGGCTCTTCAGCTGGCTTTCAGTCTACCTCGCTGTGTTTGTCTAAGAGGATGCTATGGGAGACATCCTCAGAGACAAACACAGCGTTTTGCCTTTCTAAAGTCAAGATAAATAGCATGCACTGCTGTCCCCTCACACACTGAGCTAGTCATTTTGTTGTAGAAAGCTGTTCGGTCAGTTAAGCATGATTTCCTCTTCTTAAAACCATGCTGACTGCTCCCAGATAATGTTTGGAAACAACTTCCAGGAGGATTTGCTCCCTCATCATCCTGGGAATCGAGGTGGGGCTGGTTGGCCTGTTGTTTCCTCCTTCTTGCTCTTCCTGAAGACAGGAGTGACACTTTCTTTCTCCAAGCCCTCAAGTACCTCTCCGACTCACCATGACCTTTCAAAGCTAATTAATTGAGAGTGGCTTTACAATGACATCATGTCAGCACTCATGGGTGCACCCCATCAGGGTATGTCCAGTTTGTTTAAGTGCTCCCTAACCCAATCCTCCCTCCACCGAAGGTAACTCTTCCTTGCTCCAAGCTTTCCCTCTGGTCCCTGGGTCCTTGGATTCTTGAAGGCTGGTCTTGTCAGTAAGACCAAGGCAATGAAAGCATTCAATACCTCATTCTTGTACCTTTTCCCCTGTCACCAGGTCCCTTGCCCCTTCTGGCAGCAGGTCCATATTTCCAGCAGGTCTTCCTTTCGCTGCAGATATACCTGATCTTGCCACTAAGAAACCTCCTTCAAAGGCAGTGCATTTCTCTGACCACCACCTTCATGCTCCTCTGTCCCCAAGCCTCCCACCACCTGTGACCCCACATGCCTGATCCCCATGAGTCTGAATCTCCTGTGCCCATATTCTCCCTTCCCTTTATCCCCTTCCCCCATGCCTTTTCCTCCTTGATGCATCCGGTGTCTTTGAGAAGAGCCACCCACCAGGTGCCCCAGCACGGCTGGAATCCTGCTCCTCACCATCATCGGGGAGGATGTCCGGGTTCCTCCCGAATGCAGAGCAGGATTCTACGGTAGGACTTGGGTGACCACAGGTTTGCTGCGTGTTGCTCTGCTCAAGCCATGGTGCACATGTGGCACCACCGGACCGCCCCACTCACAAGTTTTCCTTCCCCTGTATTCCCATTTCCCCTCTTTTTTCCATCCACACATTTTTATCCTTTACCACCCTCATTACCCCGCCAACCACCACCACAATAAACAGTCCATCCCAGTTAATTTCTTCCTCACCGATCCCAACTGTAGCAACTTTATGCCTTTATTATCTGCTATGCAGAGCAAGCTGTGCATTAATTCTCCTGCCCAAGCTGTTCTTGCAGACCCCGGGATCGTGTGCTGCAGCATGAGCACTATAACCCTGAGAACCACTGAGCCCAGGGATTTTGAGGGGGTCAAGCATGACTTCACCCTGTATCCTACATCCTCGTTGTTCCTATCCTTGCTGCAGCTCGGTCGGGTGGTCTCCATCCCTCATCAGCAGCTGCTGAGCTGTGCTGCCCCGGAGCATCTGCACCCAGCAAAGGGTGCCCGTGGGTTTCTTCTTGCTCCCAAACTTCCTCGCTTTCAGGCCTTCAGTAGACATTAGAGGAGGTTGGCAGCATCCCTTGCATGTCTGCAAGAGATTAAAAACAAAAAAAAAAGCCCTAAGAACTGTAGGCATGGGGACATCACAAAAAAACCTAATGATGGTGACAGCAAATGCTGCAGGATGAGCTTTAAAAGTCCCAAAGCTCCAGCAGGAGAGCAGATCTCTTCACTTGGCCCATCTTCAGACCTTTATCTCCAGGTTCTGTGGGGTTTTTTTCTGCAGCTTGTTCTCCCAGCTCTCTTGGGTTTTGGGGAGGCTCGACTGTTGCGCTGGAGACTGGGAATCTTGTTCTCAGAAATGTAGGATTTCTACAAGGAAATAGAGACCCTTCTCAAAGGCTGCTGCAGGCATATGGGGCTTGTTCCCAAATAAATGATCCCCTTCTGATTTCCGGTTTTGCCCTGAGCATCAGTGCTTGCTGCTTCCCCAACAACAGACAGCCCAGCACTGGTGATTAGCAAACACAGTCCTACCAAGCACTCTCTTCTCTCTTCATTAGCCCTTCTTTTCATCTCAGGAGTCTCCTTATTAAAAGTAAAGCTTTTCTTTTTGTTGATTTAGATTGTTTACTGAAGGTTTCAATCTGCTATGCAAGGAAAATACACATGATGCCTATTGGCTCATGGTGTGAGCATGGGGAATGGCCCTGAGTAGGCTGGAAGACATCTAGTGATTGCACTGCCATGCCCAGGACACTAAGTCCACGTAATTCATTTGAAAATCAGATTTGCAAATTTATGCTTTCTTATGAAAACAACAGCCACCTGCCCTGCTCTTTGTAGGCAGCGGCGACTTCTCCTCTCTTCAGCCAAGGATGCCTGGTCATTTCTTTCATCCCGCTGCAAACATCTGCGGCACAGTTCCTGCACAGAAAGCAACAGCATGCCCTGTTACCCTCATCCCTTTCTAGTTTAAACAGTGTTCCCCACCCCCTTGTCTTCTCCTTGTCTGGAGGGTTCCTGTCAGCAGTGTTTTGCTCCAGAGTCAATACAAATGCAAACAGAAAGCTTTTTTTGACCAAGCAACTGTCCTGTCAATGAGCTATTAAGAAAATGGCTATTTTCAAACCCATTAAACAGATACGTTTAGATGAGAGAAATACTTCTAGGATAACAGGTGACCAAGCAAAATGTTCTTATGTGCTTTATGAGACTATAGACATTAATAAGTGTAAAAATGCAGATTAATTTGCAGCTTTAAAATTAAGATTCAAAAGAAGTAATTTAATGTTAAAAGGAACTCTCAGTAAGAAATCTTTGCAGAATCAGTATCCCTATAGGTATGCTTTTCTACATCTAATGTGACCCAATAATTACATGCCTCTGTGCCACATACTGCCGTTTTATGATCTTTGCATTGTGGGTGTGCAACTGGAGATTTGCCTGGATGACAGAGTTTGCACTCATCCTTGCCTTCATCTTTCTGCTTGGGAGAGCTGCTAGGGCATGGTGGGAGCCGCCTACAAATACGCACCAGGGCACGTGAGTGCAGGAGGAGTTTCTTCTCCATCTTATGCTCACATGCTGACCGTGGACTTCTGAAGCAGAAGGTGCTCCTGCAGGAGAACAAGGTCTCTTCACATAATTGCCTTCCCATCAACAGACAGAATCTCCCTCCTGGCCATTGCATCACCAACTGTGAAGCAGCCCCAAATATTGTGGGGGAAAAAAAAAAGAAAAAAAAATTGGACATGAGTCAGCAATGTGCCCTTGCAGCCCAGAAGGCCAAGCATATCCTGGGCTGCAGCAAAAGCAGCGTGGCCAGCAGGATGAGGGAGGGGATTCTGCCTCTCTACTCCACTCTGGTGAGACCCCACCTGCAGTGCTGCATCCAGCTCTGGGGCCCTCAGCACAAGACAGACATGGACCTGTTGGAGCGAGTCCAGAGGAGGCCACAAAAATGAGCAGAGGGCTGGAGCAGCTCTCCTATGAAGACAGGCTGAGAGAGTTGGACTTGTTCAGCTTGCAGAAGAGAAAGCTCCATGGAGACCTTCTTGCAGCCTTTCAATACTTAAAGGGGGCTTATAAGAAGGTTGGAGAGAGACTTTTTACTAGGGCCTGTAGTGACAAGACAAGAGGTAAGGGTTATAAACTGAAAGAGGGTAGGTTTAGATTGCACATAAGGAAGAAATATTTTATGATGAGGGTGGTGAGGCACTGGAACAGGTTGCCCATAGAAGCTGTGGATGCCCTATCATTGGAAGTGTTCAAGGTCAGGTTGAACGGGGCATTAAGCAGCCTGACCTAGTGGAAGATGTCCTTGTCTATGGCAGGAAGTTGGACTGGATGATCTTCAAAGGTCCCTTCCAAACCATTCTATGATTCTATGAATTCAGTGATGGAAAATGGGGAGCAGAGTCAAAGGCAGAGTGAGAAGACCAGTCCTCCCACTTAGCTGTCTCTGGCCCTTTCCTCATGCCTTGGCCTTGTCTTCTAGCTACCAAGAGAATCTGGACCCTGGAATCAGTCAGGAGAGAAACAAGGACAAGTTAGGAGACTCACAAGGTCCTGTGGCATGTTTCCCACAAGGACCTGTGGGACGAAACATCAGACTAGCACAGAACCATAAGGTTGCACTAATATTGTCCTCCAGGAGTCAGGGGACTCTTTTCCCTTGGCCTTCTCCACTGTTTCTTCATTCATCTCAGTAACCGTTGATCCCCTGGGAGAAATCTGTTGCAGGAGAAGGCAGATGGTGGCAGGACACCATGCAAGCATGGAAGAGGAAAACCCTTCATGGCATCATCTATGGCAGCTCCAAAAGGAGTAGTGGGCAGGTCTGCTCTCTCTCACAGTGTAAGTTCTCTGAGGCTTCACTGTGATTGCCTTAGAGACATGTTTTGTTGGAGGTCTGGTGTCACTGTATCTCTCCTGGCCCTTAGCTTATGAAGAGTCACCTACTGGGGAGCAAATTCCTGGATCTCCATGCCAGCTTTGTATACTCAATTTTACGACCACCGTGCATTTAACTCGAACACATTATAACTGTGATGCTCATGACGAATTGAGAAAGAAGACTCAGACTTCCCAGCTGTAAAAGAAGAATGAGGTTTCAGCACAGCTTGGCAACCTTTGTACAGTTGTCCTCTACGGGACTTTTCTCAACCGATTATGACATAGTCCAAGAGATACACCAACACCCAGTCTCCTACAATCCAAAGCAGAGTTTGTTATTCACAGTACTGATGGACTCCCCTAAATTTTTACTCCCTTCTGCTACAATCAAGCACATAAAATGGAAGAGTTATACTCTAGGAAGTGGAGTAGCGGAGCAAAACACACCTCAGCACCGTCCACTGCAGTGGGTGGTGCTGAGAGCTCCTGAGATCCTGTTCAAAAATGAGTCCCTTGCGATTTGCATCTGCTATCCCAGGCATTTCATTGCAACCTGGGCTCCAAGCATCCACCAGCAATGAAAAAAGGGGAAAGGTTCAGAAATCAGCAATTTCATGACCTTTCCAGTTACTTCAGTCTGTACTTGTGGCTTCTTCTCTTCTTTGGGGGAAGAAGATGCCCCAGTTTATGAGGGAAATTTGTCAGCTGTTTTTTCATGTGCTCTCAGAGCCTGGAGCCTGACAAAAAAGGAAGAAGACAGTAGTTTGAAGAAAGGGTAGAATATCCCCTTTGTGACTCACATTAACACTGCGGTCATTAAAACATTCAATGTGAAAGCCTATAGCTTCCAAAAGGAGACACCACTACTGAACTTGGGCTGAGCAGATCCTGTCTTGACCAGAGAAGGGATGCAGAAACAAATGCAGTCACTGTGGGAAGAGGTGGACACAGTGAGAGGGGATCAGAGGAAGAGCTCTTTTACTTGGCATGATAAATCCTTCATCCATGAACACTGCAACCAGGCACATCTGATGTGACTCCAAGGAAACAGTCTCAATGCTCACGAATGGCCTTTCTATAGCTCCGAGGATGCTTTTCAGCAACCCTCCCACTGAGCGCTCTCACCTCAGCTCAGATGAATCTGCCAGGGCTGGGAACATTGTTAGCCTTTTTGCAAGGACAAGAGCCAACAGCCTAGCCAGGACATGGCTTCTTTTGGAAGAAAAAGTCATCAGAGGCAAGTATGATGGAAGTCACATCATGAGCCTGGATTTCTGGTGGCTGGCAGCAAAAGGGGGGCTGGCCTCAGCAAGAGCTCAGTCTCTCTAAGTAGCACTGGGAAAATTATAAACTTACAGTAATAAGAGCATTTTCCAGCTTTCCAGAATCATCCAGAGATTCAGGAATGGTTTTTGTAAAATTTCGTGGTCACTTCTTTCCCTCACACATCATCAATGCCAATGCACTTGAACATAGAGTTGGTGTCGTGTCTGCTCTCTGTGGTGTTAGAGAAAAAAAAGAGCAGGGATGTCTTCATGCAACTTTGTGCTAGCTTCTGCAGAGCAGAATATTGGAGCAAGAAATGCAAAATCAAGTATTTTAATTGCTTTTCTTACCAGGAGCTTTCACTGCCACATATTTGAGCCTGTGAACCTGTGCAACAATCCTAGACAGGCTAAAAGCAGGTCTGTAAGCAAACAGAAACTAATTTTTTCCAGTCTATAATTTTCCTTTGAAGGACAGAAAGCCCTTAGTCCACTTTTCCTGACAGAGGAGGAGAGAAGGGGCATTCATGAGCATTTTTTTTTCCAGTGGAAAACCTGGATGAGGGTTTCACAGAGCATGGGCACGGTCCTTTGACCCCGGCCGCTCCTGGTGTGCAGCGGGGTACAACAGAGCACTTCACCATCCTCAGAGAGCCACGTCGTCTGGAGAATTTTCTCTCCGTTTACTCTCTAAGAAAACACATGGTGAAGGAAAAGAGAGGGTGAGTCAGTCCCATCCCTCAGCTAGAAATCATCGAATGAGTGTGCAATAGTTGGGGTAAACCCCTTGGAGTGTCCCCGGCTGTTTGCCTTCGCCACTCTGGGGGTGAGGAGCCCAGAAGCCCCAGCAAGTGCTGAACACCTTTGCCAACTAGAGCTGGACTATTTCTCTAAATTTATGGAGAAACTGGTCTGTTGCACGTCTGTGTTGCATCTGGAATGCAGAGGTGGTTTTTTTCTGGTTTAAAAATAAAATAAAAGAATAACTGCACTCAAGTTGTTGTGGAGGGGTCCCAGCAAGGTTTGGCCCCGCGTTGGTCATGGAGCTGCAATGGGAGATTTAGGGGGCTGCCCCCCACCCTCCTCCCACACCCCCAGGAGATTTCCTCTTGCCCCCAAAAACCTGCACCCGCTTTACATCATGGAGAGCGGAGCCAAGCAAAGCACATGTGCTGGATGACGTTGTTGCGAGGAGGGATAGAGGTCCAAGCACCCACAAAAGATCCCAGAGGGTGTACAGCCCTTCCCAAGGAAAGACATCCAGGAGAAGCAGGAATCAGCCTGGTCTGAACCAGAAAAAACCTTGTCAAGTGCCGGTTATGGGTTGAGGTCTTGCGTAGAGGTGGAAAGAAGATGACTGTACATGGTGGAGAGTGCAGCTGTAAGAGGAATGCGCTGGCCTTTGCAATTTGCAACTTTACTAAACAAAATTACTTCAAGGGATGGGGGTGCTTAGCAGCAAAGCAGGTCCTTTTCTGAGCACTCCTTGGGACATTGTTTCTTGGAGGAGACTTTCTTGGAGGGAAACAGAGTAAAAGGACACTACCTTCATCCAACTCCCCCTTGAGTGATTAAAAAAGTAATATTAAAATAAATATTGTGATGAATATTTTAATAAATATTTAAATTTTTAAAAATCCATTCCTGATGGTCATTGAGGACATGGAGCTGCTTCACTTTAAATTCAGGGTGGGCTCACAGATGAGTTGAAAGGAGTTTTTCAGAATCTGACAACCACTAGCATGACTGTCAAAGCAGGGTTGGTTTCAATGGAACAAGCAGTCATTTCCCATAAAGCAGTCCTAAAGTCCTGAACTGCCAGATCCTTAACATAATTTCAGGATTTTGCAGTAACCTGCTACAATTCTCAAGAAAAACCTCCAGCTTATAGGAAGCATTATGCAATTTTTTCTCCGCCGCTTACATCATCATTTGAGGAGGGAGGCAGCTGAAGAGAAATACCAGTTAATCAAGAGAAATGAGACTAAATCACTGGCCTTGACAGTAATCTCTATTTTATCTCACTGAATAAATTCTAGGGGTTAAACACACGTCTCTGCAACCCTGGATCTGCCCACAGTGGCAGATCTTGCAAATATTTTCCATTTTCAGAAAAGGAGAGTTAAAAAAAAAAAAAAATCTCCACAAAAAAACCCCAAAAGAAGCCAAAACCCAGCTTTGTTTCTCGCTGGGTTTTGAGCAGCCCCCAGGAGGGGTCCCTGGTGGTGCTGCCAACACCAGGGCATCAATTGGGTGTTTGAGGAGCTGGGTTTTCTGCAACCTCTTCTGAGTGCAAACCCCTTGGTTTTGGTAGGTTTTAAGGAAAGTAAACAGAGATGAGGGTTTTTTAATCTCCCAAAACCTGGAAACTGGCAGTCTGTCCTAAGTATTTCTCCCTGCATCTGGTTTTCCAGCTGCAAAGAGCAGCTTCAGACCAAGGCAGGTGATGCAAGGTTGACCTACACTAGACTTGTAGGTCAATACAAGCCATGGGTGGACCCCTGAGACTCTCCAAGAGCATGCTGGAAGCTCTGTTGACTACAGCAGCAGTTGAGATGCTTTGTTCTCATGTTGCTCTGCCCCTGCCCTGGCAACGCCAAGAGCCTGATAGCTGCAGCTCTCCACCAGTGCCACTGTCTCCCAATGTGACCTTCCTGTCTTTCCCATGAAAGTCCATCCCAAAAGAGGAGTTAGGAGCGATCCTGCTCTTCAGCAGAGCCCATGAGTTAAGCCTCCAATGTGCTCTAGCGTCTTGCATCCAAATTAGCTCCTGCCTGGGAAGGAAGGGGGTAGAGGTGATGTGATGATGCTTCAGCTTGGTTTGGGGGCCAGCCCTCAACAGTGCTCTTGGGGTTTGCTTTTGGTGCGTCTGCTGGATACACCCAAATGCAATACTTTTGAATCGGGTACGTGCCCATACACATTATTTCTGGATATCTCAGTAAACCGTTCTGCCAGCCACTGCCCCGGGGTTTTTACAGTGCTTTCCCCCACAGCCCCGCTCACCGTGATGCTGGGGACTGGAGACAGGAGGGTTTGCCTGTTAAGGAGTAGCCAAATCCTGCAGATCTTGAGACCCTGAGGGATTTCTCCTTCCCAGTACTCTAGAGAGGAGATTGGTGGAGTCAGACCAGGAGATTTCTCCCATCCTGGCCCCATAGATGCAGCCGATGTTTTTTTCCATTGCAGGTCCAGCAGCACTGCTTCATAGCTGATAACAGGGGGCTGTTGCAAGGTTGCACTCCCCCATAAGGTCCCCAAGACCCTCCACTAAATCATCCAGCGGGCTTGGCTGTCCCTCGCACAGTGCCCCCGTTGCTGTTCAGCCAGCAGCATCTCTGGACCACCCTGTCTGGCTTTACTGGCCCAGCTCTCCCCAGCCACTGGGAAGCTTGAGTGAGGGCTAAAGCCATATACTTGTGTGGACAGTGGATCAACCCATGTTGCAAACGTGTTCACGAGCTGCTTGGTGCAAGCATTACTCAATGAATTTTCCATGGAGTATTATTTCCTTTGGAGGAAGTTCCATGGCATGCATGCCAGTGCTGTGCTGGAGAGGTTTTTCTCACCTTGAATACCATGTGGCTCAGCAGAAATTCAGCAACAGGCTGCAGGACTCCAGCTGTGAGACAATTACTCCAGGATGGGGAAGTTTTCCACCCCCCAGCTAGAGGGAGCACCACTGTCCAGCCCAGCATCGCCATCCCCAGGTCGAGCATCCCCAGGCTGCAATTCGGGGGGGCAACTACAAATGAAAAGCATCAGTGTTGCCGAAGCCGGGCATTTGGCATGCCTCCCAGCTGCCCACGTGACCTCCCACCACCACGGTGGGGTGGGGAGGCTGGACCTCCTTTCCTCAGAGCCTGCCTGCCCCGAGGAGGAGAAAAAGCAGGATTTAGGGTTCAAGCAGTGGGTTCATGGGAAAACACAGTTAAAAAAAAAGGCAAAACAACAGAGAATTTTATTAAGCTTCAGCATCTAAGCTAATTTTCCCCCTCCTCTTCCACTTTGCACCAGGGTTGATGGTGCAGGAGATGGATCCTCTGCCAATGGCAGAGCACAGCGTCCCCCGGCCTGTTGGGGGTCCCTGGGGAGGGTGGGCATGGGCTGCCCAGGCAGAGCGTGGAGGGGTCCCAGGCAGAGGCTCCAGGACCCCCTTGTCCCAAAACAGAGGTGCAGACTGCTCAAAGGGGTGCAGGAGAGCCCCAGGAGGGTGCTCCCCAGCAGGCAGGCAGAGCCCTACCCGCGCGCGGTGTGGCACCAAGGTTAGGTGCCAAAGCTTGCGGGAACCCGCTGCTCTCCTCCCGGCTGCCAGCAGCCCCAGTGGGAAAGCCAGCGAGGACCAGATGGCTGGTTGAGCCTGGGCAGGTGTTTGTCCAGCCTCCAAACTGTGAGCTCACCCCACAAACTCCCCTCCGGAGTCTGTCCACTCCCTCCCGTGCTGGAGATGGAGAATACTTGCAGCTGTTGAAGCTGGTTTTCATGTGTGTCCCCTCCTGCACACCCAGAGCCATCCCAATTTGCTCTCTCGCTGTGTCTTTTTACCCTTTTGCACTATTGGCCAACCCACATCCAGTCCTTAATGGTAGAAATCACCTGCCCATTGTATTGCTCAGACAGAGCCAGATCCCAGGTTTGTCCTGTTTTAACTCAAGTCCTAGAGATCCACCTGGCAGGTCCTCCCAGTCCCATCACATCCCACTTCAGCTGCATGCCTTGAGTGCTTACACTTGTTTCCCCAGCTCCTTAACCCCCCAGGAGGCTGTTTAGCATCTTCCCTAAGCATCTAGCCTGTGACAACCTCCTCATCCCTAAGGTGCAAGGTCAGATTCATTTCTGGGTTCCTCTGCTGAGCAGTTTCACCATCCGCCTCTGCCAAGGTCTTGCATCGGCCTTAACAGGTTTAATTACTAATTCATTAATTTCTCTCCTCCTGTCATCCTGTGGGCTGCTTCTGCCCTGAGTTTCCCTTGTGCGTCTCGGAGCCATGCAACGGTTGCTCGGGTGGACTGTTGTCACCACTGCCGAGTGACATTGATTTGCCAGGTGCTGGGCATCCAGCTGCAGGGTTGGGGTCTCCAGGTACTGCCTGAGGCATTGCTTCTCCTCCCCATGCTTGCAACCCATTTCTAGCCCTGCCACCCTCAGGCATTGGATAGGGAGCCCAGACCCCCGGGGAGCACCCGCCATGATACCAGCCCAAGGATGGAGAGGAGGTGCTGGCTACCAGCACGGGGCCAGGGCATTAGCAGGGGGCATGGGAACCCCGTCTCCCCCAACAGCAGTACCCTGTCCCCTGGTGCCCCCAGGGCTCTCCCTCGTGCCACTGGTAAGGGGGGACCGGGATCTGCTCGGTGCTGGCTCCCCGGCGCTGGGGGCCGTCAACCAGGGCAGGGACAGGTATTTCTGCACCTCGATGGCCGGGCTCCGGCGGTCGGGGTCCAGTGTCAGCAGGCGCTGGAGCATCTCCAGAGCCCCAGAGCTGAAGCCTCGCCAGGATGCAGGCACCTCCGACCCCGCCACGCCGCCCTGCCAGGCGCTGAAGTCCTCGAACTGGGGGTCAGAGCTGGCAGCCACGGTCCAGGGGAAGCAGCCGGTGCAGAGGCAGAAGAGCAGGACGGCGAAGGCCCAGACATCCAGGCTCGAGTCCAGCTCCAGCGTGTCAGAGCCCTGGAGCAGGCAGAGCTCCGGCGGGGCATAGGGCAAGGTGCCAGACATGGCACCGACTGCCGAGCCCTGCACGCGGGTGAGCCCGAAGTCTCCCAGCTTCACCTGCCGGCACTCACGGTCAAAGAGCAGCACGTTGTCCAGCTTGACGTCCCGGTGCACCAGAGCCCGGCTGTGCATGAAGTCCAGCGCCTCGGCCAGCTGGGATGCGCAGCGCTTCACCAGCTCCTCTGCCAGGCCCTCCTGTGGGCAGGGTGGCACCATTGCCCACCGCACAGCCCCCTCCCCGGAGGGGCTGCTGCAGCACCCAGAACCCTGTCTGGCACCGCTGACCTGTGCTTTGCCCCACAGCAGCCTGTAGCTACATGCCTGCACTGCCAAGTCTCCCCACGCACAGCATGAGCATGCAGCTCACTGCAAAGGGTCTCCTCCCATGCATGGCATTGCTGCATCCACTGCAAAGGGTCTCCTCCTGTGCACGGCGTCACTGCACCCACTGCAAAAGGTCTCTCCTCATGCACAGTGTGGGCATGCATCCCATTGCAAAGGATCTGCCTGCACAGTGTGAGTGGGTGCTCCCTGCAAGGTGTCTCCCCACACACATGGCGTCACTGCACCCACTGCAAAGGGTCTCCTTCCATGCACGGTGTCACTGCACCCCACTGCAAAGGGTGTCCCCACCAAAAAGCATGACCATGCACCTCACTCAAAGGGTGTCCCCACACACGGCGTCACTGCACCCACCGCGAAGCTGTCCCGGCACCTTCTCTTCTGTCCTCCCACTCCTCCTAGCCCCTGCCCCCCTCCCGCAGACCCCTGGGGCAGCACGCACCCCTGGGTTGAGGAGGGCACACAGGTCCCCAGCAGGAGCGAGCTCCTGCCCAAAGGCAAAGTGCGTGGTGCTCTCGAAGGCAATGGGCAGGGCGCGCAGGCAGGCGGCATGGCTGGAGAGGCACAGGGCGATGCAATACTCCCGCAGGAACGCCCGCCGCTCTGTCTGCTCCTTCAGCATCAGCTTGAGGACCACTGGTGAGCCTGGAAAATGGGAAGTGGAGCCGAAGGGCAGTCAGCACCAGCTGGGGCGCTGAGGGGGCAGAGACGGGGTCTGGCATGGGGTGGTTTGGGCAGAGCTGGGGTTTGGCTCAGGTGGGTCGGGTGCAGTAGTGGGACTGTGCACATCTGTGCACATCTGGGGAGCAGGTTCCCCCAGCCAGCAGCAGGGTCACCCTCCCCCCTCCTTCCCCAGTGCCCCTCACCACCATCCCGGGGCTCCGTCAGCACCACGCGGCCATAGGTCCCGCTGCCCAGCTCCTCCAGTACGGCGTAGTGCTCCTCCAGCTCCCGCTGCGGCACTTCCCGACCCGTCTGCACCATCAGCCGCTCCAGGAACTCCTCGTTGTCCTCCCCGTCCTCGTCCGACTCCTCCATGGGCCCTGGGGAGAGCCGAGCCCCCCATGCTGGTGCAAAGCCCCAGCCCTTTGCATAGGGAGATGGTGGCAGCACCAGCCTTATGACCCCAGGGCACCTGGCCGGGACAGCCCAGTGCAGCCCAGTCTAGCCCAGTCCAGTCCAGTTTAGCCCAGCTCAGCCTAGTGGGGCCCAGACCAACCTGCTCCGAAGCATCCCAGTCTAGCCCAGTTCAGTCTAGTCCAACCCACCCAAGCCCAATCCAGTCCATCCCGGCCCAGTCTAGTGAAGCCTGGACAAGCCTGTCCAATCTTCTCCAGCCCAGTCCAACCCAGTCCAGCCTAGTTTAGCCCAGCCCAGCCCAGTCCAATGTAGCCCAGCCAAACCCATTCTAGCCCAGTCCAGTCCAGCCCAACCCAGCACAGTCAAGCCCAGTACAGCCCAGTACAGCCTAGTCCATGGTGTCCCTGGCCAGGATCAAGTCCTGCCCCTCTCCCCCAGGCGCTGCACAGACATGGAGGCCCCAGATGGTGGGAAGGTGCAGCCCCACACCAAGAGGTGATGGGGACCCCAAAATGCCCCTGTCCAGTGCGGCCAAGCACCCCCGATGGGGCCACGGGGAGCTGGGACACTCGCTCTGTAGAGCCCCCATGTCCCAGTGGAGGAGGGAGGGTCAGCCCCACATCACACCCCAGAGGAGGGGCAGCGAGCTCTATAACCTCCCAGAGAAGGGACAGGAAGCTCCACATCGCACCCCACATCACCCCACGGCAGCAGTCAGGGCTCCCGCTCTCCACCCCACATCCCTCATTGCAAGGAGTACAGGCTGGCTTTGCCCCTCCCTACATCCTCCCCTTTGCAAGGGGTCAGGGCTGGCTCTGTCCCTCCCCACATCCCCCCGTTGCAGGGAGTCAGGGATCACTCTTTGCTTCTCCATCCCCAGCGCCGAAGCAGGACCCGCGACCCTCCTCCCGTCCCACCACCTGCAGCCACCTGCACCAGCACAGCTGCAGCGAGGTCACCGCCACCACCGGCACCTCCAGGTGTGCAGGGCTGGGACAACCACCCTGTGTGTGTGTGTCGTCCCCCCCCCCCCGCCATGGGGCCATGGGGCTGAGCCAAGAGGGCCATGCAAGCCAGCCAGAAGCAGAAGGCAGGGTTGAGTGTCCCTCGGGGTTGCACAGGGACAGCCAGGCAGCCCAGGAGCAGTGTGTGCCTCACCTGTGTCCCCTGCCGTGTGTCCCAGTACGGTCAGGTTCTCCCAGGGCACGGCTGGGTGTCCCCAGCCCCACGGCCGCCCCCAGCACTGGGAGCTGTGACTCAGATTTTCCTGCCCGCTCCCATGCCGCCGGCCCGCGCTAATCTCTGCCGCTCGCGCGCAGGGAACATGTGTCAGCCCCAACGCGTGCCGAGGGCCAAAGATAGGCAGGAGGCAGGACAGGCAGGGCATTGCATGGGGGGACAGACGGACAGGATGGAGCTGGAGATGGGGGACAGGCAGAGTGGAGCTGGGCATGGGGGGACAGACAGAGCATTGCATGGGGGGACAGATAGAATGGAAATGGATATGGGGGACAGGGCATTGCATGGAGGGACAGATGGACAGGATGGAACTGAGGCTGGGGGTCAGACAGGGCATTGGTTGGGGGGACAGACAGACAGGGTGGGGCTGGGGGTCAGACAGGGCATTGCATGAGGAGACAGACAGAGTGGAGCTGGGCATGGGGGGACGGACAGGGTGGATCTGGGGATGGGGGGACAGATGGACAGGATGGAGCTTGGTATGGGGGAACAGACAGGTCATTGCATGGGGAGACAGATGGACAGGATGGGGCTGGGGCTGGGGGCTGACCCTTGCTGAGCCCGGCGGTCTCGGTGCACTCAATGCAGGGCAGGGAAGCAGAGTGCAGGCCTCTTGGCTGTCCCTCAGAGTGCTGCTCTGCACTGTCTGTCTGTCCGTGTGCTGCTTGTCCACCCAGAGAGCAAGTCTGTCCCCAGCACCACAGTCTGTCCATCCATCCCTGCAAGCTGTCCTCCACACTCTGTCCATCTGTCCGTCTGTCCGTCCATCCATCCATCCATCCATCCCACACTGTGCTTGGTCTGTCTGTCCCCACATGCCTAGCTTCTTGGCTGTCCCTGCCTGTGCTGTCTATCCATCCCCCCATGCACCCTGTCCTGTCCATCCTCCCATGCCGTGCATCATGCTGTCTGTCTGTCCGTGTCCATAGTCCTCTGTGCCAGCTGCCCCATGCCACCTTTGTTGCCCCGTGCAATGCTCCATCCTGTCCCTCTGTCCTTCCTCACAGTGCTGCCTCTCCATCAGACCAGTCTGCTCTGCTTCACCAAGCCATGCTCCTTGACATCTGTCTGTCCCCATGTGCAATACCCCATCTGTCCCTCCACATCCAACCCCATCCTATCTGTCTGTCCCCCACGCAATGCCATCACAATGTCATCCCACAAAACAACCCTAACCATGTCACACCACAGCCCAGCAATGCCACGCCACAGCCCAGCCATGCCACAACCACAAGCCACCTGCCCCCACATTGCCACAATCCCTCCCACCACCACCACGTCCCAGCACAGCCCCAGCCCCAGCCTGGCCATGACCCCTCATCCTGCTGCGGTGGCATCCCGGGAGGATGCAGCGAGTCGCAGGTATCCCTCCGTCTGCCTCAGTTTCCCCTCTCCAGTGCCACCTCCCTGAGAAGACGGGGGGGAGGGACCTGTTTTGTTGTGTCCCCCCCAGCCACACGGCATCTCACAGCTCCAGCTTCACCCACCTACATGCCAGCCAGCTCCCACGGGGGTGTGGGGCAGTGACCAGGAGCAAGCTGTGGGCACCAGACCCCCAGATGTGGGGCAGGATCGTTTGGGGACAGTGGGGGGATGCCAGCCCCAGTTGCTGGCCTGCAGCGATCCCCAGGACCGAAGCATCATCCCGTGGGGCTGGCACCAACCCCAGGAGATGCCGTCCCCACTCTGAGCCCCTTCCGCCACCGTCGCCTGTGTCCTCAGCAGCAGCCACGCCACCCCCGCCCCGTGTCCCTGCTGTCCCCCCCAGCTCTGACTCACATCTGGGCCCCCTCGGCAGGGCGCGTTCCTGGGGGGTCTATTTTGGGATGGGGCTGGCAGAGCCTGGCTGGCGACATATGCGCCCAGTGTCCTGCCAAGGAAGTACCGGCCGTGCTGTAACACGGCGGTCGGCCATGGGGGTGCAGCCAGGGTGGCATGCATGGAGCCAGGGGTGCTGGGGGGGGGTCTCCCCAGGTTGGAGTGGGGGGAGCACAGCACATGAGGGTTGGGGCACCCTGCTCATCCCTCTGCCTGCACCGAGGGCTGTGCCTGCCCCAGCATCTTCCCTCTCCCCCAGTTCCCAGGCTGGATCCCTCCCTCTCTCCCAGTTCTCAGGGCCATACCCTTCCCTCTCCCCACTTCCCATTATTATCTCCCTTGCGCTCCCAAGTTCCCACAGCCATGCCTTTCTCTCTCCTCATTTCCTGTAATAATACTCGTCCCTCTCCCCATTTCCCGCGACCATCTCCCTCCCTCTCCCCTTTTCCCACAACCATATCCCTCCCTCTCCCTAGTTCCCATGACGATCACCCTTCTCTCTCTCCACTTCCCACAATAATACCTGTGCCTCTCCCCACTTCCCACAACCATCCCCCTCCCTCTCCCCTCTTCCCATGACCATAACCCCTCCATCTCCCCAGCTCCTACAACCATCTCCCTCCCTTTCCCCATTTCCCACAATAATGACCATCCTTCCCCCCATTTCCCACGGCCACCTCCCTCTCCCCAGCTCCCAGGGCCATATCCCTCCCTCTCCCTCTCCCTCCCCACCTGCTCTTTCCCCCCATCCCATCTGCTCGCTGGGCCCTGACCCCGGCCCCGCTGGGAGGTAATTAATACTTGACAGCACATTAGCAGGACCCACTTGGCAGGCGGCTGACAAGGGGGGAGGTCATGCCCCCCATTATCTCCTTGGGGAGCGGGGGCTGCTCCCAGGGGGGTGACCCCCAGCCTCCACCATGGGGCAGGAATCAGGGGCCTGTGACCCCCCCTGCCCCACTGGGAATCATCCCCAGGGTCCGGCCATCCAGCCCCACCGGCACGTCTCCGGCCTCGGTGGCATGCGGAGGATGCAGGCGCCTGTCCCTGTCCCTGTCCGTCCCCTGCCCCGGGGGGGGGCCCTTTGCTGGCTGGCGTCCTGGGAGCGTGGGAGGGAGCGTGGTGGCAGGGCCGTGGGGGCGGAGGGATGGACAGCTGCGGGGGCACTGAAATAGCCAGCGAACAGCCGGGCCAGGTGGCACCAGCTTGTCCCCGTCCTCATCCCCAGTGCTGGGTGGGGGAGGGGCACAGCCCAGTGCTGAGCCCCACAAGCCACTGCCCCACTACCCCCGTCCTTGCTGCCCCTGGCCGCATCCCCCTGCCCCCCTTCTGTCACCGCAAGGAGGGGATGTGCCCCCTTGGTGTCCCATTGCCCCATGCCCTGCCCCTCTGCAGCCCACGGCCCCACTGCACCCACACCCTCTGCACCCGTAGGTCCCATTGCCCCACAACTTGCCCCTCTGCAGCCCATGGCCCCCAGTGCCCCACAACCCTGCCCCTTGGCCCCTATTACCCTGCCCCTCTGCATGCTTGGTCCCCATTGCCCCTGCCCCTCTGCAACCCCTGGCCCCACTGCACCCACACTCTCTGCACCCATAGGTCCCATTGCCCCACACCTTGCCCCTCTGAAAGCCCTGGCCCCCATTGCCCCACTCTCTGCCCTTCTGCACCCCTAAGTCCCACTGCCCTACACTCAGCCCCTCTGCCCCCCAAACCCCATTGCCCCACTTTCTGCCCTGCTGCCCCACCTGCCCTGGCCCCCCGCCTGCCTCCCAGCAGGGCCCAGCCTGGCCCCTGCCCCACCCTATGGGGCAGAGCTGCAGGCAGATCCCCTCCCCCGAGCAGGCAGGGTGCTGGGAGCGGGACAGGTGGCTGCAGGATTAGCGCTAACGAGCTGTTTCATAACGGGGTCGAGAGGCCACGGGGGGAGCGTGGGCAGGGGGCCAGGCTTGGCTCAGCCCCACACCTGGGACAGTCAGGTCCCTGCGCTCACCCCACGGCACAGCCACGGCTGTGCACAGGCACCCCATGGTGCCCCATGGGGCTGGGTGCCCACATCCCTGGGCATAGGCATGGTGCAGGCAGGTGCTCGGTTCTCTGCATTTAATGACTGGGCAGGGGGATGAGGGGCTGGGGCAGGACCCCCTGCTGCCACCCATGGCCTGCTGTGGGGTCTTGTGTGTGGGGTCCCCCATGGGGCCAGGGGCTGCCCAGGGAGGGCTGTAGGAGGGCTGCTCCGCAGGGGGACACGGTGGCTGTTGAAATCGGGGGCCATCCAGGGGCAGAGGTGCGGTGCTCAGGCATCCTGCAAGGACAAAAGGATGACCATGGCTTGATCCTGCCCTGCCAGGCCACCCCAGGTGTCCCACGGTGGCAGGGGGGTCCCAGACCTGGCAGACCACGCCGACATCCTCCTGGTGGGTGCAGTCGTGGCGTCCCCAGGCACGGTGAGCGCAATGCCTCAGGGTACCCTCCTGACCCTGGCAGCGAACGTCGTCCAGCCAGATGCGCCCAGTGCCGGGGCTGAAGCGGGGCCGTCCCCGGGGGAGGTCACCGACTGGTTCCGCTGCCCCGCAGCCCAGCTCCCGGCAAACCACCGCTGCGTTGGTCCCACTCCAGCCATCATCACAGACCGTGCCCCACTGCCCAGCGCGGTTCACCTCCAACCGCCCGGCACAGCGCCCGGGGCCACCCACCAACCGCAGCTGGAAGGGCTCTGCAGGGACATCGGGGTGATGTCAGCCCCATGGGACCCCCCATTTAGGGTAGCATCACCCCACCCCGCTGCACGCTCACCCTCGCACTCGACAGCAGCCACCCGATCCATGGGGCAGGATGATGGGTGCTCCGGCTGGAGGATGCAATGCTCCAAGGTCGGCTCCTGCCCGGTGCACTGTACCTGCTGCAGCACCGCTGGGGAAGCGCCGGCTGCCGCGGGGCCGCAGGGTGCTGGGATGAAGCGCGGGCGACCACAGCCCAGCTGGCGGCACAGCACCCGGGCGGCTGCCGGGTCCCAGCCCGTGGCGCAGACGGAGCCCCAGGTGCCAGCGACGAGGAGCTCCAGGCGCCCGGAGCAGCGTGAACGGCCGCCCTGCAGCCGGGCTGGCACTGCTGCAGTGGGGAAAGGTGTATGGCACCAGTCTGCCCAGTACAGCCCCAGTCTGCCCAGCATGGCTCCAGTCTGCCCAGCACAGCTCCAGTCTGTCCAGTACAGCCCCAGTGTGCTCAACGCATCTCCAGTCTGCCCAGTACAATCCCAGTCTACCCAGCAAAGCCCTAGTCCGCACAGCCCAGCCCCAGTCTACCCAGTACAAGTCCAGCCTGCCCAGTACAAACCAGTCTGCCCCACACAGCCCCATTCTGCCCAGCACAAACCCAGTATGCCTAATCCAGCCCCAGTCTGCCCAGCACAGTCCCAGTCTGCCCAGTACAAGCCCTCCTACACGTGGCCCATGCCCCAGTGCCTGCCACATCCCGTGGCCGCTGACCGCACGGCCCCCGATTGTTGCCAGGGGGACACACAGGGGTGACCAGGGGTCACCAGGGGACACCCAGGGGACCCCCAACATACCGGATCCAGACACGATGCCACAGCACAGAACTGGGGGGAGAGAGGGAACGGCTGAGAGGGGGACCCAGTCCTCACCCCATGGACACCCCCCACGCCCCACTGACCCCCAACACACACACCCCACAGACACCCCTACACCCCACTGACCCCCAACATGCACCCCACGGACACTCCCCATTGACCCCCAACACACACCCCCATGGACATCCCACACCCTGCACACCCCGGTAAAACCCCTAACACACCCCCCAAGTGCACCCCCACATCTGTTCCCCCCATGTGCACCCCCAGCTCGGTGTCCCAAGTGCACCGCCAGATCTCTGCCCCCTGTGTGAACGCTCAGCTCTGTGCTCCCCAAGTGCACCCCCAGCCCTGTGGCCCCCCAAGCCTCTGCCCCACACCCTCACCCCTCCATGACACCCAGTCCCTCACCGAGGCACAGCCCGAGGCCGACCAGCCCCCCCATGCCGCAGCTGCCTGGGACCCCCCCCCTCCCAGGGCCCCCCCCTTTTAAAGCTGCCTCCCAGGAAGGGCCTCGGGGGCAGTGGGGGGGGGCAGGGGGGAGGAAGCGAAAGCCCCATGGGGAAGCGCTGAGGGAGCCAGCCTGGCGCCGGGGCCAGCGGAGATGGGGGTGGGTGGGATGGGGAGCAGGATCAGGTCCCTCCACACCCAAAGAAGGGGCTTTACTGCCTGCACCCCCCACCTCGCCTCCCCCTGCTGTGGGGCACCCCGTGGCTGTGCCCCATGGGACTAGCCCAAGGATGGGCCTGAGGCGGGGGCTAGTCCCCCTATCCCGGCTCCCCATCCCACCACCCCACAACCTCAAGATGTTCCAGGATTGGGGGGGGGGGGGGGGGTGTGTCCAGCCCCACTTTATTTCATCTGGGGGTCACAGCAGCCCCCCCGAGTCACCCAATTAGGGGTTCATGACCCCACCATGGTCAAGAGCCAGTGGGAGGGGGGGTCCTCAAAAAGCCCCCCAGGAGGTGTTGGAGGGTCAATGTCAGCGCCCGCAGGTCCCCCCGCAGGCCCTGCACCTCCTGCAGCAGGGCCTGCAGCTGGGGGGCTGGGCAGGGGGGGCAGCTGCTGGACCCCCCTCCCCACTGCCCCCCAGCCCTGGGGTGGGCTGGCGACGGTGCTGCTGGTGGAGCTGGACCTGTGGGGTGAGACATAGAGACCCCCTAAAGCGCAGCCATGAGAGATACCCCCCCCCCCCGCCAGTATGTCCCCCCCTCAAAAAAAACAGAATTTGGGGTGCAGAGGGGGCCCTGCATCCCCCCCCACCAGCACCCACCCCTATGCCACCCCAGAGCCCTGGGGTCCCAGGGGGTGTCACCTCAGGAATTGGGGGTCTGCTGGCAGGACACCCCCGCCCCCCCGTCTTACCTGCGCACGGGGCCCCAGGGAGCACGGGGTCTGTCGGGGTGTAGGCAGGATGGGTGCTGAGGGGCTCCTGGGGGGGTTGAGGGGGTGCTGGGGGGGTCTGGGTGCTGAGGGGCTCTGGGGAGGGCTGTGGGTGTGCTGGGGGGGGTTGGGTGTTGAGGGGCTCATGGGGGGGCTGAGGGGGTGCTGGGGGGGTCTGGGTGCTGAAGGGCTCCGTGGGGTGCTGGGGGAGTGGTGGGGAGGTCTGGGTGCCGAGGGGCTCCATGGGGGGCTGAGGGGGTGCTGGGGAGGTCGGGGTGCTGAGCATCTTCACGGGGTGCTGTAGAGGTGCTGGGGGGCTCTGGGTGCTGAGAGTCTCCAAGGGGTGCTGGGGGCGAGCTGGGGGGGTCTGGGTGACAAGGGTCTCTGTGGGGTACTGAGGGGGTGCTAGCGGGGTCTGGGTGCTGAGGAGCAACATGGGGTGCTCCTGGGGTGCCTGGGAGCTACGGGTCTCCATAGGGTGCTGGGAGGGTGCTGGAGGGCTTTGTGTGCTGAGGATCTCCATGGGGTGCTGGGGGGATTCTGGGGGAGTCGGGGTGCTGACGGTCTCTGTGGAGTGCTGAGCGGGGTCTGGGGGTATCTGGGGGCTGGGGGTCACCATGGGGTGCTGGGGGGGTGCTGGGGGGGGCTGGGTGCTGAGGGTCTTCATGGGGTGCTGAGCGGGGTCTGGGGGTATCTGGGGGCTGGGGGTCTTCATGGGGTGCAGGGGGTGTGTTGGGGGGCTATGGGTGCTTCCAGGCTCCATGGGGTGCTGACTGAGCACTGGGGGGCTCTGTGCACTGGTGGTCTCCTTGGGGCACTGGGTGGGTGCTGGGGGGCTCTGGGTGCTGGGGATCTCCTTGTGGGGCTGGGTGGGGGCTGGAAGGCTCCATGTGCTGGGGGTCTCCCTGGGGGACTGGGTGGGTGGTGGGTGGCTCTGGGTGCTGGGGGTCTCCTTGGGGAACTGGGTGGGCGGTGGGTGGCTCTGGGTGCTGGGGGTCTCCTTGTGGGGCTGGGTGGGTACTGGGGGGCTCTGGGTGCTGAGGGGTTCTGGGGGGCACTGGAAGGGGATGCTGGAGCCTGGACCCGGTTGGACTGCAAGGGCAGGGGGAGCTGCTGGCATCAGGGTGGGGTTCTGCGATGGAGGGGGTGATGGAGGCTCTCTGGGGGGAGCAGAGACCCCAGCAGGGCCTGGATCCGGGTCTGCACCTGGGGAGGGAAGGGACACAGAGGTCTGTGAGGCCCCCGCACTGCCACCTTCAGGCCCCCTGCCCTGGGTGCTGGGCGAAGAACACTCCATCCATCCATCCATCCATCCACCCACCTATCCATCCATCCATCCACCCACCTATCCACCCATCCATCCACCCACCCACCCATCCATCCACCCATGCATCCATCCATCCCCCCACCCATCTACCAACCCACCCATCCATCCACCCACCCACCCATCCATCCACCCATGCATCCATCCATCCCCCCACCCATCTACCAACCCACCCATCCATACATCCCCCCACCCATCTGTCCACCCACCCACCCACCCACCCACCCATTCCTCTTTCCTTGCCATCCATGCATCCAGTCTCCCACAAATCCTTCCTTGCCATCCATCCATCAACCCACCTACCCTTTCTCCTTTACCTTCTGTCCTTCCTTCCTCCACCTTTCTGTCCATTCCATCGCCCCACCCCTCTCGGTCTGTCCATGCCTACTCCCTACTGTCTTTCCACCCATCCCAGCCCTGCAACATTTCATCCTTTTCCTGAAAATTTCTTCCAAGAAATTTCTTGCTTAGTACCGTCTGGATCCAGATGTGCTGGAGGACGTGTGCTCCTCATGGTAGCTTCTGGACCAGGTTCGGCTCCAGGATGTGTGTTCCATGTGGTTACATCTGGACTCAGTTCTGCTGGAGGATGTGTGCTCATCATGGTACCATCTGGACCTCGTTCTGCTGCAGGACGTATGCTCCTCAGGGTATCACCTAGACCGAAATCTGCTAAAGAACCTGTGCTCCATGTGGTACCATCTGCATCCAGTTCTGCTGAAGGACGTGCAGACAGTGTGGCACCGCTGGGACCAGGTTCTGCTGTGGGATGTGCACTCCACATGGCATCATCCAGACCCATTTCTGCTGAAGAATGTGTGCTCTGCATCGTACCATCTGGATCCAGTTTTGCTGGAGGATGTGTGCTCCTTATGGTACCTTCAGGACCTGGTTCTGCTGCAGGATGTGTGCTCGTCATGGTACCTTCTGGGCCTTGTTCAGCTGCAGGATGTGTGCTCCTTATGGTAGCTTCTGGACCTGGTTCTGCTGCAGGATGTGTGCTCCATGTGGTACCATCTGGATCCAGTTCCACTGGAGGATGTGTGCTCATCATGACACCTTCTGGACCTGGTTCAGCTGCAGGATGTGTGCTTGTCATGGTAGCTTCTGGACCTGGTTCTGCTGCAGGATGTGTGCTCCATGTGGTACCATCTGGATCCAGTTCCACTGGAGGATGTGTGCTCATCATGACACCTTCTGGACCTGGTTCAGCTGCAGGATGTGTGCTTGTCATGGTAGCTTCTGGACCTGGTTCTGCTGCAGGATGTGTGCTCCATGCGGTACCATCTGGATCCAGTTCCACTGGAGGACATGTGCTCCTCATGGTACCTTCTAGATCTGGTTCTGCTGCAGGACGTGTAATACTCATGGTACCTTCAGGACCTGGTTCTTCTGCTGGAGGACGTGTACTCTGCATGGTACCTTCAGGACCTGGTTCTGCTGCAGGAAGTGTGCTCCTCATGGTACCTTCAGGACCTGGTTCTTCTGCTGGAGGATGTGTACTCTGCATGGCACCTTCAGGACCTGGTTCTGCTGCAGGAAGTGTGCTCCTCGGGGTATCATCTAGACCAAAATCTGCTGAAGAACGTGTTGTCCATTTGGTACCATCTGCATCCAGTTCTGCTGGAGGACCTGTGCTCTTCATGGCACCTTCCGGACCTGGTTCTCCCAGGTTCTGGTTACTCCACATGGTATCACCTGCTGTGACCACCATGGTGGGGGCCAGGTCCTGCCTTGCTTTGGGCCTGGTGCCTTGCGTGGTACCAGCTGGATCCTGCCCCACTTGGGCTTGAGTGGCATCAACGGGATCCTCTCCTGCTGGCTGTTGGGTGAGCTGGACAGCAACTGCCACATCCTGCCCTGTTTGCGCTTGGGTGGCACCAAGTGGATCCCGCCCTGCCTTGGGCTTGGTACCCTGCGCAGTCCCAACCAAACCCCTTCCTGGTGGTTTCCTGGTGGTCTGGTTGGCACTTGCCAGAATCTGTCCAGCTTTGGGCCGGGTGATCCGTACGGTACTGGTTGGATCCCGCCCTGCTTTGAGCCGGGTGACACGGATGGCACCAACTGGATCTCGTCCTGTCTTGGACCTGTTGGTTCCCACTGGATACCGTCCTTCCTTGGACCTGTTGGTGCCAGCTGGATTCCATCCTGCCTTGGACCTGTTGGTGCCAGCTGGATTCCATCCTGCTTTCGACCTGTTGGTTCCCACTGGATACCGTCCTTCCTTGGACCTGTTGGTGCCAGCTGGATCCCATCCTGCCTTGGACCTGGTGGTACCAGCCGGATCCCGTCCCACTTTAGACCTGGTGGCACCAGCTGGATCCCGTCCTGCCTTGGGCTTGGTGCTCTGGATGATGCCGGCTGGATCCTGTTCTGCTTTGAGTCGGGTGATCCTGATGATACGAATGGGATCTCGCCCCACTTTGGCTTGGGTGGCACCGATTTGACCCCGTCCTGTGGGGCGCTGGGTGCTGGGGGTGGCACCAGTTGCAACCCATCGTGTGGGGCGCTGGGTGCTGGGGGTGGTGCTGGCCAGACCCTGTCCTGCAGGGTGCTGGGTGCTGCTGCTCGGCAAAGAGGTCCCCGTTGGTGACAGCAGGTCCCCTTGCCCTGCAGCAATGAGAGGGTTGCTCAGCCCAGCTCTGGGGGGGCACCCAGGGCCAGAGGCAGGGGCATCCCTTGGGGACAGGGTCTCTGGGACACAAGGAGGGACCCCAGCAGGTGGGGGGGTGCATGGGAGAGGTCTGTGCCCGCCAAATCTGCTCCAGCCCTCAGCCCCGCACGCGGGCCAGGGCAGCAAAACATGGGGCCCCGCGTCGCAGCCAGCCACCCGCCGCCTCCCCGGAACCTTGCACAGGGGGATGGTGACCGCCATCCCCACTCCTCCTACCCTGGCGGGCTGTCCTCGCGGTGGGCTGGCTGGCTGAGGTGCTCCTGGGGGAGCCAGGGATGCGGGGCCGGGTGGAGGGGGGCACCCGGGCTGGCTTCATCTGTGGCTGGTGGGGAGTGGGCTCTGCAGGGCGGACATCCAGGGTGGCCAGCTCATCTGTGGGCAGAGGAGAGCAGCGTGAGCCCTGCAGTGCGCGCACTGCATGTGCACTGCACACACACTGCACCCTGCCCACTTACACACTGCACAGACTGTGTGTCCCCATGCACTGCACACACGCTGCGCCCTGCCCACACACGCACTGCACCCATGCACTGCACCCTGCCCACGCATGCACTGCACATCCACTGCACCCTCACTGCTGCCGCTTGCAGTATGGCCACGCTGCACCCTGCAGACGTTGCACCCACGGGGTTTGCAATTCAGCCACTGTGTCCCCGTGCCCACCCGCTGCCCTGAGACCATCGCATGGGTACGGGGACTGCGCACCCACTGCATCACCCCTGCGGGGGCACAGCCCCCAGCCCCCCGCATCGCGGGTACCTGCACAGACAACGGCGGCATCCTCCCGGTGCTGGCAGTTGGTGACACCCCAGGGGGAAGCCGGGCACTCCAGCAGGGACGTCTCGTTCCCTTGGCACCGGACATCGTCCAGCCAGATGGGCCCGGTGCCCTCGCCAAAAAAAGCTGCCCGGGGAGCATCGAGGGCAGCCCCGCAGCCCAGCTGCCGGCAGACCACCACTGCGTCTGGCAGCCCCCACAGGTCGTCGCAGACGGTGCCCCAATGCCCGGCGTGGAAGATCTCCAGCCGGCCGGCGCAGCGCCCCGTGGCCCCCACCAGCCGCATGGTGGGGCCCCCTGGGAGAGAGGCTGGGGTCAGCGCCGGTGCAGGCCCCTGGGACCCATGGGTGGGAGATACCTGTGAACACTGTGCCCGTGCACACCCTACCTGAGCACGCCATGCCTGTGCACACCGTAGCTGTGCATGCTGCACCAGTGCATGCTGTAACGGGTGGCTGGGTGACGGTGGGTGGCAGTGTGGGCGTCCAGGTGGGCTCGGTGGTGCCGAGGAACTGGAATCGGTGAGCTGTGGGGAGCAGCAGTCAGGCAAGGGGTCCCCAGCTTGGCCCCCTGCTTGCGTACCCGCCTGCCACAGCCCACCTGAGCAGACAGCGCTGGCATCCTCTTCATGGGCGCAGACGTGGGGACGCCAACCCCGGTGCCGGCACAGGGCCAGGCGCTCCTCGGTGCCCCGGCACCGCAACCCGTTGAGCCAGATGGGACCCAGGCCCTCTCCAAACCAGGCTCCCGGTGGGGCGGCCAGGGCTGCCCCACAGCCCAGCTGCCTGCAGACCACCGCCGCGTCTGGCAGCCCCCAGTCGTCGTCGCAGACAGTGCCCCAGTGCCCAGCGTGCTGCACCTCCACCCGCCCGGCACAGCGCCCAGGGCCCCCAGCCAGCCGCACTGGGAACAGCCCTGGGGACAGCCATGCTTAGGCACATGGGCCAACGCCACCTGCCAACACCCACTGGGACCCACCGGGACCCACCGGGACCCCCTGGGACCTGCTGGGACCCACTGGGAGCTTCTGCACCCACTGGGACCTGCTGGGACCCCTCTGCACCCACTGGGACCCACTGGGATCTTTTGCATACATTGGGACCTGCTGGGAGCCACCCAGGACTCACTGGAACCCACTGGGACCCCCTCCCACAGTGGAACCTATTGACACCTACTGGGAGTCATGCACACATTGGGACTCACTGGGATCCTTTGCACAAACTGGGACCCACTGGGCTCCTTTGCATGCACTGGGGCCTGCTGGAATCCACTGGGACCCCTGCACACACTGGGACCTGCTGGGACCCACCGGGACGTCTGCATGCCCTAGGGACTCCTGCCCACAATGGGACCCACTGGGATTCTTTGCACACGCTGGGACTCACTGGGACCCACTGGGATCCTTTGCACACCCTGGGACCCACTGGGATTCCTTGAACAAACTGGGACCTACTGGGACCCACTGGGCTCCTTTGCACATACTGGGACCTGCTGGGAGCCACTGGGATCCTCTGCACACACGGGGAGCAATTGGGATCCTTTGTACAAACTGGGACTCACTGGGACCCACTGGAATCCTTTGCACACACTGGGAGCCCCTGGGAGCTCCCCCTCACTGAGACTCACTGGGACTCACTGGGAGCCACTGGGCCAGGCCCCTCCCCCCGCCCTGCTGCGCCACCTCCCCCTCCCCCCCCCCAGTACCTGTGGTGCGGGGTCCCAGCAGCCCCACTGGAGACCGAGTGGAGAGGATGAGTGGGGGGACCCAGGCATCCGGGCACCCTGACCCCGTCCTGGGATTCCTGGGGATCCCTGGGGCACCCAGCAGCGGGGACCAGTGCCCTGTGCCCAGTGCCCTTCCCAGTGCCCCGTGACCAGCAACCAGTGCCCAGTGCCCTTCCCAGTGCCCAGTGCCCTTCCCAGTGCCCTGCCCAGTGCCCAGTTCTCCAGGCCCAATGCCCTTCCCAGTGTCCCAAGACCAGTGCCTTTCCCAGTGCCCAGTGCCCTTCCCAGTGTCCGGTGCCCTGTGATCAGTTACCAGTGCCCTGCCCAGTGCCTGGTGCCCCCTGACCAGTGTCCAGTGCCCTTCCCAGTGCCCTGTGACCAGTGACCAGGGCTTTTCCCAGTGCCTGGTGCCCCGTGGCCAGTGGCCAGTGCCCTTTCCAGGCCCCCATGCCCATCATCAACCAGTGCCCAGTGCCCTTCCCAGTTCCTTGTGCCCAGTGCCCCATATCCAGCGACCAGTGCCCTTCCCAGTGCCCTTCCCCACGCCCAGTGCCCAGTGCTCAGTGCCCAGCGACCAGTACCAGTGCCCAGTGCTCTTCCCAGTGACCAGTGCCCTGTGACCAGCACCCAGTGCCTCTTGCCCAGTGCCCTTCCCAGTTCCCAGGACCCAGTGCCCTTCCCAGTGCCCTCTGACCAGAGACCAGTGCCCAGTGCCCTGCCCAGTGACCAGTGTCCTTCTCAGTCCCCTGGTGCCCTTCCCACTGCCCATCACAGCCCACTCTACCCAGTTCCCCTCCCAGTGACCAGTGCCCGGGACAGCCCAGAACATCCAGTGCCCTGCCCAGTGCCTCACAGCCTTCCCAGTATCCTGCACAGCCCAGTGCCCGCTTGCCAGCACAGCCTGCAGTGCCCCACGCCCAGTGCCCAGTTCCCAGCATGGCCCATGGCACCCAGTGCCCTTCCCAGTGCCCAGTGCCCCATGCCCAGTGCCCAGCATGGCCCACAGCACCCAGTGCCCTTCCCAGTGCCCAGCTCCCAGTGCCTTGCCCAGTGCCCAGTATGGCCCACAGTGCCCAGTGCCTAGTCCCCAGTGCCCCATGCCCTGCCCCGTGCCCAGCACCACCCAAGGTGCCCAGTGCCCAGTGCCTGCCCCTCTTCCCGCAGTGTCCCACAGCCCCAGCTGGGCGCAGTGCCCCATGCAGTGCACAGTGTCGTGCCCAGCCCCTTTGCAGTGCCCTGCCCAGTGCCCCCCCAGCAGTGCCCTTCTCTTTCCGTGTCCGGTGCAGCACCCAATCCTGTGCAGTGCCCAGGGCAGTGCCCAGACCCCCCCGTGCAGTGCCCACTGCAGTGCCTGTACCATGCTAGTGCCATGTGCAGCACTGTGCCTGTGCAGTGCCTGTGCAGTGCCTGTGCTGTGCCCGTGCAGTGCCCAGTGCTGTATTCAACCTCCCCTCCCAGCACCCATGCCATACCTGTGCTGTAGCTGTGCCATATGCACACCGACCCCGTGCAGTGCCAGTGCCCATGCAGTGCCCAGTACTGTATCCAACCTCTTCTCCCAGCACCCACACCGTACTCATGCCACAGCCGTGTCATGCACACGCTGACCCCGTGCAGTGCCAGTGCCACTGCAGTGCCCGTGCAGTGCAGTGCCCAGTGCCGTATCCAGCCTCCCCACCCAGCACTCACACCGTACCCATGCCGTAGCTGTGCCATACGCACACCAACCCTGTGCAGTGCCCGTGCAGTGCCAGTGCCCATGCAGTGCAGTGCAGTACCGGCACAGTGCCCGCGCAGTGCCCAGTGCCGTATCCAACCTCCCCTCCCAGCACCCACACTGTAGCCGTGCTGTAGCCGTGCCATACACACACCGACCCCGTGCAGTGCCTGTGCAGTGCAGTGCAGTGCCCACGCAGTGCCCGCGCAGCGCAGTGCCAGCACAGTGCAGGCGGTGCCGCCGGGCTCACCCAGGAGCAGGAGGGCGAGGGCCATGGCGGGCGGTGGTGGCGATGGGGGCGGGCGGGGAGGACGAGACGGGGCTGCCGGGCCAAGGATGACTCAGTCCGTCCGTGCGTCCGTTCGTCCAGGGGCTGGGCCGGGGGCCCGGGAAGCCCTGGGGCTGGGGGGCAGAGGGGGGGCGGGATGTCCCCCCAGTGTCATCCCCCCACCGTGGGGCTGCAGCCAGGGCAGGTGGGGGTTAACGCTGGAGCCACGCGGCACCCAGGGGACACACGTGCAGCGCCCACGCGTGTGCACGTGGCCTCCTGCCGCCCCGACATGCGTGTGCATGTGGCCTGTCACTGACACGCGTGTGCACGTGGCCTCCTGCCACCCTGACACACATGGGCATGGGGCCTCCTGCAACAGCAGCACATGGGCACAGGGCACACACAGCTGCTGCATGCTCACACGTGCGTAGAGATGGGCACATGCGTGTGCACACTCACTTGCACACACACACAACTCGTACACGCATGTTCATGCACACATGCACAGAGATGTGCACACACTCATGCACACACACGCACTTGCACATACACGTGTGCACATGCACACATGCACACACATGTACCCATACGCACACATGCACACACATGCACACATGTGCACATATGCACACACAGATGCACAAATGCACACACACATGCACGCACACATGCACACATGTACACACTCATGCACACATGTACACACTCATGCACACATGTACACACTCATGCACACATGTGCACACACGTGTGCATGTGCACACACCCGTGCACACACGAGCACACACATACACATGCACACGTGTGCCCCCCCACACACACACATGCACACATGCACACACATGTGCGCAGACACACGTGCACACGCACACAGGCGCACACATACCAGGAGTCACAGGGCCACACTGGGGGGTTATACTGGGGCCATACTGGGAGCCAGTGGGGCCATACTGGGAGGCAGTTGGGCTGTTCTGGGGCGGGGGTGGGGTGTCACAGGCCCACTAGGGCTGCCGGGGGGTGCTGACAGCATGGGGGGGCAGGGTTTTGGGGGGGTCCCCTGGGTGCAGGGCTGGGGTACCCCTGTGCTTCCCAATGCTCCTCCCCAACCCCCGTGTCCCCCATTGCCCCCAAATGTCCCTCAGAGCCCCCCCCCCGGACCTGTGTGTCCCCCAGAGCTCTGTGCCCACGCCCCCGCCTCCCAGTACCCTCCCCCAGTGCTCCCAGTAAACACCCAGCTTCCCAGTACTCCCCCTCGCAGGGCTCCCCCATGGTCCCTCCCGTGACTCCCCCCTCCGCCCATGGACCCACCCAGGCCACACTGCACCGCGCAGGCACCGCCCGTGGCCACGCCCCCTCGCCATGGCCGGGCAGTAACCCCACCCCCAGCAAAAGCCTCTCCCCTAGCGACGGCCCCGCCCCTAGCGACGGCCTTTCCCCTAGCGACAGCCCCGCCCCTAGCGACAGCCCCGCCCCTAGCGACCGTCCCCGGCCCTAGCGGCGCCCAGCCTCCCCCTGGTGTCCCCCCTCCCGCCGGGAAGGAAATGCCGCACGGCGCGGGGCGAGGGGGGGGCACGGTTTATTGACCACGCCCACGACGGACCCAGGCGTCCGGGGCTTGCCCCCCACCCCCACCCCCGCCTGGGGACCCAGGCGTTCGGGGACTCGACCCCCCACTGCCCCCATCCCGGGACTCCAGGGCTAAGGCAACACGCCCCCCCCCAGCTCCAGCTCCGCATGGGTGACTGTGGGAGACCATAGGGGTGCTGTGGGGCTCCGCAGGGGGGTCCTGGGTGCCCTTGGGGGGGTCCTGGGGCATCCTGGGTGTCCCGGGGGTCATGGATGTCCAGCCCCCCCCCCGATGATGTGCATCGGTGGGACCCTGGGACTGAGCCCCCCAGCTCTGTCTCCACAGGGGGGTCTGGGGGGGTCCCAGGGGTCCTGGGGGGCCCCAGTGGCTCACCCCCCCTCAGAAGGTGTGAACCAGCGGGACATTGGGCAGCTCTGGGGCGGGGGGTCCTGTCCCCGTTGCCCCCCCATTGCTGCCACCCCCGGCCGCCCCCCGAGCCGGGGTGGGGGGCTGCCCCCCACCGCTGCCCCCTGGCACTGGCTCACCCCGGACCAGGAGGATCCGGGGGGGGCTGGGGGGGGGCAGCTGGGCCAGCGCCTGCAGGCAGAGGCGAGCAGGTCCCCCCCCGGCCCCCCGCAGCAGCAGCATGGGGGGCAGCCCCCCGGCCGCCCCCACCACCGCCAGCCGTGGGGACGGGGAGGGGGATGGGCCTCCCCCTGCCACAAGCACCTCGGGGGGCTGCAGCTGGACGTTGGGCACCTCTGCGGCCTGGAGATGGACATTTGTCACCTCCGTGGGCTTGAGTTGGATGCTGGGCATCTCCATGGTCTTGAGTTGGATGTTGGGTACCTCCTCCACAGTCTTGAGTTGGATATTGGGCACCTCCACAGTCTTGAGTTGGATGTTGGGTACCTCTATGGTCTTCAGTTGGATGTTGGGTACCTCTACGGTCTTGAGATGGATGTTGGGCACCTCCTCCACAGTCTTGAGTTGGATGTTGGGCACCTCCATGGTCTTAAGTTGGATGTCAGACACCTCCATGGTCTTGAGTTGGATGTTGGGCACCTTCTCTACGGTCTTAAGTTGGATGTTGGGCACCTCCATGGTCTTGAGATGGATGTTGGGCACCTCCTCTGTGGTACTGAGTTGGACATTAGGCATCTCCGTGGTCTTGAGTTGGACGCTGGGCACCTCCATCATTTGGTGACAGGTGTTAGGCACCTCAGTGGCCTGGAGATGGACATTTGTCACCTCCATCGTCTTCAACTGGATGTTGGGCACCTCCGTGATCTTGAGATGGATGTTGGGCACCTCCATCATTTGGTGATGGACACTGGACACCTCAGTGTCTTGGAGATGGACATTGGTCATCTCTGTGGTCTGGAGATGGACGCTGGGCACCTCTGTGACTTGGAGATGGACACTGGGCACCTCAGTGGTCTGGAGATGGACACTGGACACCTCTGCAGCCTGAAGATGGACATTTGTCACCTCTGTGGTTTGGGGATGGATGCTGGGTACCTCAGTGGCTTGCAGCTGAACAGTGGTCACCTCTGTGTCCTGGAGATGGACGCTAGGTATCTCTGCGGCCTGGAGATGGACGCTCGGCACCTCCATGGTTTGGTGATGGCTGTTGGTAACCTCGGTGGCCTGCAGGTTAACATTGGTCACCTTTGTCGTCTGGAGATGGATGTTGGGCACCTCTGTGGCTTGGAGATGGATGTTGGGCACCTCAGTGGTTTCGAGCTGGACATCAGGCACCTCAGTGGTTTCAAGATGGACATTGGGCACCTCTTCAGTCTGCAGCTGGATGTTGGGCACCTCCATGGCCTGGAGCTGGACATCAGGCACCTCTGTGGCCTGGAGCTGGATGTTGGGCACCTCTGTGGCCTCAAGATGGACACTGGGCACCTCTGTGGTTTGGAGATGGACATTGGACACCTCTGTGCCTTGGAGATGGATGTCAGGTACCTTGGTGGTTTGGAGATGGACATTTGTCACCTCTGTGGTCTGCAGCTGGACGTTGGGTACCTCTGTGGCCTGGAGATGGACACTGGGCACCTCCGTGGCCTGGAGATGGACACTGGGCACTTCTGAGGGCTGTGGTAGGGCTTGGAGCTGGATGTTGGTGATCTCAGAGGGCTGTGGCAGGGCTTGGAGCTGGACATTTGTCACCTCGGTGGCCTGCAGCTGGATTTTGGTGACCTCAGAGGGTTGTGGCAGGGCTCGGAGCTGGATGCTGGTGACATCCAAGGGTTGTGGCAGGGCTTGGAGATGGACATTTGTCACCTCAGTGGCCTGCAGCTGGATGTTGGTGACCTCAGAGGGTTGTGGCAGGGCTCGGAGCTGGATGTTGGTGACATCCAAGGGTTGTGGCAGGGCTTGCAGCTGGACATTTGTCACCTCTGCAGCCTGCAGTTGGATGTTGGTGACGTCCGAGGGTTGTGGCAGAGCATGGAGCTGGATGCTGGCCACCTTGGAGGGCGGTGGCAGGGCTTGCAGCTGGACATTTGTCACCTCACTGGCTTGGAGCTGGATGTTAGTGACATCCAAGGGCTGCGGCAGGGCTTGGAGCTGGACATTTGTCACCTCACTGGCTTGGAGCTGGATGTTGGTGACATCCAAAGGCTGTGGCAGGGCTTGGAGCTGGACGTTGGTCACCTCACTGGCTTGGAGCTGGATGTTGGTCACCTTGGAGGGCTGCGGCAGGGCTTGGAGCTGGACATTCGTCACCTCAGCAGGTTGGAGCTGGATGTTGGTGACATCCAAGGGCTGCGGCAGGGCTTGGAGCTGGACACTTGTCACCTCCGTGGCTTGGAGCTGGACATTTGTCACCTCGGCAGCTTGGAGTTGGATGTTGGTGACCTCCAAGGGCTGTGGCAGGGCTTGGAGCTGGACATTGGTCACCTCGGCTGCCTGCAGCTGGACGCCGGTGACCTCGGGGGGCTGCGGCCCCCGCAGGGGGAGGACGCTGCTGACGCCACCCCTCAGGACGATGACACTGGCCCCCGCCGGGGCCCCTGCCACCGCCTGGAGCTGGACGCTGGGCAGCGCCTGCCCCGTACCGGGAACCAACAGGATGCTCTGCCCAGTGGCAGGGGTTCCCGACACCCGGGGACCCTTCCCCGCCTGGGGCGGGGGACCCTCGGCGGGCAGGAGGGTGAAGGCAGGGGGCTCGGCAGGGGGGCTGGGCAGCAGGAGGAGCTTCCGCGGGGGTGCCGGGGGGCTGGGGATGAGCTGCAGCCCCTGGGGGGTCTGCACCAGCAGGAAGGTCTGGGGTTCGGGGGGAGGCGGAGGGGGGCGGCGGGGTGTCCCGCGAGGACCGGGGGCGTGGGTGCGGAGGTGACGCTGGAGGTAGGAGGCCATGACGAAGGCCTTGGGGCAGAGCGGGCAGCGGTAGGGGCGGGCGGCGGAGTGGGTGCGGCGGTGGAGCTGGAGGTTGGAGGAGTGGGTGAAGGTCTTGCCGCACTGGGGGCAGGCGTAGGGCCGCTCGCCGGTGTGGACCCGCTGGTGTTGCCGGAGGTTGGAGGTTTGGGCAAAGGCTTTGCCGCAGACAGGGCAGGTGTGGGGCCGCTCGCCGGTGTGGAGCTGGCGATGGCGGCGGAGGCAGGAGGTGTTCTTGAAGGCTTTGGGGCAGTCGGGACAGCGGTAGGGCCGCTCGCCGGTGTGCTGCCGGAGGTGGTACTGATAGTGGGAGGCCCACTTGAAGGTGAGGCCGCACTGGGTGCACTCGAAAGCCCGCAGCCCCGTGTGAACCCGCTGGTGGATCTGGAGGAGGGAGGAGCGCTTGAAGGCCTTGCCGCACTCGCGGCAGGCGTAGGGCCGCTCGCCTGTGTGGTCCCGCATGTGGTAACGCAGCCCCGAGGAGCCCTTGAAGGCTTTGCCGCACTCAGTGCATTGGTAAGGGCGCTCCGGGGCAGGCTGGGGAGCCGCCAGGGGGTGAGGAGCCTCGGCAGGGGGACGTGGTGGGACGGTGGCGGGGTGGCTGCGTTGGTGGCCCAACAGCCCGGCCAACTGGGTGAAGGTCTTGGGGCAGACGGTGCACTTGAAGGGCCGCTCGGCAGCGTGGCCGTGTCGGTGGCGGGCCAGCCCTGAGCTGTTTTTGAAGGTCTTGCCGCAGGTGGGGCAGCGGTGGGGGGTGGATGGGGGGGTCACTGCTGTCACCGAGTGGCTGCCTTGGTGGCCCAGCAGCTCCTCCTCACTGGTGAAGCTCAGTGGGCAGGCAGAGCACCTCCAGAGTGTCTCCGGTGCTGCGGCAGGTGCCGGGAGGAGCGGTGGCATGGCAGCGTGGCCGGCATGGCTCTGGAGGTGTTTCTGCAGGCAGGCGTCGGAGACGAAGGCCTTGGCGCAGGTCGGGCACTCATGGGGCCGGGCACCGGTGTGGGTGCGGCGGTGGAGGAGGAGGTTGGAGGAGTGGGTGAAGGTCTTGCCGCACTGGGGGCAGGCGTAGGGCCGCTCGCCGGTGTGGACCCGCTGGTGTTGCCGGAGGTTGGTGGCTTGGGCAAAGGCTTTGCCGCAGACGGGGCAGGCGTGGGGCCGCTCGCCGGTGTGGGTGTGACGGTGGCGGCGGAGGCTGGAAGAGTTCTTGAAGGCCTTGGGGCAAGCAGGGCAGCGGTAGGGCCGCTCGCCGGTGTGCTGCCGGAGGTGGTACTGGTAGTGGGAGGCCCACTTGAAGGTGAGGCCGCACTGGGCGCACTCGAAGGCCCGCAGCCCCGTGTGAACCCGCTGGTGGGTCTGCAGCAGGGAGGAGCGCTTGAAGGCCTTGCCGCACTGGGGGCAGGCGTAGGGCCGCTCGCCCGTGTGGCCTCGCTGGTGGTAGAGGAGGGCGGAGGAGCCTTTGAAGGCCTTGGGGCACTCGGGGCACTTGTAGGGCCGCTCGCCCGTGTGGCTGCGCTGGTGGTGGGCCAGGCGGGACGACCACCTGAAGGCCTTCCCGCACTCCCGACAGGCGTAGGGCTGGTCAGCCGTGCCCGCACCCCCGGCCCGGGACCCGGCTGGCCCCGCTGGTGGCGTCGCTCCCGCCATGCTGACAGCCCTGGAGGGGGACACGGAGGGGGTGGGCAGGGTGCGACACCCCCCCCGCCCCCCATCAGAGGGGCCCGGCCCGGCTGAGGGCAGGGGAGGGAGGGGGCGCAGCCTCCGCGCGGGGGCGTGGCCTCCCCGGCTAGGGAGTAGTCGGCCCCGGCCTGTTGCAGCGCTACGAGGGCGTGGCCCAGCCTTCGGGGGCGGGGCCGCCACGCAGAAGGCCCGCCCCCACTAGCCAGTGTTCCCCTTCAGGCCCCGCCCCCGCCAAGCCGTGATCTCCTCCAGGCCACGCCCCCGCCGCCCCTCGAGCCCCCTCAGGCCCCGCCCCTAGGCCGGCCCACGTTTCCCTTCAGGCCCCGCCCCCACCGCCCCTCAAGCCCCCTCAGGCCTCGCCCCCGCTGGCTCGCGCTCCCCTTCAGGCCCCGCCCCCGCCGGCCTGTGCGTGCCCTCACGCCCCGCCCCCGCCGCGCCTCAAGCTCCGCCCCTGCCTCCCCTCAAGCCCCTGCAGGCCCCGCCCTCGCCGCCCGCCCCGCGCAGGCGCCGCCGCCGCCGCCCCGGCCCCGCCGCCGCCGCCCCCCGGTGCCCGCTCACCTGCCGGGAAGGGCGCGGGGAGGCACCGCCGCGGCGGGGCAGGGCAGGGCAGGGCAGGGCCCGCTCCGGCCGCCCGCCGCCGCACGCCCGCCCGCCCCCGCCGCCGCGCAACGACTGGGCCGCGCCGCGCGCGGAGCCACGCCCCTCGCCGCCACCGCGCGCACCCAGTGGCCGGGCCGGGCACGCGCGGGGTCTCCTGGGAAATGGAGTCCGCGGCGCCACCATCTTGGACCGGTGAGGGAGGGAGGTAAGGGGCGCACCGCGTGTCCCCGCCATAACGGGTCCGGATACCCGGCGGGCCATCGCGATAGGGGGCCGGGTGCCCGGCGGGCCGTGTGTCCGTGTCCCACCCCCCCGGCAGGGCATCTGGGGGGCTCGGGGGGTTGAGGGGTCCGGGGAGGGGTTGGAGGCCTGGGGGGGTTCAGGGGGGCCGGGGAGGGGCAGGAGGTTGGGGGGATTTGGGGGGCTCAGAAGGGTTGGGGGGCTCAGGGAAGGCTTGAGGGAACTGGGGGGGCAGGGAAACTGGGGGGCAGGAGGTTGGGGGGCTGATGGGGATTTGGGGGCTGGGGAGGCTCAAGGGAGTTGGGGGGGTTGGGGGGCTCGAGGAGGGTTGGGGGAGCTGGGAGAAAGAGGTTGGATGAATTTGGGGGGGCTCAGAGGGGGTTGGGGCAATTGGAGCACTATGGGGGGGCAGGGGGGATGAGGGGAATCGGGGGGCTGGGAGTGACTGGTGGGGGGTTGTGGGGGTCCCCCAGGACCTCCCGGAGGACCTGGTGCCACAGGGATATGGGGTGGGAACAGGAACAGGCAGGACCCCCGGACCCCCAGCCCCTCCAGTGATGTCCCCTCTCCCGCAGGCCACCCCCTCCCCGGGCCGTGACACCGAGGACAGAGTGATGGGTGCAGGATAAGGACCACCCCCCCCAAGGAGCACCTGGAGGGGAACAGCGGCCACCCTGGTGAGGCTGGCTGGGGGGTCCCTGCTGCCCCCCCCCCCCCAACTTGGGGACTGCCCCCCCATGTCCCTTGGGGGAGGCTTGTTGCTTGGGCACGGTTGCCATAGGAAAGGGGGTGGGGGTCCCCTTATTGCCTTCCCTTTGTACCCCCCCCTTATGGCCCCCTCATCCTCCCCATGCCCCCCACCCCCCTCCCCGCTTGCAGCCCTCAGGACTGGGACCGAGGACATTGCAACCCTGGAGCCACCAATGTGTCGTGTCCCCCCCGGGGCAGGTGGGTGATGGGGCAGGGGGCTGGTTGAAGGGGGGTGACAAGTCTCCAGGGACCTGGTGGCCCATGTGTCCCTGTGTCTGGGGTGCCCCATAGTCCCGCCCCGGGGGGCTGGAGCTGGGTGTGGGGCAGGGGACCCTCCTGCGGGTGCTGCCCTGGGCCACCAGTACAGGGGGGCTGCCCCACGCCTGCCTGCCCCACATCTCCCCCTTTGCTCCTGCACCTCTCCCTGCCCCACATCTCCTGTCACTGCATGGCCGTATGCACCTTCTTTGTCCTTCTATTGTCCATCCTTATACGGACCTGTCATCTGCCCTTATATCATCTGTCCTTATGTCATCCATCCTTATGCACCCCCGGCTTTGGTAGCGGCAAGTATCCCCAGCTGTGCCCTACAGATCCCTGAAAAGCCCCCCCAGCAGCCTCTCTCTCCTCCTGCTTCTTCCCAGCAGCCTGGATCTCATCCCAGCAGAGGAGGAACCCAGGTAGACAGCAAGGTCCTTCACCTGGCCAGACCTCAGGATGAGAACATGCTTCTGCCTATCTTCCCTACGCATGTGGAGCATGCCAGGTGTCCCTGTCCTCCAGCCGTCTCCAGCTACACCCTCTGTGCCCTTGGGGACCTCGTGTAGGATGCAAAACACCTGCCCCGCCTGCGATGCTGGAGATGATGCTGGAGACGCTCCAACACAAGTTGCCCTGCCTGTGTACACGTGGCATTGGCTGCACCAGCTGATTCCATGGTCCATCTGAAACTCTTGCTCTTAGCCCTGCTCCTCCATGACTCCCAGTGCCACCTTCCCTGGAGCAGGAGGCTTCTCCGAGCAACAGAGGCATCAGACAAGCCCTTTCCCTTCCCCATGAGGCGTTCCCTGCCTCTGACGGTGGCTACTGCTCTCGGTGCAACATTAGCAAGAGGACGCTCACCCAAAATCGGTGCCCCATGCGGAGGGCCGGTGCGGGAAGTGGTTTGAAACCCAGGCAAAGTGGGTACAGCAAGTTGCGGCTTCATTTCTTTGTATCTTGGTGGCCGTTTCTACCTTATTCAACCTTATTTTATTTTATTTAAACAACTGGGGGAAAGAAAAAATTGTCAAAAGGAGCTTGCTTTGCCTTCCACCCTCCATACAAAGGTTTTCCCAGACATTTGCCATGAGGCAAGCATTTCTGGGGGTGGTTGATACCAAGCAGCCATCACCAATCTCCGTCGGCTGGCTGTGGGCTCCAGCTCACCTTCAACAAAGCCCGAAACTGAATTCGTAGTTCGCTCAGAGCTTCATTGTGGTGAACCCAAGGCTTGTTCCTGAGGTTGAATCCTAAAAGCAACCCCAAGTCGATGCCTGCCCCAGCCGTTTTTGACTGATGAGACTCGGTTGAAGACAAAACCTGGGTGACTTCAGGCAATATTTGCAAGGAGCTGCAGTAGAGCAGAGCAAAGAGAGAAGCAGCATGGGAAGACTCTCCTCCTTGATGGAGCCAAGCCAGTCCAGCCTTCATTTGGCTAGAGTACATACATGCAGATTTTTAAAGTCTTTCCTCATTAGATGTGTTCTCCGAGGGATATGTAGTCACCCTAGCAGACCTTCAAAGCACGCTCATGGTTTGGACATGGATGTCCAAGAGTCTTCTTGGCATTGCCCAAGGGAAACACTCTCTGTGAGGCATCCCACAGTGTTTTTACCTTCTCCTAAATACAATCAGGTCTTTCTGTTGCTTCTAACTGAAGATGCTGATGTGGATGGGAGAAGCACGATCGTGCACTCATGCCTTGTACGGTTCCACATTGTCGCCAACACCAGCAAGGCCTCTATTTCAGAGGGCTGAGGTGCGCCATGCCCTCGCTTATTCATTTGTCTCCTTCCCCCTTTAGATCCCACGGAGCTACATCTGGTGAATGGCCCGAATCGCTGTGCTGGGCGCCTCGAGGTGCTTCACAACCAGCAGTGGGGGGTCTGTGTGTGACAATGGCTGGGACATGGGGGATGCCAAAGTGGTGTGCCGGTAGCTGGGCTGCGGCGCTCCAATCTCTGCTCCAGGCTGGGCTAGGTTTGGCAGAGGCTATGACCCCATCTGGCTGGAGACAGTCAGCTGCCAGGGGACGGAGGCTGCCCTGACCGAGTGCAGAGCCCAGGTGTGGGGCATTCACAGCTGCCACCACGGGGAAGACGCCAGCGTGGTGTGCTCAGGTGACCGCCCCACCACGTTCCTCCCGCACGTCTGTAGGAAGAGCTGTGCCACCACCAAGCCGTAGCTCCCTTTCCTCCAGAGGGCAAGGAAATGATAATTCCCTTGATACTAATGATACTAATGGTAATAATGGTAATAAGGGCAAGGGATGCCAGGGGCATCCCATCACTGCTGCTTCTCCCATGTTCCCTGGCTCATTTTCAGCCCAAGTGGACAACCACTGAACATCTCCATGGTGCGAATGACCATGCTGGGTCCCACGGGAATCCCCGTTTTGTGAAAGTGTCACATCAGGGAGCTGAGAGTAGAGGGGGCCATGGTCCTGCATGAGATCCCATGTCCAGGACCATCTCCACTAGCCCTTCCTGAAGGGCTGTTGGTGTCCTTCTTTGTTCCAGACCCGATGGCGCTTCGGTTGGCAGACGGCCCACACCGCTGTGCCGGGAGGGTCGAGGTGCTTCATCAGCAGCAGTGGGGGACGGTATGTGATGATGACTGGGACCTGCGCGATGCCGAGGTGGTGTGCTGGCGGATGGGCTGTGGGGCGGCGGTTGCAGCCCCAGGCTCGGCTCACTTTGGCCGGGGACGTGATCCTATCTGGCTGGATGAGGTGAACTGCACAGGAACCGAGTCCGCCCTCTCTGAATGCAAGGCCAAGCCGAAAGGAGTCCACAGGTGCCACCACGGAGAAGATGCTGGTGTGGTGTGCTCAGGTAGCTGCTGTTCCTCTGCTGATGAACTCATGGGTACCAACACTACAGGAGCTCTGGGACAAGTTTGTCTTGCTTATCTCTGACAATGTTCTTTCCACATGGGAATCCTCAAATCTCTAACTCCTAGTCAAGACAAATGCTGAACATGTGGGGATTCATCCTCTATCTCACATCCAACACTTGCTTTCTCCATCACTAGGTCCACCACCACAAGGCAACACCTCTCTATCATTCTGTTTCAGACCCTACTGAGGTCCGGCCGGTGAATGGCTCCAATCGCTGCTCTGGGAGAGTTGAGGTGCTGCACAACCAGCGATGGGGAAGTGTGTGTGACGATGACTGGGACCTGGACGATGCAGAAGTGGTGTGCCGGCAACTGGGCTGTGGGACAGCCATAGCTGCTCCACCCAGAGCTCAGTTTGGGATGGGGTATGAGCCCATCTGGCTGGACAATGTGAACTGCACTGGCACCGAGGCTGCCCTCTCTGAGTGCGGGGCCAGACCGTGGGGAGAGAGTAACTGCAACCACTGAGAAGATGCCAGCGTGGTGTGCCTGGGTAAGCCACCCCATACCCTGTCGTGGTGCAGCTCTGGAAGGAGCAACATTGGCACATGGATAACTCAGCGGAGAAACACGTCCACTCTGCTCATGTTAAGCCTCTTGCCTCTGTATAAGAACCAATTTCAGGTTGTCTGAGAGCAGCAGCTCCCCTTGGCCACCGTGAGGACTTCCTCCCAGGAGAACAAGTGTCCATCCCCAACCACCACCTTGCTCTCCCCTATGACCCTGTAACTGGTCCCTTGACTCTTCTGCTATGAGCATCTTTTCCTTTTTCATACGTGCACGGTGCTAACGTGACACACGTTGTCACCGTACCGTAAAGTCCATTGAACCTTCCCTCTACCTTGGGTCTGTCTTGTCTGGTTGAACTGCCAGGACACCAGTATCTAGTGCCTCTTGCAATGCTCTGGCTTCCTTCAGCCACTCCAAATGGAGGTGGGTCTCCTATTCAGCCCTGTGTCACAGCTGCCCCCTCCTCATGGGTTTCTTGGATGCCTGAGGGCACCTAAAATGGGATCAGATACCTATGTTTATGCTGGCGACAGTCTCCACATCACCTTGCAGATGGCCACTGTTTGAGGACCCATGTTCCAACGCATGGGCAAGAAACATGTATGTGTTTGACCTCCATGTGTCTTTTGTAATTCCAGAACCAGCTCAGCTCCGGCTGGTGAATGGCTCCAGCCGCTGCTCCGGGAGGGTCGAGGTGCTTTATAACCAGCAGTGGGGGACGGTGTGTGACAACAGCTGGGACCTGAGCGATGCTGAGGTGGTGTGCCAGCAGCTGGGCTGCGGGGCGGCCGTGTCAGCTCCAGGCTCGGCTCAGTTTGGGCCAGGGTCCAACCATATCTGGCTGGGTGATGTTGAGTGCACGAGGGCAGAAGCTACCCTCTCTGAATGCAGATCCAGGATGGGGGAACCCATTAATTGCCACCATGGGGAAGATGCTGGTGTTGTGTGCTCAGGTAATTATTTATTTTTTCTCAAACGGCATTATTCAGGGGAGTGTTGGGCTGTGTGGCTGGGAAGGTGGAAGGTGATTTTGCTGGTGGCATGGTCTCCTCTGAGCCTGGGTAGCATCAAATGCCATGGAAGAGCTGAGGTCGTTCTTCTGCAGAGGTCTGTCTGCCTTGTTCGGTGGCTGGTCGTGCTGATGAAAACCTGGGGGTGTGAAGGACCTGGATTACCTGAGAAATACTGAACACAAGAATCTGAGCAAAGCAATGAGAGACGAACGAGCAAGCCTTCAAGGAGATGGGAAGGAAGAGCCTTTACTTAGGGACCTAGAGGGTGAGATGTAGAGTTTGTTGCAATCCAGAAAACCACCAAAAGCTGCTGGATTGAGAGCAGGAAGGGACCCATCGTACAAAGGCGCTAGTGGTCAGGAAGGGAAGAGTTTTACAAAGTCCTCTGCCTTTATCCTTTTCCAGCAAGCATGTCTGGATTTTCTCTATTTCAGCAGTTTTCTTATTCTAGCTGACGTTAATTAAAGCCTAGCTTTAAATATCCAGCATCCCTCCAGTGTTTGGGGATGTTCAGTATAACGGCAGGACCAAGCATGTCCTTCTTAAAGGTCCGGGTTGCCAATGGCATAAAAGGAGCAAAAATGGGTGATGTGCATTAGCCACTACGAGCAGCACAGGTGTGGAAGAAGACTTCCAAAAAGGGTGTCTGCCTCGTCCCGTTTCAGATCCCGTGGTGTTGCAGCTGGTGAATGGCTCAAACCTCTGTGCTGGGAGAGTTGAAGTGCTCCACAGGCATCAGTGGGGGACCGTGTGTGATGACAGCTGGGATGAGGAGGACGCCGCAGTTGTGTGCCGGCAGCTGGGCTGTGGGACAGTGGTCTCAGCCCCTGGGGTGGCTTGGTTTGGGCAAGGGCGCAATGCCATCTGGATGGACAATGTGAACTGCACAGGGAGGGAGGACACCCTCTCAGAGTGCCTGGCCAGGCCGTGGGGGACACACAACTGTGACCATGGCGAAGACGCTGGTGTGGTGTGCTCAGGTAATGTGGCCACCGTCAGTTTGGAAAAGGGTCTGGGCATGCCCCAACCCTGGAAAAATTCAAAGTCAGGTTGGATGGGGCTCTGAGCAATCTGATCTAGTTGAAGATGTCCCTGCTTATTGCAGGGAGGTTGGATTAGATGACCCAGGGTCTAGAGAGCAAGTCTTACGAGGAGCGGCTGAGGGAGCTGGGGTTGTTTAGCCTGGAGAAAAGGAAGCTCCGGGGAGACCTTATCGGTCTCTACAACTACCTGAAAGGAGGTTGGAGCGAGGTGGAGGTCAGTCTCTTCTCCCAAGTAACGAGAGGAAACGGCCTCAAGTTGCACTAGAGGAGGTTTAGATTGGATATTAGGAAAAATTTGTTGACTGAAAGGGTTGTCAGGCACTGGAACAGGCTGCCCAGGGAAGTGGTGGAGTCACCATCCCTGAAGGTATTTAAAAGATGTGTAGATGTGGCATTTAGGGACATGGTTTAGTGGTGGCCTTGGCAGTGCTGGGTTAACGGTTGGCCTCAGTGATCTTAAGGGTCTTTTCCAACCTAAATGATTCTATGATTCTATGACCTTTAAAGGTCCCTTCCAACCCAAACCATTCTATGCTAGTGTGGTCTCCTTGCTCAAGCTCACAGAGTGCATGTCTACCAGTGGGTCAGGAGGCAGAAACAGGGATGTGCATGCTGGAGAGTGAAGATGGGCTTTCATTCAGCACAAGCTGGGTCCTGTGTTTGTAGATCCCACTGGAATTGTCTTGAGCACCACGGCCAACAGCATCATCTCAGGATGGGGGTTCCCAAGTATGTGCTCAGCACAAGTTGGAGGGGAATGGTCCTAGCCATAGGAAATATTATGATGAAAACCTTCCAGGAGGAAAAGCTACAGCATGGGGAGTATCCTCATGGCTGAGCTGGGAAGATGAGGGCCATGGTTGGTGTTAGAAAGACTTGTCCCAGTATCCAGCCTTGCCCTTCTTTTCCCACCTAACTTCGGACAAACCTCAAGGCTTCTGTGGTCCCCTCAAGGCCAGTGGGAACAGAGAGATATCTCCATGTCCTTCTAAGAAGGATGTCTGTGTCCAGTGAGTTATCCAGGACTGGATGCCCTTGCTTGGGAGCCACCTGGGCTCAAATGCAGTCTCCTTGGGTAGAGTACCACGTGTGTGGTACATCCCGCAGGCACCTCTGTCTTAACTGGTCACCCAGGCTTCTTTGAGGAGAGAAATGGGTGACCATGGGATGTGGTTTGCAGAAGGGACCGTTCTGCAATCATCCAGCCCTGGTAGGGCTCACCAGGAGTAAGCCACTCTGCACATTGCCCTGCTTGGAGCAGTCAGAGTGGTGGCACCTTGAATGGCCTTGGCTTCCCCAGCGGTCCACCCCTGAAGCATAGACAGTCGTGATGCACCAGATGGTGCATGGATGTGGGTGTTGAATGGCCACAACCAGTGCAAAGGTGCTACAGCACCGTGGGGACCGTGCCTGATGGTGACAGGGTCTTAGCAGACGCTTTTTTTGTATCTCCTTTCCTGAATCATACGATCACAAAACAGTTTAGATTGGAAGGGATCTCTGGAGAGCTCTGGTCTAATCTTCCACTCTCTATTAGACCAACTAGACTGTGTTGTTCATGGCCTTGACCAGTGAAGATGTAAAAGTCCCCAGGGATGGAGATCCAAATGCCTTTCTTGTCTCTGTTACAATATTTAACCATCCTCATGGGGGAAAAGAGTATTTTCCGCTGCCTAATGGGAATTTGCCATGGTGCACACTGTGTCCGTTTCCTCGTGTCCTTGTGATGTCCATTTATCTCCTGAATGAGCTCTGGATGAAGAGATGTTTGCTTTCTCCCCACAGGCCCTGTTACCATCAGACCTCCGGAGTCTCTGCCGCTGCTCCCATTGCTGGTCTCGATCATCCCTCCAGTCTCAATACTGGTCTGCGGGGCTCTTCTGTACCAGAGGAGGAGGAGAATGCAAAACAGGGCTTTTAGTCCCCCCCTAGGTGAGCTCCACTGTGGGTGAAGAGGGCAACGGAGTTTGCAGAAGTGTGGACTTGGAAACCAAGTTTTGTTCAAAACACTGATGTCAGCAGAGTTGGGGCAGAAGGTTTTTTCCCCTGGGGCTTGTGTTGAAAGGAACTTCCTTTTCTCTCCCCATCCCTTTCCCCTTTTTTTTTTTCCACTCTTCCCCTTTGATTTGACACCATCTTCCCTGCTGGGCTACAGACATGCTGGGAGGTGGGACAGCCCTTGAAGCCTCCTCGAACACTGCCTCTGCTGCCTGTACGTCAGACAGGAGCTCTAAGCAGAGGATGGCTCTATGGGTTCCTAGCTCCCCGTTGGCAAGGGATGTTCCACCTTTAGCCTGAGGGATGAGAAAAGACCAGGAATTGTGTCTGTTCCTGAAGTTTTAGGACTGTGCTGGAGACTTGGAAAATGGGGTTGAGCGGTTGGGGTTGCCTGTGTTGAACATCCCCATATTGTCATGTTGAATGTCCATCACGTTGATGAACGGTGCTGTGTGTGGACCAAATGCTGGATTAAGGGTGGTTTCTGCAAAGCAGCCTTCATGTCTGAATGCTGGCAGGGGCGATGGTGGTATGCCCTGTGCTGCCACTGTTGTTGGCCAAGCCAAAGTGATCTGTGCTGTCTCCAATGGAGCAAGCATCCTCAGTTGGTCTTGTTAAAAAGGGGAAAGCTCAGGCTGTGTGGAGCAAACCGTCAACTGAATCACCATGCTCTGCAGGTTTTGTGCGCATGGAGGAGCTGTCTCTGACACGTCCATTTTGATGCCTGGAGAAGAGCAAGCAGCAGCCAAGGTGGCTCCTGCTGGGGATGCCAACAACAAGAGAGCTCAGCACAGCCTATGACCACCCCAGACCTAAAACTCCAGTGGTGCAGCTCCATCCCAGCACACAGCTCTTTCACAAAGGGCCCTGGACCACCTCATCTCTACAGAGCTAGGTCACTAGATCCACCAGCCATCTCCATGCCCATCTTGGTCAGTTACCCCAAGCCACACAAGGCGGGACACACACCATGTGGCACCAATGGTCTGCACGCAGAAGACATTTGATGGTAGAAATTTAAAATTTATCGTTTTCAATTTTTTTTTTGGTGCATTTGTGAAAATAAAAACGTTCTCTAAGACTCGAGCAATGTTTTACTCTTGGAGATTTTTTCCTTCTTTTTTTTATACCCAATCAGTGGAGGCTGCAAAGTTTACCCCGAAGTAGATGCCAGGGGCTTGCTTCCCTACAGTGGTTAAGTTGAACAGTTTTGCAGACTCCACCTGAAAGCTCAGTTTAGGCCTCACGCAGAGCCATCTGAGGTGCCCTGGTTCTAGGACATTGATATGGGACTGGCAAACGTGACAAAGGACCTACAGCTCACTGGATGCATCTGTATGGGGGCAACGATCTCGCTGATCTTTTCCATCTACTGTATTCACAAATATGCTCCTGTGCCTTGTGTCCTTGGACATCAGTCTCCTGGGGCCTCTCAGAGGACAGAGGCTTCTTGTGAAGACCTTGGAGGGCATGGAGGTGCAAGTCAGCCATGCAGAGGGATGCTGGCAGGAGGTTTAAGAAGCTCTGGCCATAGAAATAAATGGGTACCACTGCGGCTCATGGTGGTTTGGGACTACAAGCAGCTGAGCAGGACCACATGCAAGCACTCTTCTGTGTGTTGGCAGGTCAGTCCTGCTCATGAAGGACCAGGAAAATAGATAGGTAGCCAATAGATAGTTCCCCAGAGGGAAACAGGATGAGTGACATGATCAATATGGTGGCTGTGGTGGGGTAAAAGCATGAACACCTGCAAGGCAGGGGAAGAGAGCAAAGGGGATGCACGCTGGGTTGCAAGGGCTTAGAAGATGAAGGCTCGGAGTGCCCTGACAGGATTGGCTAAGCTGGAAAACGGAAGATGGCTTGCACGATGTGTGGAAAGCATCTGCCAGGGGAAACGAGAAGTGCATGAAGAGCCCAGACAGGCCAAAAGCTTGGAGAACTAATGAGTAAAAGTTGATCCTACAGCATGCAGGACACTTGCAAAGGAGGATCAGACAAGACTATAGGCAAGTTGATGGCTGTGGTATGTATGGAGGAGTGTTTAAAGCTTGTGGAAGTGCTTCTCTGAGTAGTAGCTCTTTGTGTTAAACTTCTAATAAGCCTCGTGTGAACATTTCATAGTCCAGTTGATGGTAATGTTGGGAATTTTCAGTTAATGCCTGCATGGATGTGGGTTGGTCCTGCGCTCTGTTGCACTAAAAAGGAGTTGCCCAGGGCACACGCTCCCTAGTTCCTGCCACTTTTCCAGGTCCTATGCTCACTTTTCTGCTGCTCCTTCCATCTGAAGGTCAATGGCATCAGTCTTCCTCATGCAAGGGGGCTTGGCAGTGGGTCATCAGCGGTCCAAGCTTTTTCTGGGGTAAAGTGTGATGTTGATGGAGTTTCTTCTTCCTCCTCAACTTATTCCATTTTCGGATTCACATTTTCTGAAATACCTTCACACTTTGTTCTTCCTTTATCTGTCCAGAAATCAATATTGCGCCCGAACTGGCTATATATGGGGCTTTTTCTCTGTGTTGGGTACTTGTTCTTTGTTACTCCTAAAACTGTTTTTGTCCAGATCCAGGCCTGCAAGCTGACAATTGTTGAGCTGCTGAGAGCCTTGGGCTTTCCAGTGTGCCCCATCTCTTATCATCCCATGCCTGTCCTCTACACCAACTTATGTGTTTCTACTTCTCAAGGCTTCTGCTGTAACACCAGCTTTATGTTTCTCCCAAGGTTTGAGAGCCCCAGAACACCCCTAGATGTCCTGCACTCCATGGGCTGCTTCTGGAGGGTGGTAGGGACTACAGCAGGGCTGGATCCTTCACCCCTTATCCAGTCTTCCAAAGCTATCTCAGCAGGTCTTGTTCCACTGAGCACCCAGGTCCTGGCACTGTGACCTGGGGTGTGCAACACATGGGCCCTTTCATGCTGCAGAAACACCCCTTTGTCAGCTGAAACATACCTCATTTCAGGCACTTTGAGATGAAAACATACATGAGTTCAACAAGGCCAAGTGCTGGGTCCTGCACTTGGGACACACCAACCCCAGGCAATGCTACAGGCTTGGGGGGGAGTGGCTGGAAAGCTGCCCGGCGGGAAAGGGCCTGGGGGTGTTGGTTGACAGCCGACTGAATATGAGCCAGCAGTGTGCCCAGGTGGCCAAGAAGGCCAATGGCATCCTGGCCTGTATCAGAAATAGTGTGGCCAGCAGGAGTAGGGAGGTGATCGTCCCCCTGTACTCGGCCCTGGTGAGGCCGCACCTCGAGTACTGTGTTCAGTTTTGGGCCCCTCACTCCAAGAAAGACATTGAGGTGCTGGAGTGTGTCCAGAGAAGGGCAACGAGGCTGGTGAAGGATCTGGAACACAAGTCTTGTGAGGAGCGGCTGCGGTAACTGGGGATGTTTAGTCTGGAGAAAAGGAGGCTGAGGGGAGACCTTATTGCTCTCTACATCTCCCTGAAAGGAGGTTGTAGAGAGATGGGGGTCAGACTCTTCTCCCTAGTAACAGATGACAGAACAAGAGGAAATGGCCTCAAGTTGCACCAGGGGAGGTTTAGATTGGACATTGGTAAAAATTTCTTCACTGAAAGGGTTGTTGGGCATTGGAACAGGCTGCCCAGGGAGGTGGTGGAGTCCCCATCCCTGGGGGTATTCAAAAGACGTTTGGATGAGGCCCTAAGGGATACGACTTAGTGGGGGACTTGGTAATGCTAGGTTAATGGTTGGACCCGATGATCTTGGAGGTCTCTTCCAACCAGAACAATTCTATGATTCTATGAGAATTAATAGTTCTGCCTTAGGCCACAAGGACATCCTGTGCTGACCCCTGACTGCCTTGGTCCTGCTCTCTGCTAATGAGCAGGGTAACAGTCATTCCTCTAATGACCCTAAGGAGGGTAATGGAGATGCACACAGCAGACTTTGCAAAGTTAGCTTTTCTTTCTTCTTGTTTCTAAAGCTGTGGCCCAGGGTTACGCTTTACCTACCTCCACCCCTAGGAAGCACAGTTCCTTTTTCAGCCTTTTCCTGGTACGGTTTAGAGGAGTTCAGCTCCAGAGTCCTCCCTTGCATGGCTGAGTGGTCACCTCAGGCTGCTGCAGAGCCTCCCGCTCCTTCATCTCCTCTGCGGATGAGCCGTTCCGAACACATCCCAGTTTGATGCAACCTGGATATTTGACCAGGGATGCTTGTATGGGTCTTTGCAGGGGGCTGGGAGGTGAGACAGGAGACCCAGCCACCAATGTGGTAGGACAGGCAGTCCACCCACCACCCAGCATCTCCTTGGGCACTAACTTTGACTCTACAACCTGTCCATCCTTCAGGTTGTGTTTAAAGCCGATAGCGGTGGCAAGAAACGGTTAGGAGGGGGGTAAAGCTCTTTTTAAGGGTAGAAATGGGATCTGAGTAGCTGAGTGCATGTGTTTAACGGCACTGAGGGACATAAGGGCACCTTGCAAAAAGGAACTGACACCCATGCACAAGTCTCTGAACATCCAAGGTTGGGGGTGTGCTGATCCTACATGCGTTTTCCAGCCTGTGCCTGCAGTCTCTTTCAGTGCCCTCTGCAAATGGGCCCTGGGGGTAACTCCAGTCCATGCCCTGCTGCCCCAGGACGCTGCCTTCTGACCCATCAGTCATGCTGCCTTCTCCATGGGGTGATGAGTAAGGCAATGGCCCTTGCTAACAGAGAGATACTTCTCCATGGGATATCCTTTTTTTTTGTCTCCTGAGTGTCATTGCAGTGATGATCCCCTGGGAGGGAGCTCCTTTGGGAGGCCCTTGGGGGAGGTTCAGTATGGAGGACACCAAAGGATGGGCAGATGAAGGGGTGGGGTGTCTGTCTGGGTAGGCAGTGATTTGCTTTGTATCTTCCTCCCCTACTCCCCAGTTGCGACCATGACACTGAGCACAGCTTGAGTCCCTCCCCAGTACCATCTCCTCCCTGCTCCCAGCCCTGGTGGGGTTGGACTCAGCCCCTGGAGGGTCTGCAAGAGGAGCTGGGGCTGCTTGGCTGCCTGTGCCAGATCCAGAACTGCAAGGATCCTCAGGGGCTCTGGGGTGGATCCGAAGGGCTGCCAGGGCACGTGGCAGCCCAAATGTCCAGGGGTGGTGCTGGGGAGTCCTACAGCCTGGCTGCAGGGATGGGGCATCAGGTGTGTTGGAGAAAATCATGTAATTGCCAGCATCAGGCCATTTATACTAAAAATTTTCAAGCTGTGAGCTTCTTCCATTCCTGTTACGGCTGATGGATTTTTTTTCCCAGCTCAAGTTATTCCCTGGGAGCTCTTCTTTACCTTTATGTAGACAGAGTTTACAACAGATTAATTCATCGTTGAAGGGGAAGATGAGAGATTTCAGATGCTTCGAATCAGCGGAAGACGCTGAGATGCAAAGGCTGAGGAGTAGCACAAGATGAGTCTGCATTGCATCAGCCGTGGTGGGCTGAACCATGGAGATGCTGGCATGTGCAGACCTCAGTCATTTGCAAAGACCCCGAGTGCTCAAGTGTAAATCACAGAATCACAGAATGGTAGGGGTTGGAAGGGACCTCTGGAGATCATCTAGTCCAACCCCCCCTGCTCTAGCAGGGTCACCTAGAGTAGGTTGCACAGGACTGTGTCCAGGCGGGTTTGAATGTCTCCAGAGAAGGAGACTCCACACCCTCCCTGGGCAGCCTGTGCCAGGGCTCTGTCACCCTCACAGTAAAGAAGTTCTTCCTCATGTTCAGACAGAACTTCCCGTGTTCCAGTTTGTGCTCATTGCCCCTTATCCTGTCACTGGGCACCACTGAGAAGAGTCTGGCCCCATCCTCTTGACACTCACCCTTGAGATATCTATAAGCATTGATGAGGTCCCCTCTCAGTCTTCTCTTCCTCAGGCTGAACAGCCCCAGCTCCCTCAGCCTTTCCCCACAGGAGAGATGCTCCAGGCCCCTCAGCATCTCTGTACCCTCTGCTGGGCTCTCTCCAGTAGTTCCTCATCTCTCTTGAACTGGGGAGCCCAGAACTGGACACAGTACTCCAGATGGGGCCTCACTAGGGCAGAGTAGAGGGAGAGGAGAACCTCCCTCAAGCTGCTGGCCACACTCTTCTTCATGCACCCCAGGATGCCATTGGCCTTCCTGGCTGCAAGGGCACATGGCTGGCTCATGGTGAATTTGTCGTCCCCCAGGACTCCCAGGTCCTTCTCCGCAGAGCTGCTTTCCAGGATGTCACCCCCAACCTGTACCGGTGCAGGGGGTTGTTCCTCCCCAGGGGCAGGACCCTGCCCTTGCCCGTGTTGAACCTCATGAGTTTCCTTTCTGCCCAACACTCCAGCCTGTCCAGGTCTCGCTGAATGGCAGCACAGCCTTCTGGTGTATCAGCCAGTCCTCCCAGTTTCGTGTCATCAGCAAACTTGCTGAGGGTACACGCTGTCCCTTCATCCAGGTCATTGATGAATAAATTGAACAAGGTATCTGTGCTGGGCTGCCATAACAGTCATTGAGAAAGGCAGAGAAAAACAAGCCGCATGAGAGGATCCTGATGCCTTAGCCCATCTTGCATCCCTGCCTTGCAGAGAACAGTTCACAGCTCTTGGCACATACGTGATCTCTTTGCTCCCTCTGGAAGGTGCAAGCAAGTTTGGAGACTGCAAGGCAATCATAGGATAGTGTTTCCAACTGCTTGCCCTTGAATAATAAGGCAATTTTCTGCCATCTAGCTATGCATCTGTGCAATGCAATGCAACAAAATTCATGGTGCATCATGCCAGGACACTGGCTTTGAATGTTTTCCTCTTCCAGTACCCAGCTGCAAATGAGTTCTCTGAAATTGTCATCTCCGTGTGCTGCAGCAGCCAAAAAAACCCAACAAAACATTGCATACCCTAAGAAAAGCATTGAAGACAAGACAGAGGGTTTAATTTTGCTGTGATATACAATCCTGGTTCTTCCACGTCTTTTGTAGTGTGTGTAGTGCTGGTCACCACGTCTCAGGAAGAGTGTACTGCAACTAGAGTGGGTCCAGAAACAGCACAAAGGGCTGGGAGCTTCTGGAAGCTGCTGCCCCAGGGAGGGTTGTGGGGGCTAATGCTGTCAGCTAGTTCAAAGAGAAATTAGGCAAAAGTGTGAACAATATGTCTAAAAGCAGATGCTAAGGGGAACATGCTTAACGCAAGAAGTCTAGATGCCGGGAGGCTGGAGGCCATCAGAAGTGGCCTGGTTTGTATGTGACTCCATCTCCTGTGCCACTTACGGGGTAGATTGGATCGAACACTTCTCAGACCCAGCGAGAAATGCTGTACAACTTTTACCTTTAGCTCTTACTTAGGAGTTAAAGTAAGAGTTAGAAGTAAGTTATACAATGATCTCCTGGTCAAATACTTGGTCAAAATGGGTATTCCCCCAACCGCAAATTTGCTTCCATGTCTCTGCTTCACAGAACCCTTAAAAATGAGTCCATAAGGGATGTCAGCAGGGCTTGCAGTCCAAGTCTCTCCGAGCTGTGATGCCTACAAAGCTCTTGGACCCTCCCACCACTGACAGCATGAACACACGAACTTTGCACTTGCACTCAACAAAAGCAGTGAGGGTTGGGTTTCAAAATGCAGCTGCTGGGATAGCAATGCCGAAAGTGGAGCACTGTTTCAGGGTTTTTTCCTCCTCTGTGTACTGTCTTACTAGCCAAAAATGATTTGTTTACCCTGGATATCAGTGATTTCATGAGCATCATGCATTTCACACCTTGCAGGACTTCACAACCCAGCCCATCATATGCAAGCCTACAGGGATGCAATCTCACTCTGTTCTTCTGGCCTCACAGTTATTGCATCATGCTTACATGGCTTCACAAGGAGATGTTGGACCATCCAGGCTCGTGTTTCCAGGTTGAAGGGTACTAGTAGCTTTACAAGCAAATCACGGGGGTGAGATGTCGTGTGTCCATGCTGCGTCATGCCAAGGTCTGCACCGTAATTAACGGAGTAGTAACAAACCTTCCTGCAGCCCCTAAGATGATGTTCAGACTACAGGGAGCTGGAGGTGGGCAGGGAAGCCTTTGAGGCTCCTCTTCTTGGCATGAGCCTCCCGCGATGACAGCAGTGAATTGAAAAGATGGGGGAGCTCTCTTTAGGAATGGCTTAAACTTTGCAGCCACAAAAGGCTGAAAATTAATGGTCATCTTCCACCACAAGGCAGTAAGGATTTTATATAGGGGCTGGGCTGTATCCAGCTGAGCAATGTGGACTGTGTGGGGCCAGAAACTGCCCTGTCCAAGTGCCCAGCTCAGCCCTGGGGTGCAGGCTCCTGCCACAGCGGGGAAGATGCCAGTGCTGCGTGCAACCCTTCCCCGGGCCACATTCGCCGCTGGGAGCAGCACGAAGCATCCTTTCAGGACTGCTTTTGTTGATGAGAATCTTTATATTTGGTTCAGCTCACCTTGCACAGCCATGGGAGCCTGTGGCCCTGGGGAGCCAGCAGCCCAGCATGGACTGAATGGGATGTGGTTGTTTCCCATCTCACGGTTGTAAAGAGGGGTGGTGTGCCCCATGGGGTTGTCTCAGAAATGTCGATGCCTGTTGTCCATCATGCCTGGTGTTGCGGGGGCTGCAAGCTGGATTTGAGTTGGGACAGCCCAGGGTGGGGATTTGAGGATAGGACTTGTCTCTGGAGGATGGATGACCTTCCTCCCTGGCCAGGAGCTGGGAAGGGAAAGGGGCTGCAATGTTGGGAGGTATTGAGCTCCCCCCTTTGCTTCCTCTGCCAGGCATGACTGTGTCCAGCTCCATCATCTCTGATGACAGCACGGCCAGGAGCCCACCCAGTCCAGCGTCCTGGTCCCAGGGCTTGGGGATGCTCTGCTTTCCTTGCACCAGCCCCAGGGACTGGGCAGGCTCCTTGCCCCATAGCCATGCCTCCAACCCCAGTCTTGGGATGCAAAAACGCACAGGTCATCTAGGAGGCCCCACCACACCCCATCCCGCTGCTTGCAGGTGACAAGACTATTCAGTGAAAACCAGAATTATAGTACGAGCATGGGGATGTTTAGCACAAACGCCTGGGTTTGTGCTAAACCATTGCCTGCCTCAGAGATCGGTCTGTAAATTCCCCTAATTCCCTTAAACTCAGGATGAGAATCAATGCAACGGGGGTGCCTGAAACCTGAGTGTGTTTGCAGCATAATCTCAGCAGCTACAGTATGGTTTCTGGACCACCCACCCTCCTCCCCTTATTGTTTATATTATGTGATACTCCCAGAATACAGGCTGTGCACTTTATATGCACAATGGCTTCAGCAACGTGACTTCAGGACAGCCTCCAGCCAGAGCATGCTAATTAATGTACACAAAACTCCTTATTTTGGCAGGGGAAAGCAGGCTTCTTGCCCTCCACAAGCGCCCTGGAGGTATCTCCGGATGGTGGGGGTCCACCTTTGGATACCTGCAAGATGAGGCTCAGCTTTTCCCAAAGGTGCAAACCTCCATAAGTGAGCACTGCAAACCCTCCTGCTGCTGGATCCACAGCCCGGAGCTGGCTGGGGACCAAGGAAGTGAGGATGAAATGGGGCAGAGGTAGCTGGAAAAGGGGGGGGGGGGCTCCTAGCAGTCATGGCTCTTGTGGTAAGGGGCCACCTAAACCACTTAAAAGCAGAGGGCAAAATCCCAGGGACATCAGGGAGGAGGGGTCAGTGCAAGAGGAGGGATGAGTGCTGGGCAAACACAGGGCACGTCACTGCAGAGGAGGGGACAAACCCGCTCTCGCTACCCACGGCACCCAGCTCAGCTTGCAGCTCGCACTGGGTCGGTCCCCTGCCCTAAGGCATAAGTGATGGGCATGGGGTTTTCGGGATGTTGCCTCCTGTCCCTGCAGAGCAACCTGGCTGGCTTTGCTGGAGCAGGGCTCCTCATGTACCTGGTGTGCCTCTGCGGTGAGTGGCTTTTGCATGGGGGAAGGAGCATTCTAGGAGAAAGAGGGGGTCAGAGATCTGCAGAAATGAGGGGGACTGGACATGCAGATGGATGGGGCAAAGCCTCCTTTGACCCACCAGCCTTTAAAAGGAAGAGAAAGTGGTGGATGGGGAAGGAGACCTTGCTAGCCAGGTAATTATCCTGGCCTCTGCGCTGCTGCCCTTGCACAGAGCTATTGGGAAATGCTTGGAGCCTTACCAACCAGTGACAGTCAAGACCAGAAATTGCGTATTTGTGTTGGCCAGCTCTTCAGGGCCGGCCAGTTCGTTTACAAAGGACACAAAGTCCTGTTCCCCCCAGTGCAAACAGGAGCATTTATTCTGCTCTGCACCCTGCAGACACAAAGGCTTTCCAGGAGGTGACCAACTGTGCTGCAAGAGAGATGCCAAGGTGCTTTTCTTATTTTTTTCTGCCTCTTCCTGTCTTGTTTTGCATCCCCTTCTCCTGGAGATGCTGCAGCCCCTACTCAGACCCTAACCCGGGCATCCCACAGTGGCTTGGCCACTCCAGCACTTACTGCCATGGTGATTAAAGACCTTTACCTTTCTTGCTGTAGTTTCAGCTGGTGTAATGCTCTCTTCTAAGACACAGCTCCACTTGGCTAGGGGCCATGGGTCAATTTGTCATGCAGGCTCCCTATTGCATCATGTAAATTGCTAATTAAAGCAGGTTGCACAGAGACAGACCCCTGTCTTTCAAATTGCGGGGGGGTGTCTTTCAAAAAGGGGGGTTGCAGAGCATTTTCTCTCCTGGACTTCGATTTTTTTTTTCTTTTTGGTTTGTCTTTGAGCACGCCCATGGTTCACATAAGCCACTGCCATTTGCAGAGGCTCTGTGAAGCTCGTGCAAGCGACGTAGCCTTTCCCAGTGCTGCTCTTCCGCACTGGACCCTCTCCATATCCCTCTTGCAGACCCAGTTGCTTCCCAGCGGGCTCCCCTCCGCCTGTCAGATGGCCCGCACCGCTGTGCCGGCAGGGTCGAGGTCTTCTACGAGAACCAGTGGGGAACAGTGTGTGACGACCATTGGGACCTGGAGGATGCTGCCGTGGTGTGCCGGCAGCTGGGCTGCGGCACAGCACTGTCAGCCCCTGGGGCCGGGCATTTCAGGGCAGGGTCCGGTCCCATCTGGCTGGACGACGTCAACTGCGTGGGGACAGAGGTCGCCCTGTCTTACTGCAGGACGAATGGCTGGGGAAAGAACAACTGCCACCATGGCGAAGATGCCAGTGTGCTGTGCTCAGGTAAGGCCCCATGGAAATTATGGGGCGGGGGATGATGACGACACATGGTCTGCAAAGCAATTCCCTCACAAGGAATGTTGCCCCCCCCCCCGCCAATTTTCCAAAAGTTCCCTGTGGCACAGAGCGCCCATGGCCCCAGCAAGGGATGGTTTGTCCTCCCGTACAAGGGACTGCAGGCTAGGGAGCAATTTGGGAAGCAGAGTTGGAAGCATTATCTGTGCTAACTCCATCTTCTTGAGGTGCTGAACCACCCCTGGGGGATGTGTAGGGACCCCTTGCACCTCCATGGTGAGCAGGACCCCATGAGCCTTGCTTTCACTGCATGTTTTGGGGATGTGGGCAGGGCTTGAGACCCGTTGTGTTTTGTAGGCAGGCACTGTAAGATGCAGCCTTAGGCAGGGGAGAGAATGGCCAGCAGGAGAGACCCGGATTCCTCCTCCCCATCACCAACACAAGAGACAGGATGGTTTCCATGCCCTTGCCTCTGGCAAGCTGCAGTCAGCTAGATAACACCCTTTTATGGCCTTAAACTGTGAGGCTCCAAAAGCTTGGAGCTTTGGTGGCTGATTGAGGTGCAGGCGCTCATGGCAATTGGTAGATGCTGGAGCCACCGGTGCCAGAATTGTCCCAACAGACATCAGCACACGGGTGTGCTGAGCCCCCTCAGTTGTCACCTTCACCTGCAAAGAGGACATGGTGCTCCATGAACACCAGGAAAAAAAGCTTTCCTCCTTCTCCTGTCCCAGCATTCTCAGGATCTCCAGCCACAACTGGAAAGACCATGGGTTGCTGGGACCATGTGGCATCACTCCTGTCCCAGTCCCCAGGTGGCTGCACATTGGTAACCACTGGGTGCAGTCAACAACTGTAGTGGAGCGCAGAACAGTCCTGCAGAAATGGGGGGCAAGGGGGTTTTCATGGTGTACCTCTTGTGCCCTCCATAGACTCATCCAGCCACCCTACAGCCATCCACGCCGGTCCTGCAGAGCTCCGCCTGGTGAATGGCCCAAACCGCTGCTCTGGAAGAGTAGAGGTGATGCATGACCACCAGTGGGGAACCGTATGCGATGACGACTGGAACTTCCCCGATGCCAGCGTGGTGTGCCAGCAGCTGGGCTGCGGGATGGCGGTCTCAGCCTATGGTGCAGCTCACTTTGGCGAGGGATCGGGCCCCATTTGGCTGGACAATGTTCAGTGCCATGGGAACGAAGCCGCCCTGTCTGAATGCCTGGCCAGACCTTGGGGTGTCAACAACTGCAACCATGGAGAAGACGCCAGCGTCGTGTGCACAGGTAACATCATGCTTGTGGATCAGGAAGAGAAGTTCAGCGAAGGATGCTCTTGCTCTGGGGATTCATACCAGTTTCACAGCTGCAGCCAAGGGCTGGGCAGCAGAAACCTGGGTGGGTGACCTTGTCCCCTTGTCCCATCTCCTACAACATGCCGTGCTGTCACTCTTTAGCACACAGGTCCATGAAAGTAAGGAGCAGCAGGGATAATAGGAAGGGAACAATGCCCTTTGGGTAGCACACAAAATGTGCGCTTGTTTGAGCACCAAGGAGAGAGGGGAAGCACTGGACTGGGTGCTGGCTGCTCCTAGCAAGGTCGCAACCCACTACGCTATGGGGACCAGTAGCCCATGGGCTGTGCAAAGATGGGGTGGGAGGGGCCCTGAAGTCTTTTTCAAGAAGGGGCAGTGGCAACTGGGGTCTGCAGAAAGTCTCTCCCTTCGGGGGCTGCTGCGGCCACGTGAAGGGTTCCTGGATGGCCCCCTGGGAGGACTAAAAAAAAGGATTGCAGCTGTTTATGGTTTGCTTGTGCTCGTGTTGAACATGCATGGGCCCTGAGGTTGCATGGCTGGTTTTGCCCACACCTGAGATGTTCAGCCCTAAACTTCAGACATTCCTCAATGGCTCTTTGTGGACATGGGAACACCCCTGTGCAAAACACAGGGAAGCATCCTCCGGCATGGGTCTCACCATGGTGGCAAGAAGAGGCACCTTGAGGGAAACCTGGTCTGACTCTCCCCTTGTGTCTCGTGTCATGAGCAGGCACAGCTACCAACACAGCAGCTCATCTGCGCCTGGAGAACGGCCCCGGACGCTGTGCAGGGCGTGTGGAAGTGCTCCACCACCGTCAGTGGGGGACAGTGTGTGACAACGGCTGGAGCCTGGCAGAGGCAGCAGTGGTCTGCAGGCAGCTGGGCTGCGGTACGGCTGTCTCGGCCCCGGGCTCAGCTCACTTTGGGCAAGGGTCTGGCCGCATCTGGCTGGATAATGTGAACTGCACGGGGAGAGAAGCTGCCCTCTCTGAATGCCAGGCCAGGCCATGGGGATCCAACAGCTGTGACCACCGGGAAGATGCTGGTGTGGTGTGCTCAGGTGAACCCCGTTAGCTGGGATAAGTACCATGTGGGTTGAGGGCACAGGAAAAACTCAGTCATGTCCTGGGCAGCCAGGGATGGGTGCCTTTTCCCCACCCTGGTTTAAAAAAAAAAAAAAAAAAAAAAAATCAAGAGAAGGGTATAAATGCCACAGTGGGCAAAGCTCTTCCCAGTGTCGGCGCAGGCTGTGAGACCCTAGTGTGCTGTTGAGATGATTTTGTGTAGGAAGAGCAAGCCCATTTCCTACCTCCCGCCTTTCCAATAGCTCTAGGTACACAAACTCATTGGGCAAGGCCTCCTACCAACTGCCATACTCACTGTTGACCCCAGGACCCTCCCATATTCACGACTGACCCCAGGACCCTCCCATAGTCACTACTGAACCCAGAACTCTTTGTCAGGCTCCAAGCCCCAACCTCTGGAGCTGTGACCCCTTTTTATCCGCCCCAATGAGAAGCAAATCCTAAGCCAGCCCTGTCGGTGTAGCACCTTCCCCAGGCAGCCGGAGACTGCATGCGCAGAAGGACACTCTGATTTTCCCATGGTTCAGCACGTTGCAAAGCCCATCTGGAGCCGTGGATGATGGTCAGGCACGAACGTGCTCCTTGCTCCCTTCACAGATGCGGACACTTCAGGGCAGCGCCCACTGCGGCTGGTGAATGGCTCGAACAGCTGCCTGGGGAGAGTCGAGGTCTTTCATGACCAGAAGTGGGGGACCGTGTGCGATGACACCTGGGACATCCAGGATGCTGCTGTTGTGTGCAGGCAGCTGGGCTGTGGGGTGGCACTGTCAGCACCGAGCTCAGCTCATTTCGGGCCAGGGTCAGATCCCATCTGGCTGGACGATGTTCATTGCACAGGGACCGAGTCTGCCCTCACCGAGTGTGACCTGAGCAACTGGGGAGAGCACAACTGTGGCCACAGTGAGGATGCTGGCGTGGTGTGCTCAGGTAACACCAGGCTGCAGGGACCAGGGTGGGTGAGCCAGGATGGTTGGTGTTCATCCAAGGGGGACCTTGACAGGTGCTGGAGCTGCTGTTCTACCCCAGGGCTGTGCCAGGTTCTCTCCTCTCTGCTCACTCTTCCCCATGCCCAGCATCAGAGCAGAAGTCAGCTTTCACTCAGCCACTTGGCTTGGAGTTGAGCAAAAATGCCACCCTGCCTTAGACAGGAGTTGTGCACCTAACTCATTAATTTAACCTAGACTACGTCCCTCTAGCTCATCAACGACAGTATCCTGGAATGGGCAAAGCCTCGCTTAAAAAAAATAATCCAGGCACACCTTTCCTAGACACAGAAGTCCAGTGCCACCAGGGAGGTGGGGGTGGGTCTCCCATAAGCCCCATCTCACAGGTACCAGCCCTGCAGTGACGTTGCTTATTAAGGCATCTCATACAAGGGGATGGAGTAAGGCAATCCATGCCTCGTAGCTGGTCGTGGGTGCTGGTGGCTTGCCTTCAGCAGGGCACCAGAAAAAAAATACCTGGGAGCAAGTCAGAAGCTCTCATTGCCATGTGGGGTCGGAGGGGCCACCTCATCCCCTTGTGCTCTTCCTTGCAGGCACAAGTCCCTTGCAGGTGCGGGTGAAAGATGGTCCCAGTCCCTGTGCCGGGCGGGTGGAGGTGCTCTACAACGCTACCTGGTACGGGGTGTGCGGCAGCAGCTGGAGCCTGCTGGAAGCCGGGGTGGTCTGCAGGCAGCTGGGCTGCGGGCCAGCCCAGTCAGCACCTGTCGGAGCCCAGCTCAGCCAGGGGGACAGCCGTGCCTTGCTGGAGGGGCTGAGCTGCCGGGGGATCGAGTTGCTGCTCCTGGAGTGCCAGCAGAGAAAGATAGGTCCAGGGCCGTGCACGCAGGGCCTGGCAGCTGGTGTGGTGTGCGCAGAGCAGAAAGGTGAGTGCTGGGATCCCCGATCATCTGCTCTGTCTGCATCGGGGCCAACCCGGTGCAGACACATGGTGGGGTAAAGACTCCTATCTCCATCCCAGTCTTGGCCTCCTCCCAGGTAGGTAGGCAGAAGCGTTGCCATAAACCGTTTTGCCAGGAGACATTAGGTGGGCAGGGTAGAGGCACCTGAAGGCAGCGGCTGTAAGGCAGCAGAGTGGGTCCAACTGAGTGAAGGCATCTCAGTGGGCAGGGAGATCTGAGCATCCCCGGTGGACACGTTCTGTTTGCATTAGCTCAATGGGGGGGTGTCCGTGCACCCACCCTCCTGAAGCAGAGGGTGAGCTGTCACTCCTGCTGATGAGGGTCAGCCCCAGCACCCAGGAGGGCAGTGAGGGAGGATGTTGCAAATCCCCCAAAACATGCAGCAGAAGAGAAGAGTGAGGGGGGCAGAGAGGGTTAGGCTATCCAACCAACCCCCTCTGAGCTTCACTCTTCCCGCAGAACTTATACAGTCCTGCTCGGTGCTGGCAGGCCTGCTTGGCATGGGGGCAACGCTCTGCGGGACCCTGTTGGTCCTGTACCTGTGGACAAGGTGTGGAAGACAGGCTGGATGCTCCACAGGTAAGAGCAGGACCACAGCACGTGGTGCACCTGGCCTGCTTGTGGAGCTGGCTGCACTCTTGGCTGGCATGGATGCACCCTGGCCTGGGGCTGGGGATTGCACCCTCCATGCATCACCATGCTCCTTCATTTTGCAGAAAAGCCACTTATAAAGAAGACAGAGGACACCAGGACGTCATCAGAGGCTTAGGTAGCCACGCTCCTGGTGTCAAAGGCAAGGCTCCTGCAGGACCCCAGAAGACCTCATCCTGTGGAGCCAGAAGAGCAGAGCAGTTGCTGCAATGGTCAGCAGAGAGGACCCCCCTCTGGCAGAGTGGAGACCCCTGCCCTGTGTGCCCCATAGCCCCCAGCTCACTGCACTGAGCCTCTGTGGGTCCCAGTTCCTCCATGCAGCACTGCAAAGTCCCTCAGTCTCCAAGCAAGGTCTTCTCAGAATAACCCCTATCTGATCCTCCGGGTAGGCCCCAGCATCCTAACCCCATCCGCACAGACTCCTCTTATTCCCAGCCCTATAACCGCTATAATCCCTATTCCTAGCCCTATAGCCCCCTATAATCCCTATAACCCCCTGCAGAGTCATCTGCAGTGGCACCCAGTGCCATCACCCTCACCGCATTCCCAACGGGATCATACCTTTTCCCCTAATCTCCCATGGAAGTGAGGATTACTTCCTGATCCAGGAGCAAGCAGGGTGCTCTCCTGCACTCTACACAACCACCTCTGCAAAATGAGAAGTGCACTTAAAAGCCTGTTCAGAACAGGGTGAGAAGTCCCTCACCCATTGTATTTATTCAATCCACTTTTGAATACCAGTAAAAGCCCTGAAATCCAAAAGAACGAGAATGCAGCATTATACAGATTCAGGGATATGGAGTGACTTGGCGAGGTGGAAGTTGTGGAAGAATAGGCTCCTTGGTTATAGAGGGATTGTAGATGATCGGGTCAGACACAGGAAACTCGAGATTGCTGGGTGAGATATTGTCCTGGCCACCAACAAGGAAGGGTCACGTTCCTAATGGAGCAACCCATGGAGTCAGGTCTGAGCCCCAAACCATCCAGCATTTTGGTGAAGCCAGGAGGGGCTGTGGTCAGAGGAATGTCCCAGTGCCATGGGGAGGGAATGAAGGGACCACAAGCTTGACCAGGTTGTGATGAAGGTGTGCCTTGCAAGCCGAGCTGATCTCGGAAGCTGATCTCTCCCCTGCATGGAAGGGAAGAGTTGGTGCAAGAGGCAGCAGGGAGAAGACACACGTAATGAGAGAGTCACAGCATATATTTCAACACCCTTCAGATCTAGCCTCCTACCTCTCTTTCCCTCTCAGCCAGTGGCTTGCAGCTGTGACCAGTTTGCATCTTGCTACTTGTCCTAAGCCCCAGTCATAGAGCCTCTCTGGCTGGGTGTCTCCTGTCAACATGTGGCCACAAGGTCATCTTCTGCTCCTCCACGGACATCCATCACTCCTGAGACTTCAGGGTTTCTCATCTTCCTGCTGGCACCTGAGCTTTCTCATCTTCCTGCTGACTGCCCCAGCAGACCTGGTCCTCCAGCCTGTCTCAAAAGTTTACATCAAAGGCCCAGGGCTCCTTCTAGCTCTGGATAGTGTCCTCAGAATAGGGGAAAACAGGAGCTTGGACTCAGTTTTGTGCAATAAAGTATGTGCACCATTTGGAAAAGGTCTTTGTAATAAAGCTGAGATGAGTTGATGCTCTTCTGGGCTCCAACATGAAGGATCAGCACCTGCTAGATCCCAGCTCGGGCCATGGGATCATGCCCGAGATGCTCTGCAGGGACTGCAGTATCTCAAGAAGGGGTTTCAGACTTCCCAGGGGGACACAACACCCAAATTAAAAAGGATCAGAAGGGACGTAGGACTCACTTCCAGAGCGGTTGTTTGTCCAAACCGTGAAAACAGCCCCAGCAGAAACGCCCTTGCCCACAGCTGCACTGGCCGTGTCAGGCTACGACAGTTCACAGCATTTCCGTGCTGGTCGGTGTCAGGAATCTCTTTGCTGCTGGCTTGTTTGTTTGCAAAGAAGGGGAACAAAGTCCTTGGGCTCACTGAGCCTCAGTACAAATGAATACAGTCACCTTTCCCGACTGCTCGACTTTTTATGAGATGAATTTTGACTCATTTCCAGCCTGATTTTCACCCACTCATTCTTGTACCTTTGTTTAGTACAACTCTTTTTTCCTTTTGGTCTTCAGCCCTAGCTCTGCACGTCTCTGGGGTTTGGGTTTCTCCTGTTTGATCTTCCTACAGGTGGCAATTGGCACTCCACTCCACTACCCCTCTCAGGTTTTGCCAGGCTGAACAGGTTAAACTCAGCCTGAGACCTTCCTGGCCATACTGTCCCCTTCCCATTACATGCTCCAGTTTTACTTCTTATTTTTGCACAGACATGGGCAGAACCATCCACTCTGTTTCTGGCAGGGGTCACATCCTTGCCCAATGCAAGCCCCATCTTGAATGCACCACCAGCACAGCACCCACCTCCCTCCCATTCAGAGCAATGAGTGATGTTAATTTGACGACCCTTTTGCAAAACTCAGTCCTTCCAGCAGCACGATGCTCTGGCTTCGGGCCCTTTCCTTGCACAACTTCAGCGTGCCACCACAAAGGGATGGGAGGACAGAAAACTCTTCCATCCTCTCAGCAGCTCGGGACATGCTTGGGGCAGCAATTTGCAAGGGGCATGCCTGGAGCATCATCTACATAACAGCAATTGGGAAGCAAACTGCTAATGCAAAAGGCACTCTTGGGGTCTTGCAAGTGCAGCCACCGTAGGATAAGAAAATGGCAGTTCCCCTTGTTTTCCAAATCTGACCATGCCGTTCAAAGCATTTCAAGGTGGGTGCAAGACCCTTTCTCATCACGGACAGTATCCAGGCTCACCTGATGGCAAACGGCTACAGTGCAGGCACTGGCTCCAGCCTCCAGCCATTTCCAGCCTTCAGTAACCTATTTTCTTGCAGTGGATGGTCCCTCACTCTCCAAAACACAACCAGACACTTTCTAATGAAGCTAATGTAGATGTATTTCCACAGTTCTGCACATAAAAACCTGATTTAGCTTGTTGAAAGTAGGTATCTTGTACCAGGACATGTCAGGGCAGCTGAGATGCCTGGAGGGGCTGGCACGTATGAGATGGGACCCGAGTGTCGAGAGGGTTTTGTTTGCTCCATGTTTTCCTGGAACAGTTCGCCGTTTCGCAAGCTGATGACAAGACTGGCCGCTGCATGGGGCAGCAGGTCACCTCCTGGCAGAGCTTCACAGGAGGTGAAACTCCCAGAGGGGAGCAGGGCGGAGGAAGAGGAGGGCTCGCTGCAGAAATCCCAGTTTGCTCTCCCAGTTGGCCAGTGGGACACCGGGCTCAGCTGGCATCTCTCACAAGGACAGTCCACTCCAACCTCCAGCCCGTGGCCAGGCTGCAAACATGGGGATGCCGGGTGGTCCCCATCCCTCATCCAGCCGCCCCGGGGGCAGAAACCAACCTACACACAGTGGGGCCAAGAGTGTGAGGAACCTCCTCCTGATGGTGTGCCTTTGGGGTGAGTGGCGTTCGCTTTCACTGCTGACCGCAGGGAGCCCATCAGCCATGTCAGCTCCTCCAGCCTGCTCAGCTAGCACTTTGTGGAGCACAGCAGAGACTGGTTGGGGGTCCTGGGTTTCACTCGGGGGTCTGAGGCAGGGGGGAATGGCTTGTGATGGCTTTGGAGGTGGGTGAAAGGTTTTTTACGCAAAGTCAGGAGCTCAGCTATCTCTGCTGCACTCCAAGAGCCATGCATTGCAGGTCTACTTCTGCACACATGGTTTTGCACCATAATCAAAGGCTTGTGCCCCATAATCAAAGGCTTTTGCCCCATAATTAAAGACTTGTGAGCATTACAAGAGTGGAGGGAAGCATGCTCAATTTTGAAGGTGTCTCACAGCTGGCCACGGCCTCCTGCCCTGCTTTAATCTTGGTTTATCCCGGACCATACACGGCAAACTCATGGTATTTCAGCACGGAGGCGGATTGGCCAAACCCAACAGCAGTGTGCATTAACTGGGGCGGCTCCTCATGCAATGGAGAGGTGAGCAAGTAGGGACCCACATTGCCAGGACAAGGCCGGGTGGCTCATGGATGTGCAGCACAAGGAACTAGATACTTTTTGCGCTAACGGGCAGACAGGCAAGATGCCGGCAAGAGGCACATTCCTTCTTGTGCTCAGGCAAAGCCATAAGGAAGATGCAGACCCTACAGGTCCCTTATCTGCAGCCATGGTTTGCTCTCAGACATTGGTGTCCCCAAGGATGGGGAAGAGCTCTGCTGCAAAAGTAATATCATGCTGATGGTTCAACGGCAGCTTCGCTTTGGAAATGGTTAAGAAAGGGCTTGGGGCTTTGCCCAAGCTACCCCATTAGGTTATTTATTTGGGCAACCTTCTTAGTGCTGTTTCACATTTACAAAGGGCAGGAACAGAAACACTCATCTTCTCATCAGGTTTGGAGTGAGCAAAATTAGGAACGTGCTTTCCCTGTTGGTAGAGATTTCGTTTAAATTTCCAGGCTGATTAGTTGCTAAGGCCAGTTTGTACCACTACCTCTTGGAACTAAAATTTTGCTTTAACTTGCTTGGGTTTCCTCCTTCTTCCTTCTTTGGTGATCTATTCACGAACAGTACAATCTTCCCACTTTTTTTTTTTTAAATCCTGCTCCTGGAAATTTCAGTACGGTGTTAGCCTCTTTTGACAGTTGGTATCTCCTGCCTGGCTGGAGACATCTGAGCTGGGACTTGTCCACCCAAGCACAGTCAATGCACATGTGACCGGGCAGTGCTTGCAAGAAACATGCCAAGAAATCTATCAGCTCTAAGTCTCAGCTGCAGGGTTGATTTATTGCTTATCACAGGGTAGCCTCATTGCTCCTAGTAAAAATAAGGAAGGAAAGCAAAAGGTGCATGGGGAAAGGATGAAACAGAAGAGCCAGCCATCGTCAGGACTACGCTCTTCGCCCAGGGACAGGAGAGCTTGCAAACTGGAGTCTGAGTGCCGGCAATGAATCAGGTTCAGCCTCCTTGTAGAAGTGAATTTTGAAGGGCTTTCTTGCAAAGACACTTTCCTGCTCCCGGCTGCACAGCCTGAATGAAAGAGCTGAGCTAGGCATGCCCACACGCAGTGTGCCACAGCTGCTCAGATGGTGTTCGTATTTGAATGACTCAGGGATTTGATTTTTAACCTGTTTCATCCTCTTTCTGGCCCCTGTGAATTCCCAAGTGCTACGTCTGGCTCCTTGCTTGCTGAAGGTCGGACCCATGCATAGACCAGTGCCTGAGCACTTCAGAAATCATTATCCATGGTCAAAAAGCTTATTTACACAATGCAATCATATCCCTCTTGAACTTTATTTTCTGCTGACCCAGTTGAGCTCTCCACGTGACTAACGTCCAGTCACGGCTCCTTTCTGCACTGTCTCCCTTCGGTTAGCACTCTTGCAAAAGTGTGCCTATGGGACCAGCAGCAATCTCACGCCATGGGTCTTGCACATTGCCAAGACCCTTAGCTTAGGCACTTTTCCACTTCTCCCCACAAGCTTGCCACACAGCTGGACCCCAAGGCATTACCCACTCTTGACGGTGAAGCTACATCTTTGCTGCTGGCCGCTTGTACAAAAACATGCATAAGCTCAAACACCCATTTTTTCTGCCTGTTACATGAACAAGAGAAGGGCTCCTGGGGTGTGGGATCCTCACTGGGGTTAAGATGGTTAGATTCAGGGTTTAGATGCAGAGATAGGGCTCAGTTGACTACAGATGCCCAGGGCAGGTGTGGGATGGTCAACACCACCTCTGAAACCCTTTTTGAGGGGGAGGAGCCATCTGAAACATGTGAGCAGCTGAGCCTCATCCGCCCCCAGGATTTCACCTTCTCTCCTCTTTCCCTTCCTGGCTTTGCAGGCACAGCCGCTGAGAGCCCAGAGGGGGTCCTTCGCTTGGTGGGTGGCCCCGGCCGCTGTGCCGGACGGGTGGAGGTGCTCCACAACGGGACGTGGGGGACAGTGTGTGATGACGGCTGGGGTTCCCCTGAGGGCCAGGTCGTGTGCCAGCAGCTGGGCTGTGGGACTGTGCTATCAGTGGCACCAGGAAATCGGTATGGAGAAGGGACGGGACAGATCTGGTTGGACGAGGTCAACTGCACTGGGGAGGAAAGGGACCTCTCCGAATGCAAAGCCAGGCCATGGGGGGAACACAACTGTCAGCACGTGGAGGACGCCAGCGTTGAGTGCTCAGGTAGCTTGGGACAGCAGCCATCTGGCTGTGCACCACCTCCACCCCTGCATCCCTCACCCCTGCATCCCTTCGTGCTGTACCAGCGGTGATGCACAACCATTCTCTGACTGTCCCGCTTGGGGTACCCGCAGACTCCAGCATCGCCGCCCTGGGCACCCTCCAGCTGCTCAACGGCCCCAACCGCTGCGCTGGGAGGGTAGAGGTGCTCCACAACCACATGTGGGGGACGATCTGCGATGATGGCTGGGACCTGGCGGACGCGGCGGTGGTATGCCGGCAGCTGGGCTGTGGTACAGCGCTGTCGGCCACCGGCGGGGCTCACTTTGGGAGGGGCCACGATCCCATTTGGTTGGACGAGGTCAACTGCACTGGCACTGAGGACACTCTCTTTGACTGCCGGGCCAGAGCATGGGGGCACAGCAACTGTTTCCATGGGGAGGATGCTGGAGTGGTATGTTCAGGTAACTCACCTCGAGGTGCAAGAGGGGTCAAAGTCAACTTTCAGGGTTTCCTAAGGGATCATGGGATGGCTCCTGCATCCCCTCCAAGGGTGCTCACCTGTGGAATCCCCTTTGCAGCTCTGGGGAACACCTGCAGCACACAGGTGGGCAAGTCGCCCTGCAAAGCTTTCGCCCACCTCCTGCTGCTGTGGATCCAGTGCTAAGCTGCAGGAACAGCAAAAGGGTCATTCGTTTGCAGTCTCATGTATGAATTACCGAGGACCTACCCCAAAGCCTCTGCAATAAGGTCCTGCACCTGGGTCAGGGCAACCCCCAGTATCAATACAGGCTGGGGGATGAAGGGATGGAGAGCAGCCCTGCTGAGAAGGACTTGGGGGTACTGGTGGATGACAAGCTGGACATGAGCCAGCAATGTGTGCTCGCAGCCCAGAAGGCCAACCGTAGCCTGGGCTGCATCAAAAGCAGCGTGGCCAGCAGGTCAAGGGAGGGGATTCTGCCCCTCTGCTCTGCTCTGGTGCGACCCCCCCCCTGCAGTACTGTGTCCAGCTCTGGGGCCCTCAGCACAAGAAAGACATGGACCTGTCGGAGCGAGTCCAGAGGAGGCCACAAAAATGATCAGAGGGATGGAACACCTCTGCTATGAGGAAAGGCTGAGAGAGTTGGGGTTGTTCAGCCTGGAGAGGAGAAGGCTCTGGGGAGACCTTACTGTGGCCTTTCAATACTTAAAGGGGGCTTACAGGAAAGATGGGAACAGACTTTTTAGCAGGGCCTGTTGCAATAGGACAAGGGGTAACAGTTTTAAACTAAAAGAGGGGAGATTTAGACTAGATATAAGGAATAGAAGTTTTACAATGAGGGTGGTGAAACAGTGGCACAGGTTGCCCAAAGAGGTAGTAGATGCCCCATCCCTGGAAACGTTCCAGGTCAGGTTGGATGGGGCTCTGAGCAACCTGATCTAGTTGAAGATGTCCCTTCTCAATGCAGGGGGGTTGGACTAGATGACCTTTAAAGATCCCTTCCAACCCAAATCATCCTATGATTCTATGATAAGGTGACTTTGCAATAATGTGTCTTTGCAATAAGGTGATTTTGCAATAAAGTGTCTTTGAACTAACGCCCCTTTGCAAAGCCACCCCTCAAAATTCACTTTTAAGAGGATGCTGAGCATTGCGGGCACTCGGTCTCCAGTTTGGGTACTCATCGCGCATGGAGGATGTTCAGGCTGGAGCAGAAGCAGCCATGGCCCTGCCGGTGCACTTACTTACCTTTGTGTGTCATTGGCAGCTTCAGGGGTGTCCATGGCCACTGAGCTCCGTCTGGCCAACGGTTCGACGCACTGTGAAGGCAGGGTGGAGGTCACCCACAACAGCACCTGGGCAGCCCTGTGTGATGAGGGCTGGGGTCTGTCCGAGGCTCAAGTGGTGTGCAGGCAGCTGGGCTGTGGGACAGCACTGTCGGCACGTGGCGGGTCACATTTTGGGCAAGGACCCAGGCAAATGTGGCCCAACAGCGTGAGCTGTGTGGGCACGGAGACTGCCTTCTCTGCATGCAAGGTGGAGCCCCGGGGCAACGGCACGTGTCACCATGGGAGAGAAGCTGGCGTGGTGTGCACAGGTAACCCCCTCGGGAGTGACGTGGCATGAGAAGTGGTGGGTCTTGGTCCATCACCTTGATTTTCCGCCTCCACAAGCAGCCCCAGACATGGTGCCCTCTTTGTGGGTGTTTCCATCACAAGGTGTCGTGGGGTGTCTGGGGGGCTGGAGAAATTTGGGGCGTCCTCCTGGAGGGATTGGTGTTGATGCCAGTGGGTGGGATGCTGCCACGGTGTAGCTTGCAGCCTCTTGTCCCTTAGCCAGCAGGCACTGGGGATCAGCCAGCTCCTTTTTGTGGTGATTACATGAGCCTGCAGCACTGGGTGCAACACTCAGCGACCCGAGAAGGTGCCAGGACAGTTTTCCTTACCCAGGGGTCGCAGCATGCTGGCCCTTCGCCATATTTCCCTCTTTTAGGTATTTCGGAGGGTGACCAGGTCCGGCTGGTGAACTATGGCAGCCGCTGTGCTGGCAGGGTTGAGGTCTTCCATAACAAGCAGTGGGGCACAGTGTGTGATGATAACTGGGACCTGCTGGACGCCGAGGTCGTCTGCCGGCAGCTGGATTGCGGGCGAGCGCTGTCGGCCCCTGGGGGGGCTCAGTTCGGGCGCGGGGATGGCATCATCTGGATGGATGAGACAAACTGTACGGGGATGGAGAACACGCTGTCCAGCTGCCGGGCCCGGCCATGGGGCATCAATAATTGCTACCATGGGGAAGATGCCGGCGTGGTTTGCTCAGGTGACCAATGCTCCTTTGGCATCACTCCATGCAGGGTGGTGGGAGGGGGGGTGTGTCATGACGGCAGGTCTGCACCCCCAGGTAAGACTGGGTGTCAGCATCAGCAGCCAGTGGTGTTTTCCCTAGCCCTCCCTGCACCTGATGGTCCCATCAGAGGGCTGCTCTTCCCATCCCAAGGTGTTTATTTAAGGTGGTGGGAGGCATTCCTGCAGGGATCCCTATTTCTCACCCCTCTGGGAACCCTCCAGCTTCAACAACAGGACCAACTCATTACAAGGAAGCTCATCGAAAGCAACCCACCTGGCGAGCAATTCTTGCAGGGAGTGGGGCTGGGGTCCAGGAGGATGCAGGACCAGCATGGACCACCATCTGCAGGGAGATGCTCTGGTGCAGGGTGCTCCTGGGGCGAATTTTGCATTTCTCCCCTCCTCTGTGCCTTTTGGCAGACTGAAGAGGGGCTGGGAGCTTAATTGCAATAGGATAAGCACAGAGGGAAACTGGTGGCTGTCTGAAGGCATTAATAACTCTCTCGGGTGTTTGCAGACTCAATCATCCCCGAGCCAGCTCATCTCCGACTGGCAAACGGCTCAAACCGCTGTGCTGGCAGAGTCGAGGTGCTTCACCAGGAGGAGTGGGGAGCCGTCTGCGACCGCGGCTGGGATAAGCAGGATGCCAAGGTCGTATGCCAGCAGCTGGGCTGCGGGACAGCGCTGCCAGCATCGGAGGGGTCAGACTTTGGCGCTGGACCCCCCCGCATCTGGCTGGACAATGTGAACTGCCAGGGGACAGAGATGAACCTTACGAAATGCCAGGCGAGCCTGTGGGGAGAGAGCAACTGCAGCCACGGAAAGCATGCCAGCGTGGTGTGCTCAGGTGGGTATCGCTCTGGCACCAGCAGTGGGTCAGGATGCACTGGTAACTTCCCCCATCCCAGCTGGGAGCAAGGTGCCAGCTTCACCCCACTTGCCGCTGGGTCAAGTACCCCCAAGCCGTTTGAGAAGTGTCTCCATGGGGTGGGGATGAGGTGCTGTGGGTTCAGAGGCAACGTGACCATGCAGCACCGGCTATGCGCCGAAACACACGATCCTTCCTCTTCCTGCAGAGGGACTGGATGCTCTGAGCTTCTCCCTGTCTGTTTGCAGGCTCAGCTGTTTCCAGCTTCGCCCCGGTCCGGCTGGTGGATGGCCCAGGTCACTGCGCTGGGAGGGTCGAGGTGTTTCACAATGAGAAATGGGGGACGGTGTGCGATGACAGCTGGGACTTCGCGGATGCCAAAGTGGTGTGCCGGCAGCTGGACTGTGGGGCGGTGGTATCGGCTCCGCGGCGGGCTCACTTCGGGCAGGGACAGGGACCCATCTGGCTGGACAACGTGCGCTGCACCGGGACGGAGGCTGCCCTCTCCGAATGCAGGACCAGGGGCTGGGGCGTCCATGGATGCGAGCACAGAGAAGACAGCGGTGTGGTGTGCTCAGGTAACCACCATGCGTTGTGGCACTGGAAGCACTGTGGCAAACGTTACCACAGTCCTCCAGCACTGTGGTTTGACTCTGCTTTCCCCTATGGGTGCAGGGGCTTGGGATGCAGGAGCAGTTTGCAGCCAGCCTGTAGACCCTTTGCTTTGAAATCAGCCCCTCGTGGTCCATCCTGGTGGAAGAGGGCAGCTGTACACAGACATTAAAGTCTGAGAAAAACCAACGCCTTGCCCATTTGCATTGCTATTGCTAAAAATACAGTCTCCGGCATGCTTTTGGCTGATGTTATTTATCAAAACTCCTGGCAGTTAGCACAGGCCAGAGACCATTCCCATCAGGCAAATTGCAACATGGCCACATACTTCTTCACAGCAGGGCAGACTGCAGTATGAATGGGTCTTCTTCCATTAGAGCTGGCCTCATGGTCAGGGAGGACTCTCCGACAGCTTTGGTTGATCCATGGTAGATGTACCCCATGATGCTCAGAGCTGCGTGAGCCCATGAGAGCCCATCTCCCATCCCTCTATCTCCTCTCCAGCTCTGACTTTCTGTCAGAGGAATCCCACAGCCCATTTCAGTGGCTGTTAAGAAGCTGGGGTCACTGGATTGCAACCTGTTTCAGGGTGGACTTTGCTTAATATCCGGGTATCACTGACTGAGACAGCCAGCATTGAATTCAGTCGCCCCAGCATGGGAATGTAGCATCTCACCCTAGTTGGGCTAAGAGATCCTACAGGAAAACCTGTGCCCTTCTGGAGCAGCAGCTGGAGGGCAGATGAGGTATCCCAGGAGTCCCAAATCGCGCAAGGAAGCCTACGTCTTGGCAACTGGACCCTGCCCTATGTGTCTGCTTTAGGAGGGCAAGCTATATAAGGTTCATTGACTGTAGTCTGGTCAAGCCCATGGTAATCAAGCCTTGGGTACCACTTGGGCCAGTTCACATCACACCTCAAAGGTCTGCCGCGTCCGTCATTGCAAGAGCATCCTTGACCCCCAAGGCTGCTCAGCCTCTGGTGTAAACCTACTGATGGCAGCTGGAGGTTTCACGGGGCAGAAGGTATCTCCTTAACATGTGTATGCTCTCTGATGTTGTAGGATCAGGCATTTCTGACCTCGGAAGCCTCCGCCTGGTGAATGGCTCAGACTCGTGTTCCGGGAGGGTTGAAGTGTTTCATGATCAGCGCTGGGGGGGCATCTGTGCCGACGGCTGGGACCTGGCCGAAGCCCACGTGGTGTGTCAGCAGCTGGGCTGTGGGGCGGTGCACTCGGCCGCAGGGTCTACCCAGTTTGGGACAGGAGATGGCCTGATCTGGGTGGATGCCGTGGAGTGCACCGGGACGGAGGGGGCCCTCTTCGAATGCAAGGTCAAGTTCTGGGGTGCCGAGAGCTGCAAGTCGAGGGGGCATGCAGGCGTCTGGTGCTCTGCGGTCACAGGTCAGTGGCGGTGAGTCAGGGATCAGTCCTCCCTTGGGGGAGGCCATGCAATCTGACCAAATTTGCCCATCCAGCTCCTCCTTGTCCTGGATTAACCACCCCTTGTTCCTGTGGTCCCACCAGGGAACACAAGGTGTTCTCCATTAGGTCTACCAGACCCTGGCTTCCCTCAGGCAAAGTGCTTGGAAATCCCAAGCCTGTAAGACGTAGGCTTTCCATCACACACAAAGAGCCCTGGCACACCAGGGCTGCAGCTGCCCCTGTGGTTTTTTTTTGATCCGTGCTACCACACAGCCTCTAGTCCTTGGGGAGTCTCTTCTCTTCACCAAGCTATTCCATGCTCAGGTGCACGGTGCACTTAGTGCCTCCTTGCCTGCTTGTCCCCATGAGGACACTCACATCATGGGGCCTCCTCAGTAACTTGGCCAGGTTCACAATCTACTGGGCATGGGCCTAGCAGGTTTGTCCCAAAAGGTGTTCATGCATGCACACCCAGGGTACAGCAGTAGCAGAAATGCTACATGCTGGTGGAGACCTTGTAAGACCCCTTGCAAGGGGAGGTCCACCACATTGCCAGCCACTGGACAGGCAGGCATTTCTGGCCAGGATTTATTGTCCTCTGATTCTGTTTTTAGACTTGGACCTGGGGAGCTCGGAAGCCCTGCGGCTGGTGAATGGCCCACACCGCTGCGCCGGAAGGGTGGAGGTCTTTCACAACCAGCAGTGGGGGACCATCTGTCACAATGGCTGGGACCTGAACGACGCAGCCGTGGTGTGCCGGCAGTTGGGTTGCGGGATGGCCGTGTCAGTCTCAGGTTTATCTAGGTTTGCACACGGATCTGGCCCCATCTGGCTAGATGGGGTGAGTTGCCTTGGGACAGAAGCCACCCTTGCTGAATGCCCAGTCAAGCCTTGGGGACACCATGCATGTAACCACATGGAAGATGCCAGCGTTGTGTGCTCAGGTAATTCATACCACATGTTTTCACTGTAAGATGGACCAAGCCCCATCCTTCTGCAGGCTGGGAACAGTTTGGGAGCAAGCTGGCCAACAAATTACCCAGATTGGTAGAAACCATGTTAAAATAAAACTGTTCAGAGACATGGAAAAATACGATATGCTGGGAAAAAAGCAGCATGGCTGAAGACATGCCTCAGTGTCTGGTACCATTGGAGGTGTCCAAGACATTTGCATGGGGCGAAACACCTGCACCCTTTGGGAGTGGTAGCTGGAGGGTGCATGGGTGCTGCTCGAGTGGCAGCAGATCCGACTGTGCCCTGCTCCAGCTCAAGAGCAGGCAGAGCGACTTGTGCTGCCAGTACTGCAAAATGCCAGGATGTACAGATAAATGCAGAAAGGCACTGGAACCAGCTGCTGTCATGTGATACACCACTTTTGAGCCAGCTGCTACCAGTCTAGCCTTGACCTTAGAAGGTCAACCTCCATGGACAGGTCAATGTGGCAGTCAGGACAGGGACAACCAGAAATAGATCCTTTGCCATTTCCTCTAGGGCAAAAAGTGGGTAGAGCCAGGTTAACCTAGGTGATGCAGCTTCCAAGCAAGGGGGAAGGAAAGCACAGAGAAACACTGGGAAGGACCCTTGTGCATCCCTTCTTCCCAGCACGGTGTCCCTCAGGTGGAGAAATGCGCTTTCTCCTGTCCCAACCTCTGAACCAGGGTGTAACCACCCTCAGGGTGCAACTGGTGGAAGGGATCTTCTGCAGGTCCTTCCACCCTGCAAAAACCCCTGTGCTCACTTTGCTGCAAGTGCCTGATAAAGGGCAAGGGACGTACAAGCTCGCTGCAGCAACGCCATCCAGAACTACTGCGAGGATGTCCTGCCTTCTCCAACCTAGCAGGTGTTACGATGCACAAACATATCGCTAATAATGCCTAGTTTGGGGTATTTTTCAGGCTCCGGGATTGACAGCATCCCCAGACTTCGCCTGGTGGGTGGTTTGAGCAAGTGCGCCGGGAGAGTCGAGGTGTTTTATAACAACGAGTGGGGGACGGTCTGTGACGACGGCTGGGACCTGATCGACGCAGCAGTGGTCTGCCGGCAACTGGGCTGTGGGGTGGCCCTCTTGGCCCCTGGCTCGGCTCAGTTTGGGTGGGGAGCCGGCCCCATCTGGCTGGACGATGTGAGCTGCACAGGGGAGGAAAAAGACATCTTCGAGTGCCGAGCCAAGATGTGGGGCATCCACAACTGCCACCACGGGGAGGATGCTGGTGTGGTGTGCTCAGGTGAGAGCCGGGATGGGGCTGGCTGGAGGGAGAGCTCCTGTCAGTACCCAGGGGCAGGCAGCTGGCCCCCTTTGGAGATGCTGTGTGCAGGGCTGTTGCAGGGGCTTCTTGCAGCTCTCACCCATGTGTATCTCCTGGACTTTCACCTCAAGGCCAAGAGCAAGGTCCTGCACCGGGGTCGAGGCAATCCCCACTATCAGTACAGACTGGGTGATGTAGGGATTGAGAGCAGCCCTGTGGAGAAGGACCTGGGGGTACTGGTGAATGAAAAGCTGGACATGAGCCAGCAATGTGTGCTCGCAGCCCAGAAGGCCAACTGTACCCTGGGCTGCATCAAAGGAAGTGTGGCCAGCAGGTGGAAGGAGGTGATTCTGCCCCTCTACTCCAGTCTGGTGAGAGCCCACCCACAAGAAAGACATGGAGCTGCTGGAGCAGGTTCAGAGGAGGCCACAAAAATGGTCAGAGGGCTGGAACACCTCTCCTATGGAGAAAGGCTGAGAGAGTTGGGGTTGTTCAGCCTGGAGAAGAGAAGGCTCCGGGGACACCTTCTTGCGGCCTTTCAATATATAAAGGGGGCTTATAAGACAGAGAGAGACTTTTTACCAAGGCCTGTAGTGACAGGACAAAGGGCAAGGGTTTTAAACTGAAAGAGTGTAAATTTAGATTGGACATAAAGAAGAAATTTTTTATGATGAGGGTGGTGAGGCACTGGAACAGGTTGCCCAGAGAAGCTGTGGATGCCCCATCATTGGAAGTGTTCAAGGTCAGGTTGGATGGGGCTCTGAACAATCTGGTCTAGTGGAAGATGTCCCTGCCCATAGAAGAGGAGTTGGAGTAGATGGTCTTTACAGGTCCCTTCTAACCCAAAGCCTGCAGCCAGGCATCACGCTCAGGTGCCCCCGGTAAAACGGCAGCACCTGGCCATGTCAATGCCTTTTGTAATCAATGCTATCAATGCATGAACGCTGGCCCTGCCCTGCTCCTCCCTGGATGCAGGTGGGGGGTGGTCTGGGGATGCAGGCACAGGGTGGTCCAGGGATGTGGGGGTGACCTCCAGCCATGTGGCCACCTACTTCTCTCTCCACAAAAGCAACCAACTCCAGCTCAGCCAACCTGCGGCTGGTGGATGGGCCACATCATTGCGCCGGGAGGGTGGAGGTGCTCAACATCGGGCAGTGGGGGACGGTCTGTGACGACGGCTGGGACCTGAATGACGCGGCAGTAGTGTGCAAGCAGCTGGGCTGTGGCAGAGCCGTGGCAGCCCCCGTCCAGGCTCACTTCGGGCAGGGGACAGGGCGCATCTGGCTGGATGACGTGGCCTGCACCGGGAAAGAGGATGCCCTTGCTCAGTGCCGAGCCCGTCCCTGGGGACAGAGTAACTGCAACCATAGAGAAGACGCTGGCGTGGTGTGCTCAGGTACGTCCTGCTCCTGCAACATGGGGTGCCCCGGGGGGGGCAGGGGGTATCCATCCTGCATCTTGCTGCCTTTGGGGTGACACTGCAGTGGGATGGTCAAGCCCTTCCCGGGGTGGGGGGTCCTTTCACCCCAGCCCCAGGCACTGCCATCAGCACAGTATGGGTCCCCAAGCCATTGTGACGTTTCTGTGATGCTTCCAGACGCTGGTGCAACCAACACATCGACTGTCCGGCTCATGGATGGCCCACATCACTGCGCTGGGAGAGTGGAGGTCTTTCACAACCAGCAATGGGGGACGGTCTGTGACGACGGCTGGGACCTGATCGACGCGGCAGTGGTGTGCCAGCAGCTGGGCTGTGGGATGGCCATTGCGGCCCCGACAGGGGCTTCCTTTGGGAGGGGGCAGGATCCCATCTGGCTGAACAGGGTTGCCTGCATTGGGGGGGAGAACGCCCTTGTGGAGTGTCGGGCCAGGCGCTGGGGAATCAGCAGCTGCACCCACGAAGAGGATGCCAGTGTGGTCTGCTCAGGTGATGCTCATTCCTGTGGGGTTTTAAAAGCAGAGTTTGGAGACCCCCTCCCCCAAAAAAGCCTTTTCCTTTCTAACCTGGCCCCGGGACCATTGGCTGAAGGAAGATTTGCAGGGCACGGGGGCTTGTCCCCTTGGCAGACAGTGCTGGTCCCCATCTCCACACCCCAGTAGCCCGTGGAGCTGCCCTGATCCAACCGCCCTCAGCACAGCTGAGCAGGGAAGGGGGGAAAAAGGATGCTGATGCCCAGTTTGGGATGCAGGCTGCACCGAGACTCTGATGGGTCCCAGAGAGACTCTGAGAAAGGGGATTTATTTCTCCCCTTCTCCATCAGGGACTGAGTCGGGAGGCCAAATGTAGGTGCCTGGTGGTGCTTATGAAGCGCCAAGGGCCATGCCTGCCTGCATGTCTTCTGCAGGCAGGGCTCAGGCCAGGATCTGTCCTCTCATCCTGCCGTGGCTGGGCATCTGCCCTAGGTTTGCATCAGCCACCGGAAAGACCCCCCTGGACACGCAGTCTTCTTATCCTCAATGCTGCATCACCTGCTTCTCTGCCCACAGACCTGGCCAGGACAGAGGTCCGCCTGGCAGAAGGACCGAACCACTGCGCTGGGAGGGTGGAGGTGCTCCACAACGGGCAGTGGGGGACGGTCTGTGACGACAGCTGGGACCTGAATGATGCAGCAGTGGTGTGCAGGCAGCTGGGCTGCGGCACAGCCGTGGCGGCCCACGGACGGGCTCGCTTTGGGCAGGGGACAGGGCACATCTGGCTGGATGACATGAGCTGCACCGGGAGTGAGGACAACCTCGCCCAGTGCCGTGCCCGTCCCTGGGGACAGAGTAACTGCAACCATGGAGAAGATGCCAGTGTGGTGTGCTCAGGTACATGCCAGTCCTGCGATACAGGGCATGCAGGGGTGGGACAGGAGGGTCTATCCTGCGTCTGGCTGCCTCTGGGGTGATGCTAGCTCTGGAAAGGCATGTTTTTTGCAGAAGGGGGCTGGCAAAGGGTTGTAGCCTCTTTTTGGCCAAGCTTGTCCCCAACCAGCAATGGGTTCCCACCCCATTCATAACCAACATCTCACTGAAACCTTCAGCCCCCTCCTCATGGCACTAAGTGAGCCAGGCCCTGTCTCAAAGGGAGCACCCAACCCCAAATTCCCCAGCCTGGTCTCCATTGCCTGGTCCACATGCTTGCATGGAGGAGACACCACCATTTTAGGGTATGAAGGTGCAACTGAAGTCCATCCCTATGGCCATGCTCCTCTGGAAGGGTTGTGGGGGTAGCATCCCTTGCTGGGGGGGACCATAATGACTCTGTATTTGCACTCTGGCTTCTGGCTTGGTTTTTTGGTTGGTTTTTTTTTTTTTTTTGCCAGGTGATGGATGCCCTGTTCTCCTTTCCTAACCAGCTTTCTCCTGGTAGATGGCAACGTCACGGAGGAGGTGCAGATTCGCTTGGCCAACGGCCCAAACCGCTGTGCCGGGAGAGTGGAGGTGCTTCATGAACAGCGGTGGGGGACCATCTGTGACGACAGCTGGGATTTAAAGGATGCCAAGGTGGTCTGCCGGCAGCTTGGCTGTGGGACAGCCGTGTCGGCCCTAGACCACGCTCATTTCGGGCAAGGGTTGGAACCCATCTGGCTGGATGACGTGGAGTGCACCGGCATGGAGACCACCTTCTCCCAGTGCAGCCTTGGCAGCTGGGGATTCCATAACTGCAACCACGAGGAAGACGCAGGAGTCGTGTGCTCAGGTGGTCCCCAAGGGGGAATGCTCAGATGCCCCAAAAAAGGGTTTTATCTGGGACTGGGAGGCTGGCAGCACTGGTGGGACATCAGCGATGGGAATGACCTTGCAAGGGAGCTGGGATGGGAATGGTGCAGCAGGTACAGGTGGCATATGGCACACACGCCCATCCTTGCACGCGTGTGCGCCTTGCACTCCCCTCTCCATCTCCCTGTGGGGTCGGAGGGGCCATCTCATCCCCTTTGCTCCCTCTTGCAGGCACAAGCCCCTTGCAGGTGCGGGTGCAGGATGGCCCCGGTCCCTGCGCAGGGCGGGTGGAGGTGCTCTACAACGCTACCTGGTACGGGGTGTGCAGCAGCGGCTGGAGCCTGCTGGAAGCCGGGGTGGTCTGCAGGCAGCTGGGCTGCGGGCCAGCCCTGTCCGTGCCCATCGGAGCCCAGCTCAGTCGGGAGAACCGCCGTGCCTTGCTGGAGGGGCTGAGCTGCCGGGGGACAGAGTCCCTGCTCCTGGAGTGCCAGCAGAAAGAGACGGGTCCAGGGCTGTGCAGGCAGGGCTCGGCAGCTGGCGTGGTGTGCACAAAGCCAAAGGGTGAGCACTGGGCTCCTCCATGGTGTCTGTGCCAAGCGGCGGGTAAAAGGTCCCAACGCGAGAAGAAAGTGGAAGAAGGGTGGCACATGTTTATCCTGGCAAGCTCTTGAGGACATTTCCTGGGGGATGCGCCTCATTTTTCCATCACCCTTGGGAGCCTCGTAGATCCTTTCCTGACCCCAAAACACACTCATCCCTCCTATTTCTTCTTGGAGACCAAATTTCCTTATTCCCCACCTCGGAGGCTCCCTCCAGGAGCAGCCCTCGTTTCTCAGGTTGTGGTACAGCTGAGACAACTTTGAAGGATGGAGGAGGGTCAGAAATAGGCCTGTGTGAGATGTAGCACCCAAATCCAAAATGGGAGAATGTACCAGAGAGCTGATGAGGTTCTAAGAGCAGCAGGAATGTGGAAGGTCGCTCCAATCCCCCATCCCATCATCCACCCAGGGAAATGGGACTTAACATGAAGTCTAATTAAGGAAAGCCCATCTCCGCCACCAGCCGAGCTGCTGGGGGAGGTCAGGTTGTGTTCGGTGTGAGGTTTTCTTGCACGCTGGTACTGGTCTTGGCTGGAAACGGGATCCTGAGTCCGCTCTGCCCCCAACCCCAGGTGCTTCACCATCCTGCTTGGTGCTGATAGCGCTGCTGGCCCTGGTGATGCTGCTGAGCGGGGTCTTGCTGTGGCTCAACCTGAAGAGGAGGTGCATGGCAGTAGCCCAGGCTGGAGGTGACAAGTCCCATCTTTGTGTGTGTCCCCCCAACTCATGGTCCCCGTTCTGGCCACCCCGAAACCCAGGGGGATGCTGAGATGGGGGTCAGCTCAGCAGCTGCCAGAGCCCAGTGACAGCCCAGTGTCCCCTCCATCTTCACAGCCCGCTGGCACCCCAGGGACCAGAGCACTTCAGCGACATCCTTCCAGCCCATGGGGGCCATCTACCTCCCCACCAAGGCAGAAGCCCCTGAGGACACCGACACCGAGATGACGCAGCTCATGAAGGAAGACGGTGCCCCATGATGCCAGCCCCCCCAAGCTTGTGCGCTGGGGGTCACAGCGTGTTCCCATTGCCCCCCCCTTTCCCCTAATCTGCTTTCCCAAAGACTTCAAATCAGCAGCTGATGAGCAGGATGTTTCAAAAACAGCCAGTACCAATGACATATCAGGAGCCTTGAAACAGCCGGCCAAGGAGGGGGCTCTCCCAGTCTGGTGACATTTATTTAATCCATCTTCACACCCTCTGAGCAGCCCCTGTGGCTCAGGAGGAGCCCAACCAACCTGGCAGCTGGTGCAAGGCTGAGCTAAAGGAGCAGAGGAGGAAGAGGGGTGCAAATGAATTAAAGAGGGGTCTCCAACCTTCCAGGCATGATGGGTGTGAGTGCTCGGGGGGGGGGGGGGGGGGGGGGGGGGGCGGGCAGGAGCTGCTTTTGTGCTCCTCTGCCACAGCTTTCTCCAGATCTTGGATGGAGGCAAGTCCCCTCCTTTCTTGACCGTCCCAGGTGCCAGAGCTACAAAGCACTTTACCCCACAACCCCAAATACTCGGTCATTCTCCCTGGATGCATTTTGCAGTGGCCACGAGCCCCATTTTCCTTGCCCCATGCCCCCAACCTGCAACCATCCCTTGGGGACCCAATTGTGGGGATCCTCCTTGCTGAGGTTCATAGGGGCACAAGGTGTGCGCTTGGCCTGTTAGCTCATGGTTCTCCGCTGGCACTCCATGCCTAAAAGCATCCCAGTGTGGAGGGACCTCGCCCTCAGCCTCGCCTTGGGGTCTGTCAGGCTCACAAACTGAGGGCTGTGCCCCCAAAGCACCCGAGATGATGGGAAGGGGGCCAGAAGGCCCAACAAGCAGAGGTCCCAACTGATGCCTTCCTTGCCAGAGACTGAAGTAAACATGGGTACATTGTGCCCAGTCCTCTCTCCAGCTTCCCCAGGGATGAATGACATCCCAAAACTGGGAAAGGCACAGAACTGAAGGTTTTTCCATGTTTCCCCACATTTCTCCTTTCTCCTGCAGCGCTTCAGAGGGGCTGGAGAGCACTGTCCCAATTAGGAGCAAAATCAGTGTCAGGGCTGCTTGGGGTCCATCACATGCAGAAATAAACTGAAATCCTCTGTGTGAGCCTCCGTGCTCCTCACCCCAGGTGAAGCTGTCCCCTAGATCCCACCTGAGAAACTCCAGGAGCTCACCAGGTGCTGGAGCAAACATTTCAAGATGGATCGGAAAAGCTAGGCAGTACCAGCATGAGATCACCCCCCTGGCCACAGCTGAGAGGGGAGCAGGGGGTCTGCAAGACATCAAAGCAGCACAAAACCTGAAATAGTTTCCTCCAGTGAGGCCATCCTTTTCCTTGCCAACTACCAAGCTGGTGTTGGCCATAAGGTCATTGCTTGGTGACCACCATCGCTTGGTGATCATAGAACCATAGAATTGTTTAGGTTGGAGGAGACCTTTAAGATCATCGAGTCCAACCGTTAACCTAACACTGCCAAGTCCACCACTAAACCATGTCCCTAAGCTCTATATCTACACGTCTTTTAAATACCTCCAGGGATGGTGACTCAACCACTTCCCTGGGCAGCCTGTTCCAGTGCTTGACAACCCTTTCAGTGAAGAAAGGTTTCCTAATATCCAATCTAAACCTCCACTGGCACAACTTGAAGACATTTCCTCTTGTCCTGTCGCTTGTTACTTGGGAGAAGAGACTGACCCTCACCTGGCTCCAACCTCCTTTCAGGTAGCTGTAGAGAGTGATAAGGTCTCCCCTCAGCCTCCTTTTCTCCAGGCTAAACACCCCCAGTTCCCTCAGCCGCTCCTCTCAGGACTTGTGCTCTAGACCCTGCAACACATGATCCCAGCACATGAGAAAAGCCTTCATTCTGAGACGGGCATCTCTGGGAGCGGCCACCCTGGGCCCTGAACCACTAGAGACGGTCCTCTCCCCCCCATCTGAAATGCAGCAGATCAGGAAGGTAAACCTGCCTTTGGCCTCCAGGATGCCAAAGGCTGGAGATCCCACAGGGCAGGATGCCCATGAAAGGTTGGGGCTTGTCCAACCACAAGAGCATACAGAGTGTAGCTACCATCTACCTAGTGCCACCTGAGATGCCCTCAATCACCCCACTCATAGGGGGGCTGGCATAGAGGACATCAAGACTATAAGAGATGCAAGCTCTCCTGGAAGAAAAGCTGAAGGCCAAATGGGTACCCCAGATATCTCCGATGGCCTCAGCAGTTGAATGTAACCCCAGATCTCCATCAACCATCTGGAGCGCTTGATTGGGCTGTTCCTACACAGGCAACATGCATTGCTGGAGGTGCCTTCAGGCGTGTGAGACACCCGCAGAGGCAAAAATGTAACACGGAAGAGACCTGGAGTGACATAAATGACACTACGTAGGCAGCCACCTCCTGCCATCAGCGCCATCAGGTGTCCTCCAAATCCCACGTCCCCAAGTTTTTCCTCTTTTATGAGAATCCCTCCCTCTGCTCAGGACCATGAGTTAAAGGAGCAGGTGAGTTTGGGTGGGATATGGCCTAAGGAGAGCTGCCTCTGCTCTGAGGTTGGGGTGAAGGGGCCCCCACCACTACCAACACACGCCATGTAGTTGCTTCATGGCCCATATGACACCTCCAGCATCTCACCAAGCCTTAAAGGGTTGAAGGGCCACCGCCGCCACCACCACAGGGTGTCTGTTCCCAGGACTGCAGGTGCAACCCCCCTTTTCTCCAGAGACGCGTAGACACAGCAGATCCCAAGATGGGAATCTGTTGAGATGTGTCCAACACCAGCTGGGCTACAGAGGATGTTCAGGAACAGGCTCAACCCCAAAATCAAATCACAGCCTCACAACCCACAGCTGGGAACAGCATTTGGAAGAGGCCAGCGCTGCCCCAGTGCTGTCTCAAGGGCTGAAATGGGAGAAAGTTGGGAAGCTGTGGGGCAGAGGCGAAGACCAACATGACCAGGAGGCCCACAACCATCATTGCAGGGGGATCCACCAGCCCAAATCCCAAACGTGTCTGGCTAGCCCATCTTGCACCCAACTTCTGCAGGGCATAGGCTCGGCGGTGCTGGGTGAGATCCGCCTCGCACCCCAGATTTGGTGGGTCTCTCCTTACCACGTTCGCCAGCAACACATGCCAGGTGACCTCCCACCCACGTCTGAAGGATTTTGGGAGAAGGTACTGGGTGGGAAGGAGGCAAGACCACCAAGGACAGTACCAGCACCAAAAACTCATGTCAAGACCCAGCCGGACACAACCATGGGCTGGAGGAGGCGATGAGACAGAGCCATCGTTAAATAACCATCCTGTAATTAGTGTGCAGAGCACTGAGGAACGCGCACACATCCCACCCCTCAGTTCCCAGCGCTACAGGGACCGTACGAAAAGGGGGGACGGGGTGGGACCTGGGATCTCCAGGAGTCCAAGGGACAGCACAAGGGCACCAGCGCAGGCAAGGACAAGGCTCCTGTCTCACCCTCATGAGCAAAGGTCCACATGCCACCCTCTGCCCAACGGCCATCAACCAAGGAGGGACAAATCCAGGCTCTGGTAGCAGCACGGGGGTAGCTCCAGGAAGCGAGAGAGGAGGAGGAGGAGGAGGATGCAGGGAGCTGGTCATGTCTCGCTTGCCTGTACCCTATCCAGGTTCCTGCCTGGAAAGTCCCAGCAGTGGTTGGAGAAGGACTTAGAGCGCCGGACATCGCTCGCTGAGGCTCCCCAAATGGACGGCAGCAGCATGTCCCCCCCGCTTCTTCTGCTCACTACCAGCCCCACCAGCGCCCTGCAGCAGAAAAAAAGGGGGCGATTATCCGTGTCATTAGCAGCAGCATGAGATATGAACGGGTCACTTGAACCCCAAAAAGCTTCAGGGGGAAAGAGAGATGCCTGCTCCTCGCTCTTCCCCATGATCCTTTCTGTTGCCCATACTGTCGTTGTATCTCCCTCCCAAAAACCAGGCAGGTCTGTCCCCTCCTGCAGGCAACAGCGTGCCCCGACTCCCTGGGAGCCCCCACCCCAGGCTGAGCCATGCTCACTGGGATGACTGGGGAGGGGGTCTTGGGACAACTTAGGGAGTTTCAGCCCTCCTCCCCGCACAAGGGCAAAGAAAAGGGCACCTGCCTGCCCACCGGCAGTGTGCCATGATCCACGGCATACCACGAGCCACGGCATGCCTGCCAGGAGCTTGCGGCCGCCCTGGCCCACGGGCTTGGGGACGGTCCCGCTGGGATCACCCCCCATAGGGGGAGGATGAGGGCACAGTGTGGGCCCAGGTTCAGCGAAGGGCTGGGGCTCAGGAGAAGCACCGCAGCTTTTTGGGGGTCCGTGCCGGTCCTCGGGCGCACATACGGGGTTCCCCTGCCTGGGGCTCGTCTGCTGTCGGTGGTGGCGTGTCAGCAGTGCACTTATGGCCGCTGTGGCTTGGCAACACCATGGCTGTGCTCACCGCGATGGGGCTCAGCCGTCGCGGTGCACGCGCTGGTGTTGCAGCAGGTTGGAGGGGTGAGCGAAGCCCTTGTCGCAGACGCTGCACTTGTAGGGAGTCTCGCCCGTGTGCACCTTCTCGTGCACGGCCAGGTAGGCCAGGTCCTTGAAGAACTTGTGGCAGAAGCTGCACTTGTAGGGCCGCTCCTGGCTGTGCACACGGTGGTGCTGGAGGAGCAAGGAGGGCCGGGCGAAGGCCTTCCCGCACACCTCGCACTTGTAAGGGCGTTCCCCCGTGTGTGCCCGCTCATGGATCACCAGGTAGGATGACTGCTTGAAGGCCTTCCCGCAGGTTTTGCAGACAAAGGGGCGTTCACCAGTGTGCACCCGCTCGTGGGAGGAGAGGGCGTTGGACTGCTTGAAGCCCTTGCCGCAGAGCGGGCAGACAAAGGGGCGGTCGCCCGTGTGCACCCGCTCGTGCACCTTGAGGCTGTGCCCGTAGGTGAACTTCTTACCGCAGACCCCACAGACGTGGGGTTTGTCATCGCAGTGCTGGCGCTGGTGGAGGAGGAGGGCATTGGAGGTGGGGAAGTCCTTCCCGCAATCGGCGCACTTGAAGGGCTTCTCGGCACAGTGGGTGAGTGCGTGGCGCTGCAGCTCGTAGGGGGTCTTGAAGCTCTTGGCGCAGCGGGGGCAGCGGAAGGGACGCTCGCCACTGTGGATGCGCCGGTGCTCTTGGAGGTTGGAGGAGCGCTTGAAGCGCTTGCCGCAGAGCTCGCAGCGGAAGGGCCGTTCCTCTGTGTGGACCAGCCGGTGGCTTTTGAAGTCTGAGTGGCGCTTGAAGGAGGCCTGGCAGAGGTCGCAGCGGAAGGGACGCTCCTCATTGTGTACCACCTCATGGCTGAAGAGCTCCCAGGCCCGCTTGAAGGCCTTCTCGCAGACGCTGCACTGGAAGGGCTTCTCATCCACAATCACCTCGCGGATCTCCAGCTCGCCGACACCGCTCGCTCCCCGCTTCGGGTGGGCCGGCAGCCCCACCACCGCCTCCTCCAGCTCACCCACCGCACTCCCCAGCACCAGCTTGGCAGTGGAGTAGATGCCACGCTCATCGATCAGCTGTACAAAGTCTGGCTTAGGATGGGCATCGTCAGAAAGGGGCAGCTCAGGGGAGCAGGACCGAGACTGTCTCTCCTCCTCTTCCTCGCTGCTCCGTGGCGCCTCCTCCAGCCTGTTCTCCATCTCCCTCTGTCTGAAGTCACCTGTCCGGCCCCAGATCAACCGCAGCCTCTTCCCCCGGGAGGGTCCCGGCTCTTCAGCGGTCTCCCCCCGTCCTGGGGATGTGGGGCCCCGGCTCGTCTCAGGCTTCAGGCACAACCGGTGCTTCCGCCGGCACAGCCGCAGCTCCCCCGGCGCCTGGTGGCACAGGGAAGCCCCCTCGTCCTCATCAGTCTTCTGGCAGGGCCTGCCTGCACCCCGAGGGGCAAGACAGCCCTGCCCACGGCAGCACCGTCCCGAGCGGCATGGAGAAGCTTGCCCCAGCTGCTCCGGGGAGCCTTCCCCCGGCTCTTCTCTTGGCTGCACCCCGGCTGCATCCACCTCCCGAGCCTCCTCCTGCTCTTCTTCACCTTCAGGCCCATCTCCGTCAGAAAGGGGGGAGAGCCTCTGGGAAAAGGGGGGCTCGCAGGCTGGAGGGCCCGGCTGCCCTTCCATCGCAGCCCCTGCAAAAATGAGAAAGGAGAGCGTGAGAGGGATGACAGGCCTGGGCAGGACCGTGAGGGAGGGGGTGTGAAGATGAAGACATGGGTGGCAGCAGCACAGAGGGAGGTCAGAGAGATACAGACATATAGGAAGGGGGGGAGATGGAGAAGGACAGGGAGGAGATGGAGAAGGATGAGGGGGAAGAAGACTGAGAGACAAACTCTACAGAGCGTCTGTAAAACCTGGTGTCACCAATCCCTTTCCCCTTTGGGGGATCAAGGTGGCGGGCAGTCCTAGTGCCAGAAAAATGGCCCAGATCAGCACTTAAAAGACTTTTTACCCATGAGTGTGTTACTAGCACCCAAACCCAGATGCTATTCGTAGCAGGGAGCAATTCGCTTTCTCACAGGGTCTGCTCATAGTTACCTGGTTGGAGCAAGAACTGAGGGACCGGCCTCAACTGTGTCCCCAGCCGTCAAGGGCCATACTGGCTGGCTGGCAGCTTCCAGGCAGGGGTTTGAAAAGCTCCTCAGAGGGCGCTTGGTCTCCCCGGGGTGCCTATGTCACTCCTTGTCTGTGACAACGAGCTGTCAGCCCTGCCTCGGGCACAGGCGGTGGATGCACAAAGGGATTCAGCCCCCAGCTCCTGGGGATTCAACAGCACGGCTCAGCTTTGGAGCGTATCGGGGTGGTTTTTCAGATCACCTTCTCAGCAAATGCTCCTCTCTTAGGCCGGTGTTTTTCCAGGCTCCATCCAAGCCTGCTGATATGTCCAGAGCCTGTTCAGTGGTTGCGCAGCTTGACAAGAGATGCTGGGCTCTGATATCCACCTCGGAGATCCCCTGGGCTGGATTTGCTGTCCTCATTCGGGACACCACGTGTGGATTGGTTTAGTCAAGGGAGGGGAAAAAGTCTGAAGCACAATCTGTCTCCCGAAACCCCACGTGAAATCACACCCCACAAGGGCCTGACGCACAGGCAAGAGTGACCAGCTAAAGCAAGGAGCTCTTCGTCGCAAACAGCTAAATTCAGGAGGTTCGGTCTCGCCTTCCATGTCCAGAGACATCACGGTGAGAGGCAGCAGGGTGGAAGGGACATCAGGAGCAGCAGATGCTTTAAGAACCCCCAAGCACCATGTTGCACAGAGGAAAGCATTCCCACCGACCTGATGCCAACACGGCGAGGAAGCTGCTGCAAAACCAGACGTAAAACTGCCCTAAAGGTGCCTGAGAAGGGACTCCCGGAAGTGTGAGCAGGGAAATGGCTGCCAGAGAATAAAAAGTAGAAGAGAGGAAAGGTATGGGCTGGGAAGGCAGCGTGTCAAAGCCTCCCAAGGACCGGTAAGTGCTGGAGACCTGCAGCTGGACCTACAAGAACCGATAAACTGGGCACAGAGACCCCGTCGAGTCTGCCCGAGGCCACCAGCCCACGCTGGCATTCGTGACAGGGGGTGTAATTTGGTATAACTCGGTGGCTGCTATGCATGGACAGGAGTTTGTGGGATTACAGACAGCTAGTGGCACAACAGGGTCTTTCCGAGGGATTTTCTGAACCCCCTAGCACCCTGATACCAGTGAGAGCCTGTCACAGCTAGGGATGGAGCTTCAACCAGGCAATGCCAAGGGAAGGCAAGGGGGTGAGCTACGAGTGAACAAGCTTAATGCTATTAATAACCACTCTGATCCCATTAAAGCTTAACGAGTAAAAGGTGCTCCAAGAAACATTGCTCCTCGCCTGCACCTCCCACCCCCAGCCCGATCCCAAGGCACGGAGAAGGGAATTCACGGCCAAAGCGAGAGGGTTTCCAGGCGTGGTTTGGTCTTGCTGGCATGGAGTGAGTAACATCAATGTAATGCAGGAGCACTGGGATGGGACACTCCGATAAAGCAAAAGGGAGGAATCTCACATTGAAAAGGGAGGAGGTGAAGGCGGCAGCTGAATATATTACAAATAGAAAAGGGTGAAGGGAACGGCAAATGGAATAAATAAGAAGGCTGGAAGTAGAGAAAGCTAATAAAAGCCCCAACCCAGCAGAAATCCCTATTTAGATGAACTGAGACGACCACTTTTTGTTCCCTGCTGAGGCAGGCACTCACGAGACTCTCCCGTTGTTGTTTAAACGCCTGGCCCTGAGTCTTTACTGCACAAGTAACGCTGGAAGCAGAAACGAAGGCTCAGGATTACCCTCTCCCAGGACACGCTCGCCTTTCTGAGATGGATTTGGACCATTTCTTGGTCAGGACTCTCACCTGGAGGCTGTGGAGCCCTTCCCTTTGGGTTGAGACATCAGGGTGACACTGGAAGAAGGGGATCAGAAAGCCCCCCTCCAAGCAGAGGGGAGAACAAACCTGCTGTCTCAGGTCCCCCTGCTCTCAAATCTGGGTGTTAAAAGAGGGAATCGCTTGCGTGGATGGAAAGGGACGGCATGGGTCGGTCTGGGAGTGGGATACGGTGGGACACAGCTCACAGGGGACATGGAGGAGGAGACTCGCACGACCAGGTGGTGAAGAGCCCCGTGCCCAGCCCTTCATTGGAAACACACTTCCCCGGCTCCAAAAAAGCCAAATATTAGGGCTGCCTTTGCTGCCATCCAGACACCCAGCACATCCTGGCTGACTCGCCACCGTGAATTCAAGCGGGACAATAAATTCGGTGTTTTCTGGCACTGTGTGATGGCCACAGTGAAGTCACCGAGGGCTTTTAGGGTTTCCCTACCTGCGGCAGCACTGAGTACGACTACGTGGGAGCCCCTTGAGGCCTGCCACAGTGCGGGGGGATATTAATCGGGAGAGGACTGAAGCCAGATGCCAGACTTACTGAGGGCCAGGAGGGATCCACCACCACCAGTTGGTTTAAACTGAGGGGTTTCGGAGGAGTCTGCTCTGGGGGAAGGGATCAAAGCATACAGGCAACACCCGCAGACCTCACAAGCCAGAGGAATAGAAAGGGGCGAAGCAAGAAAAGCAGAAGGGTGGCAAGGTGACATATTTGGGGGAAGAAACAGCAAGTGTCTGTTGGAGTGGAGCTTCTACATGCCAAAGCAGAGAAGATTTGGGGGGTTCAGCCCGAGACAGGTGACCACGAGGGTCCCAAAAAAGCTTACGTGCTCCTAAAACGCAGCAGGAGAGGTACTCCCCGGGTGGGCAGCGCCGTGGCCGAGCTGAACCCTGGTGAAAACAGCTTTGGTGAAGATGGGGCGATAGCGAGTTGCCATTTTGGAGAGAGTCACAGGACTGATTGGGGTGACCGGTCCTACCCACAGGGCAAGAGCTGGGAGTATCGAGCGTAGCCGTGAAGGAATTGCTGCCCGCAGGCTCTAAATAAAAGCAAGAAAATATATCAGGTAGGGAAAAAGAATAACTTCAGTGGAGGGCCGGGGCCGGTGTGGGAGCCAAGAGGCAGCGAGCAGCAGCGGAGGAATTTGCAGCGGCAGAAAAGGCTCCAACCGCAGCCACGTAGGAGCTGCTGGGCCAAAAATATACAATTTTTTTCACCCCCCCAGTAGCGTCAGCAACACCCCCAGACCACCCAGCATCCCCAGTTCCTGTGGGATGGCCAGGACCACACCACCCTCCCCCGCCCCCAGCCTGGCCCTTCACCCCTTTTCAGCCCCCTAGAAAAGCCCAGATACTCCCAGCATGGCCCAGTTTTCCCCCAGTATCAACAAGGATCCCCCCCAAGAACACTGCAAGCCCTCCCAGCATGTCCCAGGCTCCCCTGGTATCACCCAGACACTCCCAGCACATCCCCCTCCCAAAATCCATTACACCCAGAACCTCCCAGCACGCCCCAGTCCCCCCCAGTATCAAACAGACCCTCTCATCTCACTGCTTCCCCTCTCCCTTACAACCAGACCACCTCAGTATCAACACGGGCCCTCCCATCTCACTGCCCCCTCTGCAGCACTAAAACCAGACCCCCCCAGTATGCCACAATCTCCCCAGTATCAACCAGACTGTCTCATCTCATCCCCAATCCCCATTACAAACAGGTCCCACCCAGTATATCCCAATCCCACCCCCAGTATAACCACAATCCCAGTCCCCAATCCCTCCCAGTATGAACCAGACTCTCTCATCTCACTACCCTCCACCAACGCCATTACAACCAGACCTCTCCAGTATGCCCCAGTCCTCACCCTGTATTAGACTCTCTCATCTCATCCCTTCCCCCCCTATTACAACCAGACCTCCCCATATTCCCCAATCCCTCCCAGTATCAACCAGACCCCCTTATCTCTCTGTGCTCCACTACCCCCATTACAACCACAACCTCCCAGCATGTCCCAGTTCCCCCCAGTATCAGCCAGATCCTCTCATCTTAGTGCCCTCCCCCCATACCATTACAGCCAGAGCCTCCCAGTATGCCCCAGTCCCCCTCAGTATCAACCAGACTCTCTCATCTCATCCTTTCCCTCCCCCCATTACAACCAGTTTCCTCCAATATACCCAATCCCTCCCAGTATCAACCAGACCCCCTCATCTCACTGCCCTCCCTCCTCCCATTATAAGCACACCCTACCAGCATGTCCCAGCCCCCCCATATCATTGCCCTCCCCACACACCATTACAGCCAGACCCTCCCAGTATGCCCTAATCTCTCCCAGTATTGACCAGACTCTGCCATCTCAATGCCCTCCCCCCCACCATAACAACCAGACCTTTCCAGCACATCGCAGTCCCCCCAGTATCAACCAGACGCCCTCATCTCACTGCCCTCCCCCGTCCCCATTACAACGTCTTAGTCTTCCCAGTATCAACCAGTCCCTCTCATCTCATCCTCCCCCATCATTACAACCAGATCCCCACCAGTATTCCCCAGTCCCTCCCAGTGTCAACCAGACCCTCTCATCTCACCGCCCTCTCCCCTGCCATTACAACTAGACGCCCCCAGTATGCCCCAGTCCCCCCCAGTATCAACATGGTCCCTCCCATCTCATCCCCTCCCCCACCCCATTACAACCAGCCCCCTCCCAGCACGCCCCAGTCCCCCCCCGGTATGAACCAGACCCTCCCCGCTATCACCGCGGACCCCCAACCATTCCCCAACGCCCCCCGGTACCTCCGGTACCACAAGCCCCTCGCCCTCCTCCAGGCCCTCCCCTCCCTCCAGAACCACCGTGGGCTTCCCGGCCCAGTATCGCGGTGGATCCTCCCAGTCCGCCCGCTCCCCCCGGGGGATGCCGCGGGGCGGGGCGTTCCCCCCCGTCCCCCGGTACCGCCGTCGCCGTCGCCGTCCCCGGGCTCACCGGGCCCCGCCGCCGCTCACCCCCGGCCGGTGCCGCAGCCCAACGCCTCCCCCGGCGCCGCTTCCGGCCGCGCTCGCGCGCTGCGCGGCAACGCCACTTCCGGGGGCGGGGCGGGGGCGGCTGTGGAGGAGCGCGCATGCGCACGGCGCGGAGCCGCGCCGGCGGCGGGGGGGGGGGGGGGGCGCATGCGCGGGGCTGCGGCCTCGGGCGTGTGCGGGGACACGCGTGTGCCATGCAGGGACACGCCTGGAGCATGTGTGTGTGTGTGTAGGGTTGTGCCTTGAGCAAGTGTGTGTGCATAGGGACACGCATGTGCATATAGGGACATGCGCGTGCAATGAAGGGATGTGCCTGGAGCACGCGTTTGTGCATAGGGACGCATGTGTGCGTGTGGGGACACGCGTATGCCCTGCAGGGACACACCTGGAGCACATGTGTGGGCATGGGAACACGCATGTGCCATGCAGGGACATGCCTGGAGCACACGTGTGTGCATAGAAACATGCGTGGGCACATGGGGACATGCGTGTGCCATGCAGGGACATGCCTGGAGCATGTGTTTGTGCATAGGGACATGTATGTGCGTATGGGATCATGCATGTGCAATTCTGGGATACACCTGGAGCACATGTGTGGGCATGGGGACATGTACGTGCATATAGGGACATGCATGTGCAATGCAGGGACGTGCCTGGAGCATGTGTGTGGGCATGGGGACATGTGTGTGCAATGCAGGGACGTGCCTGGAGTATGTGTGTGTGCATAGGGACACGTGTGCACGTGGGGACACGTGCCATTCAGACACACTCCTGGAGCAGATGGGTGTGTATGGGGACATGTGTGCACGTCGGGACACGTGTGCATGGCAGGGACATGCCTGAAGTACGTGTGTACCCATGGGGACACGTGTGTGCGTGTGAGGACGTGTGTGCATGTGAGGACATGTGTGTACATGTGAGGACGTATATGCAAAGCAGGAACATGCTTGGACCATGTGGGTGTGCATGCGGATACACGTGTGCATGTGGGGACATGTGAGTACATGGCAGGGACATGCCTGGAGCATGTGTGTGTATAGGGACATGTGTGCATGGCCGGGATGTGCCTGGAGCATGTTTGTGTGCATGGGAACATGCGTGCGCATGGGGAGACGTGTGCAATGCAGTGGCATGCCTGGAGCATATGTGTGTGCATGGAGGCATGTGTGTGCATGTGGGAACCCACATGTACGTGGCACAGACACACGTGTGCAATGCAGAGATATACTTGAAGCGCTTGTGTGTATGTGGGGACACGTGTGTACATGGCAGGGACACGTGTGTGTGTGGCAGGGATGAGCCCAGAGCACATGTGTGCATGTGGGGACACACTTGGAACGCTTGTGTGTGCATGTGGGGATGCACGTTTGCATGTGGGGACACATGTGTATGGTAGGGACATGCCTGGAGTGCATGTGTGTGTATGGAGACATGCATGTGCATATGGGACATGTGTGTACATGGCAGGGCTATACCTGGAGTGCATGTGGTTTTGCATGTGGGGACACACGTGTGCATGTGGGGACAAGCGTGTGCATGTGGGGACATGCCTGGAGCACTTGGGTGTGTGCATGTGAGGACGTGTGCAGTGCAGGGACATGCCTGGAGTGTGTGTGTGTGCATGGGGGGATATGCATGTGCAATGCAGGGATACACCTGGAGCACACGCGTGTGTGTATGGGGACACGTGTATGCATTACAGGGACATGCCTGGAGCATGTTTTCATGTGTACATGGGGCACACGTGTGCGATGCAGGGACACACTTGGAGCACATGTGTGTGCAGATGTGGAGACACGTGTGTGCATATCAGGGACAGCTGGAGCACGTGTGTGTATGGGGACACGTGCATTGCAGGGTCATGTCTGGAGCAGATGCATGTGCACATGTGGAGGCATGTGTGTGCATGGCAGGGACACAGCTGGAGCACATATGTGTGTATAGGGACACGTGTGCATTGCAGGGACATGCCTGGAGCACATGTGCATGTGCATGTAGGGATACGTATGTGCATGGCAGGGACATATCTGGAGCACGTGTGTGTATGGGGACACGTGTGCATTGCATGGACATTCCTGGAGCACATGTGTATGTGGGGACACGCATGTGCAATGTACGGACACATCTGGAGCACTCGTGTGCATGTGGGGACACACCTGGACCACATCTGTGTGTATGGGGACATGCGTGCGTGGCACGGACACACCTGGAGCATGTGTGCATGTGGGGACACACATGTGCATGACAGGGACACGCCTGGAGCATGTGTGTGCAGAGAGAGGTCCCCCGTGGAGCAAGGTGAGGCCAGTGGAAGGTGCTGGTCAGGGGTCCCCAGGCTGCTCCCTCGCTGCTCACCCCTCGGCGCGGGAGGAGCCGGGTCTCTCCTCACCGATGACAAGGAGGACACGTGGAACGGGGTCAGATCCTGGGAACAAAACAGAGAGAGAGATGAGGTAGAATCGTGGAATCATAGAAACATGGAATGGTTTGGGTCGGAAGGGACCTTGAAAGGTCACCTAGTCCAACCCCCCTGTGGTGAGCAGGGACATCCTCAACTAGATCAGGTTGCCCAGAGCCCCGTCCAGCCTGACCTTGAATGTTTCCAGGGATGGGGCATCTCCCACCTCTCTGGGCAACCCGTGCCAGCGTTTCACCCCCCCTCAACATAAAGGAAGGTGCATGACCCTGCTGCATCCAGCCCTGGGACCCGAAGGGTTCATGGTGTTGCGTCACCACCCTGCTACCCAAACTGGTCCTTTGGGCTTCACTACGGGGAAGCTCTGAGATGTTCCTACCACCCAACCCTACAGCCACCTCCCAAAGTGGCAACGCAAGAGGACTCGAGATAAACCAGTAACACAGACCGTCACCATCAGCCCTTGGGCAAACATTTTCAAGGAGCTCAAATACTTGCCCTGGGTTTCACAGGGCTGGGAGTGATTGAAAGGACCCACGGATGATGCAGCTCTTTGACTTGAGTTTGCCAAGAGGCAAAGCAAGCAAGGAGATACAAAGGCACTTGGAGCTGCACCAAGCAGGGAAATAAAAGAAACGCAGGAGCTGGTTGAAAAGCCACACCGTATTTCAAAAAATAAAACAGAAATTAAGAAAAAAAGACAAACCAAGATTCCAAATAACCACAGTCGGAGGAGCTGAAGGAGGTCCTTGGAGGTGCCCAGGGCAATCAGCCCAGATGAGCAATGCCTCCAGGTCTCCCCAGGCTGCTTGGACCGTCTCGTGCTGCAACACAATCTGTTTGGGACCCCGGGAAGGACTTGGTTTGGGGCAACTGGTGGAGGTTGAGGCACGATGACACGGTGACATGGCCTCTTTGAGGCACATCCCAACGGAGGACCATCATGCCAACCAGCCTGGAGAGCTGCACCTATTAGGCACCTAAAAGCTGACAGATTCCCATTCTGTTCAGTGGGGAAGGGCAGGGCATCGCATCCCCGAGGCATCCGACGCTCCTCATGATCCCATCATCTATGAGGACCACAAGGTGCCTCCAGAGAAGACCCAGAGCTTGATTGATCCTGAAAGAAACCACCTTTTGCCATCGTTATCTTTAATTAACCATTCAGTGCCTACCCAGGGCGTCTAACCAGTGCGTCCCATCCAGGTGAGATCTGAAAAAAACACCGTTCCAAACCAGATATTGATATTTTTGCTGCTTTATTTATTTCTTTCTAATTTTCCACCCCACCCGGGACAACGTCCTGTTGGATCTGCAGCGGCGGGGGAATCGCACGGGCTCCTGGAAAGCGCAATGTGTTTGATTTCTGTTCCACTTTAGCACAAATGGGTTTTCTTTAATGAGACTTCACTCCTCTATTACTACTTTAATTAATTCTAAAGTGGTAACTTTAATTAATTAACTAATGTTAATGCGTTCTAAATTGCTGTGGATTCCAGTTTGGGTAATTTTGGAGTTTCTTTCTAAAACCTTAGTGCTGAAGAAATTAATTTATTATATTCATACCTCATCACTATGTTTTAAAAGGCTAGCATGCATTCATTCATTCCTAGCTTTTAAATATTGTTTAATTGCTATTAATTCTGACGTGACAAGTTTGATTTGGAATTGTTAGATGTTAATATTTTTAATATTTAAAAACCTTTATAGTTACAGGCTTTTCCTTAAACTTTAACTTCAATGCCCCGGCTGCAGTTTAAAATCCTTTGTGTTTTTTTTCTTTTTTCCCCAGTAGCATGGATGTTTTTTTAAAATAAGAAAACTTAACAATATCTAAAACTTAATATATTCATTTTGGGATTTCTCTAGATCTTAACTAACCAAACACTGTTTATAATGTTTTAATGTCTTTTAAATATGATCATAGATGTATTTCTAAAATACAGATGATGCCATTTTTTAAATAACAATTCATCCACACCAAGGGGTTTACAAACATATTTGTTATCTAATTTTTAATAATTATTTAGGCTAGTATACTTACTTTTTGGAGGTAGGCAAGCCTACAGTTATTTATTAGCTATTGATTATAAAGGACCAGATAGATTTCTTTTAGGTCTGTTCTGAAACATGTAGATAGCTGCTCGGATTGCAAAGAAAAAAACCAAATTTGGTCATATGTTGAGGTTTTCCCTGTACTTTTTAGTTTTGCTTAACTTGTTTCTTAACTCGAAGCAAGGAAGCTGATGGGTGGTCCCAAGGGTTAATTTAATTCCCCACTTCCACTCTTAACCTCTTACCCGGGGCAGGTTAACATTCCTCTTTGAAGTGTTTAAACATTTCTTAATCCCATTTTCTCTCCTGTTTGCTTGGAAAACAAAGCAGGATCGAAAGGGAAATGGCTGCTTTAGTTGGTTGTCTTAAAAAAACAACTCTCCCCGGTGGGCCTAAAGCCAATATTTACTACTTCTCAAACACTCTACACGCACCCCATGGACTTATTTTTCTGTCTCCTTTTATCAGCACATCGTGTTACATAAAATTTCCAAAAGAGCAGTCCTTTTGCAAGAAAGCAGAATACTAGCTGCATTCCTAGGGGAACATTTAGAAAATACTTTTCATTTCGCAGATGGCTGCATGGCTGCCTGTCCTGGTTTCGGCCAGGACGGAGCTAGTTTTGTCTTCAGCAGCTCCTGTGTTTTGGATTTAGTGTGTGAAGAATGGTGACAGCACACTGACGTTGCTGGTTGCTGCTAAACGATCAAGGACATTTTGCAGTTTCCCGGGTTTTGCTTATGTGCAGGTGCAAAAACTTGGGAGGGGCAGAGCCAGAATAGTTGATCCAAACTGGCCAGAGAGAGTATTCCATAGCATAGACGGCCTGCTTGGTGTAAGTGAGGGTCGGCCGGTGGGCCACTAGGCTTTTTGACCCTTAACTTGCCTTAATCCCTAAGCTTCCCTTCGGGTTGCTTTTTGTTTCCCTTTTTTTCCTTTTTGTTTTTTTTTTTTTTTCCATTTGTTCGTTCGGCTGTTGGTTCCCTTGCCTGCTCTCTCTGGAACTGGCTGTTCTGGGATAGCTGGGGGGGGGGATACCCCTGCTCCCTGCCTGCTGCTCGGGACAGGCTGTATCGGTCATCGGGTGGTGAGAAATTGTGCATCGTTTGTTTTATATATTCTATTATCTTATATATATTATCATTATTATCATTATTAATATATTGTTATATTTTTCCTTTGCTGTCCTGGTGAACTGTTTTTATCTCAGCCCGCGAGTTTTCCTTTCTCTCGGATTCTCCTCCCCACCCCAGCGGGGAGGGGGGGAGTGAGCGAGCGGCTGCGTGGTATTGGGTTACAATTTGGGGTTAAACCACGACACTGCCTTAATTACAAGAAGCATTGGTTGCTTCTAATTAGTGTCATTAAAGATCCCTCTCCTTGGATCTACAGCAGACGATGTAGTGCCTCAATGGATGAAGAACTTCTCCTCTTCCTCTCCAGGTAGTGCAATCATGACGGTTTTTAATGAAAAAGAAGATCTGGCCCATCCCTTATTGCTATAGCAGCATCTCTGCCTTTCCTGGAAGGACCTTTTTTTTTTTTTTAATGAGCTATTTTAAGAATCAGTTTTTAATGGATTTATTAAATTTACTGGGATTTACTGGGAAAGGATCTTCAGCTCAGGGAAATTGTTTAATAGTGATTTTGGAGGAAAAGGGGGAGTGTTAGGTGGGAAGTCAAAGGGACATAGGAGGAAAGTGGGGTTCTTGGGCTTCAGGGCAGAGGACACAGGACACCAGCTTCCCACCCCACTGTGCTCCCAAAAGGACCTACACCGGTGTGCTCCCCACACCCCAGCCCACCCACCCTGCCTCGGGAAAGGGATGCCCGCTGGACTTTGGATCTTGTTAATCATTGCTCCAGAATGGTGACACAAGGGCAGAAAACTTTTCCCTCCCCTTTTTATTCTCCCTACAGTTCCTGGCACCTCTGAGGACCTGTAGCTCCTGGAGCAGAGCAAAGCTGGATTTTGGGTACCAGAGAGGGAAGCTCTACCTCCTGTCCCCCTGGCTGGCCCGAGATCCTGCACCGATGGCTGCTTGACACCCCTCCAAGCTGTGAGGGCAGGTAAACACGTGGGGCGGCAAAGGGAGGGAGGTGGGAGGTTGTTCCATTAGCAATAATTTAGCCCTAGAGCTCCTTAAATGCCCTACAAGCCAGCAGTCCCCCATCCGCACAACCTGCTGTTGAGGCAGGGTCCCCATGAGGAAGGAGCGGAGAGTATCCAGGTGGGTTATCCCATAATACACATCCCATATCCCGAACATCCCCTGATGCTGGGCTCCTGTTTGGGACCCTGTCGTGGTTTATCCCCAGATGGTGACTGAAATACCACGCAGCTGCTCACTCACTCCCCCCCTCCCCGCTGGGGTGGGGAAGAGAATCAGGGAGAAAGGAAAACTCGCGGGTTGAGATAAAAACAGCTCACCAGGACAGCAAAGGAAAAATATAAAAATATGTTAATAATGATAATAATGAATATGTATATATAGATAATAGAATATATAAAACAAATGATACACAATTTCTCACCACCCGATGACCGATACAGCCCGTCCTGAGCAGCAGGCAGGGAGCAGGAGTATTCCCCGCTCCCCCCCCCCAGCTGTCCCAGAACAGCAAGTTCCAGAGAGAGCAGGTGAGGGAACGAACAGCCCAATGAACAAACAAAAAAAAACCAAAAAGGAAAAACAGGGAAACAAAAAGCAACCTGAAGGGAAGCTTAATGATTAAGGCACTAAGAGTCTAAAAGAAGTAGCCCACTGGCCGACCCCCACTTATACTGGGCATGAGATCTATGCTATGGAATACTCTCTTTGGCCAGTTTGGATCAACTATTCTGGCTCTACCCCTCCCAAGTTTTTGCACCTGCACATGAGCAAAACCTGGGAAACTGCAAAATGTCCGTGATCGTTTAGCAGCAACCAGCAACATCAGTGTGCTATCACCATTCTTCACACACTAAATCCAAAACACAGGAGCTGCTGAAGTCAAAACTAGCTCCGTCCTGGCCGAAACCAGGACAGACTCGCTATGGGCGAAGAAGTTTCTTGGCTTGGAGTTGACACCCTTACCCCGTCTCTTTCCCTCCCCATTGTAGTGGCACAGAGCTGCAGCACCCCATCCCCATCCCCACCCAGGCACGATGCCGGTCCAGTACGTGACGTACGAAGGCATTAAGTTCCCCCCTGCCTACAACTCCAAGCACAGCTTGAGTTTCGCCCACAATGAGTTCCTGGTGCAGGATGATGACATCTTCAATGTCACCTACCCCAAGTCTGGTATGAGGGGTGGACAGAGGGGCTGGCCAAGGGTGGAGAGGGGCAGGGGAGGGGTGGGGGCTTTGGAAACATCTCCAGGTGTTTTTCAGAGGGCAAATCTTCTCTTGTGGTGGAGAACGGGAATGTTTTTGGGGGTTTTTACTGCAGTGGTTGTGCATGTGCAGGGCAGCACCATCTCTTGGAGGGGCACAGACTCAGTGCTGAGGGTGCTGCTGACCACGGAGCCATGGCACACTGAGGTCCTCCCATCTTGACCCCCCGGGTGAGGTCCCATGCCCTGCATCTCTGCTTTCCCTGGCAGGCACTGTGTGGATGACCGAGATCCTGAGCCTCATTCGCAGCCGCGGCTGCCCTGGCTGGAGCCGAACCATCCTCAATTCGGACCGCATGCCCTGGTTCTCAACGCGTCTGGGTCTGGAGTCAGCCCTCAGCTACCCCCCACCTCGCCTACTGACCTGCCACCTCCCCAGGCACATCTTCCCCAAGTCCTTCTCCCATTCCAGTGCCAAGGTGGGATGGGCACCCATGCAGAGCTTCAAGGGGAACAGGGGGGCTGGGAAGACCATTGCCCAGAATCTGGGGAACCTTGGAGTGAGTGGTGTTGGATGAGGACCTTGGTGTTAGCCTAGGAGAGTGGCAAGTGTCCTCCATGCCCTCCAGATGGAACTATGCAGAGCCCCATCTCACATCCTGCCCCTCTTGGATACTTTGGAGAGTCTCCAATAGCTCTAGGGGACTTGTGTGTTCATGGAGACCGCTGCCCAAGGTCTGCGTGACTAGCAGAGTTGGTCCTTGTGTGGCAGACCCCTCCATTTTCAGATCTACACCAGTGCCAGTGCCTGCAACTCCCCTTCCCCCAACTGGAGCACATCACTCCTGTATGCACTCTACCCCAGGTTATTTACACCCTACGGAATCCTCGAGATGTTGTCGTCTCCTACTACTACTTCTCCAAGATGTGCAACAGCTATGAGGATCCCACGTCCTTTGAGCAGTTCCTGAGGGACTTTCTGAATGGAGAGCGTGAGTGTGGTTTGGGGCTTGCTCAGGGCATGGAGGTGTTCCATCACCTCTGGCTCAAGGGTCTTTCACTACCGTCCACTGATGATGGCTGTGAAGCCAGGCGTCCCACAGGAGAGAGGTGAATGGCTCAGGAGGAAGGCAAAGCACTTCTGGAGAGACATACAGGTCCACAAAGCCCTGTTGTGCTTTGAAGCAGATGGAAGGTAGATTTCCCTGCCTTCTTCTTGGCCAAGAAACCCTGTAAAGCCCTGTCAGGACCTTACCCGCTTGTGCACCTCTAGACTCGTCCTCTTCCCACCGTGGAGGTGGCTGGAGAAGAACCCATTGCTCAGCTGCAATTGCAGCTGAACCTCCCAGTCTCACCTACTCCCTGGACACTGTTGCTCTGTCCTGCCTTGTGGCTGCCCTGCTCCCAACCTTGTGTGAACCCTCCTTGGCCTTGCACATCCCCTGCCCTACCATGACCTACTGCCTTTTGCCTCCCATCAGTGCCCCATGGCTCCTGGTTTGAACACATCCGAGGCTGGATGGAGATGAAGGACATGGAGAATTTCTTCTTCATCACCTATGAAGAGCTGAAGCAGGTGGACACTGAGGCAGATCCTCCAGCTCTAAACGTGCTGGTGTGTCACAAGCCGCTTGGTGGTAACAGGCTCCGTCTGTCCCTCCAGGATCTGCATGGCAGTGTGAGACGTCTCTGCCGGTTCCTGGGGCAGGATTTGGATGATGAGGCTATCTCCTCAGTGGTGCAAAATGCCTCCTTCACAGCCATGCGGGAGAACCCAATGTGCAGCTCCATCCTGCTTCCTGCAGACATCATGGACCAGACAAAGGGCCAGTTCCTGAGGAAGGGTGAGCAAGAGGGGTCCCATTGCAACACCTTGGGGAGACCCCCCATCAGGTGTCCTCCCCAATGAGGACAGCCAGAGTGCGGGTGTCTTGGAGAGCTGCATCATGGTGCATTTGAGTCTGAAGAACAGGGTCCATAGAATCACAGAATCATAGGATAGAATCATAGAATAGTTTGGATCAGAAGGGACCTTTAAAGGCCATCTAGTCCAACTCCCCTGCAATGAGCAGGGACATCTTCAACTAGATCAGGTTGCTCAGAGCCCCGTCCAACCTGACCTTGAATGTTTCCAGGGATGGGGATGGTCTCTCATTTTGGACAACCCCCTTGAGGTGGTAGCTGGACCCAAGAGCTGAGCCTTTCCCCTTGTGCCTACAGAGCAGAGAGGGTGGCTGCGTGCTGGGGTGCGCTCTGAACCCCAAACGCTTCTTCCTCAGGCATCTGTGGGGACTGGAAGAACCATTTCACAGTGGCGCAGAGCGAGACCTTCGATAGAATCTACCGGGACAGGATGCAGGGCCTGAACATGACCTTTCCTTGGGACAGGCGTTAGGATTCAGCCCTAACTGAAGACAGCTGAGCACTGGGTATAAACCATCCACCGGCAACTGGGGTAACTGGCTGCTGTTGGACAGAAGGAGTTGTACCCAGGGCTGCAAATGGTACTGAACCTCAGCGTGCAAGCAATTAATTTCATAGAATCATAGAATCATTTGGGTTGGAAAAGACCTTTAAGATCAGAGTCCAACTGTTAACCTATCACTGCCAAGTCCACCACTAAACCATGTCGCTAAGTGCCACATCTACACGTCTTTTAAACACCTCCAGGGATGGTGCCTGAACCACTACCCTGGGCAGCCTGTTCCAATGCCTGACAACCCTTTCAGTAAAGAAATGTTTCCTAATATCCAATCTAAACCTCCCCTGGCGCAACTTGAGGCTGTTTCCTGGGAAAAGAGACCAACACCCACCTGGCTCCATCCTCCTTTCAGGTAGTTGTAGAGAGCGATAAGGTCTCCCCAGAGCTTCCTTTTCTCCAGGCTAAACAACTCCAGTTCCCTTAGCCGCTCCTTGTAAGACTTGTTCTCTAGACCCTTCCCCAGCTTCGTTGCCCTTCTCTGGACACGATCCAGCACTTTCTGCTGCACTTTTGCACCCTTTCTCCCTGGGAGAGCTTTTTCTCCTGGGTTGTGCCTCTCCTCTCTGTCCTGTCCCTCGACCCTTTTTCCCCTGAGGCAGGCTCTAGGGTTTCCCAGGGTAGGACCCACCTCCCTGCTCTCCAACACATACCTCTTCTGCAGGCAGAGGAGAGTAGCACAAGCCTGAGAGCACACAGATGAAACATGTCCTTCCTGTCACATCCACAGGGTGCTCTGGCTGGCATCTTGTTTGGGAGCTGCAACCAGCTGAAATGTTCTCTTGGGGCTGCTCATCAAACAGGAGAACAGCAGGGTAAATGGGGAGAGCTGCTTCAACGCAGAGGTGTTTTGGGTGTGCTGCCAGTGCTAGCACAAATGGTGAGACAGATAATAATAAAATGTGAGCAAAAGCAGGGCCCGCTGGCTGCCAGACCTGGGGATCTGGAAGCCCAATCCGTCCCTTTGCACGGGATGGGTGATGTCGTGGTTTAACCCCAGATGGTAACCGAATACCACGCAGCCGCTCGCTGACTCCCCCCTTCCCCAGTGGGGTGGGGAGGAGAATCAGAGAGAAAGCAAAACTTGTGGGTTGAGATAAAAACAGTTCACCAAGACAGCAAAGAAAAAGATAATAAGAATTATAATATATAAAAATAATAATAATAAAATATAATGATAATAGAATATATAAAATTAATAATACACAATTTCTCACCACCCGATGACCGATACAGCCCGTCCTGAGCAGCAGTCAGGAACAGGAATATTCCCCAGCAGCGATCTCAGAACAGCAAGTTCCAGAGAGAGAGAGAGGGAACAAACAGCCGAACGAACAAACGAAAAGGCCTGAACGAACGAAAAAAGGGAAAAAAGAAAAAGGGACTGGCCCACCAGCCAACCCTCACTTATACTGGGCATGACGTCTATGGTATGGAATACTCTCTTTGGCCAGTTTGAATCAACTATACTGGCTATACCCCTCCCAAGTTTTTTTCACCTGCACATTAGCAAAACCTGGGAAACTGGGAGATGTCCTCGATCACTTAGTAGCAACTACTAACATCAGTGTATTATCAACATTCTTCACAAACTAAATCCAAAACACAGTAGCTACCGGAAAGAAAATGAGCTCCATTCCGGATGAAGCCAGCACAGTTGAACAGCAGGATGGCAAAATATCCCCTCTACTTTCCAAGCCAAGAACAGGAACTCTTCAAATGCATAGGACATGTCCAAGATGGACATGCATGGTCCGCTCTAGGGCCAGGGGTGCTGTACGGGAGTTTAGGGATGGGTGTGCAGCCAAGGTAGTGTGCCATTGCACCTCTCTCGATCCAGCCTGACAGTGCCTAAACCAGGTGGTGGGTTTCAATGAAGCAAGGCCAGTTGTGCAAGATGTGGTGGGATTTAGAAACTCAGCCTTGTCCTTGTGCTGAAAGAGATGTAGTACAGGATGGCATCTCCCTGGGGACCACAGCCAAAAGCATTCCAGATAGTCAGACTTCTACAAGATTTAGATGATTGCCTCCGCAGAGTGGCTTTGGGGAATCAAAGGAGGTGAAGGACCTTTGCGGATCATGGCCAAGAGATGGCTCTGAGGTTTGTGTTCCACAGAGCTCGCAGGGAAGACCAGCTCCTTCAGCTGCCAAAGTACTGCCTGTAGTTAATGACAGCCTTGCTTCCTGACAGAGGCAGCCAGAGACACTTGGATGGCTCCAGGCTTGGCAAGACACTGTCCAGAGAGGGAAAGTTGTCCCAAGGACAGTGAGCAGTGCCATGGTTGGCTTGTTCATGTTGAGGTCTTGAGCAATGTCCCAGCCAGAAGATGGACCTGACTTAGAGAAAGTCTTCTAGCCCTGTTGGCAGTGAAGACTGGGCCACCTTTATTGCATGTCCCCTCATGGCCAACACATTCTGCCCAATGACCACCAGGTCAGGCACTGAGAAATAATTAGAAAGAGTGTGTGACTCGGCATTGGAAGGTACTCCCCAAAACCACGGTCAAAATTGTTTGCTCTTGGAGTCAAATGACTCCATTCATGTATTATGCTCCAGATGTCTGAGCGTGTTACTGAAATGTTTGCCTTCAAGCTATATGTGGCTCATTCTACACCCAGCACAACATTTCTCTCCCCCTGATCCTGCTAAAATTTGAGCTTTGGGTCAATGCCTCAGGAAGGCTTTGTAAGAACATACACTGTGGAGCCTTGGTGCAGCAGCCCCCCAAGCCAAAGTATGGGGAGGGGAAAAAGCCAAGATAAAAGGAGAGTGGGATGTGGGAATGGGCATGGAGAGCTGTCGGGTCCCCAAGGACCCTGGCACAGGACTTTTTGACAAAGGGCTGGGCTGTGTTCAATGTCTCGCAGAGGCCAAAATACTACTTTGAAGTATGTGTATTGATTAAATCATCAGTAATTATAAAAGGAACCCTGAATGTCTACTAGTCAGATGTAGGCACTGACGCTACAGACACCCAGGAAAGGGCTCATTTGTCTAAATATAGACAGTCATCCCCTACAGAAAGTTTCTGGTCTGTGTTTATTCTTGTGCCATATTTATAACCTGATAAAGATGTCTTAGGCACTATGTGGTGATGCCGGCATCACTCAGTGCACATATCCCACCCATCTTGCCTTTAGAGACATCAGGGTAACAGCTAGAGGTCAGTGGGACATGCTATGGTGTGTGCAAAGGCTTTCCATTGAAGATGAGACCACTAAAGGGCTTTGCTGGTTTTGGGAAACAATGTGCCTTGTACATCCAGAGTTACTCAAACTCCTTTTCAGCAGAAGAGGCAAAGAATATACAGCAAGTACAGCTGTTTTAGCAAAAAAGAGTTCCGTTCATGATTACCCTTTCTCCTCCTAACCCACTCTTAAATGCAGAACCCTCGTTAAGCCTTAGAAAGTAATCGCTGTGCTCAGGGAACGTGTTTTTTATGGCCTTTCGGGGAGAAGGCAAACAGAGCACACTTCAGTTCTCTTTGGTTGCATCTCCTCAGATGCATGAAGAGCATCCTTCCCATCTCTACACGCTTACACCTTCTCACCTCAGATCAACCAGCTGCAGTTGTAAATTTTACCTTGCCACAGGGCACAGACATCAGGTTCCAGGCAAGTTATCTCCTTGTTAACTAGTTTCTTGCCTGTTCCCTCTGTGTTTACACAACACACGTGCTAATCCTATCTAACCCTCTCTTCTAGACCAAACCATGTGTTTCCCCCAGGGAAAGCCAGAGCCCAGCTGAGGGACAGTTCACCCCAGACAAGCCATGTAGAGACGTATCAGACTGCTTTTGCCTCTCTCAGCTCCGTCTCTATTGTAGCCAGCTCATCCCTCCCCATGCACACACTTCCCTGCCACTCCCCAGTGTATGCAACACATCTCATCCTCATTCTATAGAAAACAACTCTCTGGCAGGCTTAAAAAAACGTAATTTCTACTTCCTCAATCATTTTAAGCTGAAAAACAATGCAAATATATCCTGAGGCGTGGAACAAAGAGCCCATCCAAACCAAGCGCCATGAAGAATGAGCATAGCTAGTCCACTTTGTGTGGTGCTAACCCTCAGCAGTGTGAATGTGAGCTGGTTCATGCCTTGGCTGCATGGAGTCCACAGAGCCACGTTCAACACAGCAGGTCTGATGATGAAAGGATAAATGGTCAAGTTTTCACCCTAAGAATGCCGGTGATATTAAAGCTTGATCAACACAGCAGGGCTGATGACGAAACTCAACAAATGGTTGAGTTTTCACCCTAAGAATGCTGGTGATATTAAAGCTTGATCCCAGCCTGCCTGAGAAAGTGATGATGTTATTAAAAGACAGCATGGGCACTGCTTACCTTGGAAGACATCGAGTCCCTGGTTAAATAAACAGCAGCTCTTTGCTGTTCCATGTTGAGAACTGGCTGGCAGCGATGATGCTAAAGTAGCCAAAGTCACCGCCTTTCTGTGTGCATGCACAGGACCAGTATACAGCTGAAGGAAAATCAGGAAATTTGGATTATCTTCACGTTGTCCAGAGGAGGGGTATCAGGGCTGGGCAGGACTGTGGTTTCAACAGCTCAGCGGGGAGAAAAGAGGAATTTCTTTTTGAATTTTTGGTTACTCCAAGTAAAGGATACTGGGAAACTCCAGAACATTGCAGGAAAGCCACAGTGGATTTCAAGAATTGTCATATAGTACAAGGGATACCACTGCATGCAAGGACCCTCATGCACAGTCAGTTGCTCCAAGCCTCCCTACGTGATCAAAATTACACTTTGATCCACTTGGATCTTAAGAGAAATGAATGAACAAATAAATGAATGAATGAGAGAAAGAAAGAGAGGAAGAATAAAGGAGTGAAGGAAGGAAAAGAGGAAGGAAGAGAGGAAGGAAGGGGGAACAAGGGAGGGAAGAAGGGAGAGGTTAAGGAAAGAACACCAGTGAAATTTAAAATATTCAGTCTAAATTCAGTTCCTGGAAAAACACTGAGCACAAAGCCAATACTTCTATTTGTAGCCACCTAGAAGATAACATGCAAAGGTTTGTTGGGATTAACTATCAAGTGAGTAATCGACTGTACAAATACAAACCAGAAGTTACTGGCCAGACTCCCCACAAGCGGAAAGAACCTAAGGATCCGTATCAAAGCACAACAGGCTGTGGCTCAACAACCTATGGGTATTGCGAAAAAAGCAAACCTCACCTGAGACTTCTGGAACAGGGGGTCCTCCTGCATACGAGATGTCTGTGCGACTGTCGTCTTTTCCCAGGAGTGCTGAGGTCTCTGCTGCACATCAGTGGCTGGATGTGTGCATCAGCTTTCAAGAAGGCTGTTGGCCAACTGTTGGCCTTCTGGAGACTGGCCAGAAGGGAGGCAGTAACAGCTATCTAAGCATAGAAAACAGGACAGAGATGGAGAGATTGAAAATGTCCTTGATGAGCAAAACTGAAAACTAAGCAAACAGATGAGAACAGTCTTCAAATGCTAATATAGGGAGCTCATCTGTATTCTCTCCTATGAAGACAGGCTGAGAGAGTTGGGGTTGTTCAGCCTGGAGAAGAGAAGGCTCCGGGGAGACCTTACCATGGCCTTTCAATACTTAAAAGGGAGCTTATAAGAAAGTATCGTGGTTTAGCCCCAACCGGCAGCTGAGCACCATGTGGTCGCTTGCTCACTCCCCTGCTCCCAGTGGGATGGGGAGAGAATTGGGAAAAAGAAAGGGAAAACTTGTGGGCTGGGATAACAACAGTTTAACTGGACAACAAAGGAAAAGAAAACAAAGAAACAAGAAACCCCAGCAATACCAACAACAGCGTGTACTTAGCGCTGCTTCCCAGCACAGGTCGATCCCTGCCAGGAGCCCAATGCCCAGCCCAGTCCCGAGCAGCGATCCCCCCCTGGCGCCCTCCCCCTCCATATAGTGAGCGTGACGGTCACATGGTATAGAATAGACCCTGGCCAGCTTCTGGTGAAAATTAACCCTATCCCAGCCTCAACCAGGACAGAAAGATGGGGACAAACTTTTTAGTAGGGCCTGTAGACAAGGGGTAACGATTTTAAAATAAAAGAGGGCAGATTCAGACTAGCTATAAGGAAGAACATTTTTACGATGAGGGTGGTGAAGCACTGGCACAGGTTGCCCAGAGAGGTGGTAGAAGCCCCATCCCTGGAAACATTCCAGGTCAGGTTGGACGGGGCTCTGAGCGACCTGATCTAGTTGAAGATGTCCCTGCTCATTGCAGGGGGGTTAGACTAGATGGCCTTTAAAGGTCCCTTCTGACCCAAACTATTCTATAATTCTATGATTCATCTGCTCTCAGTTGGATGCAATGCTCTCCTCCACCACACACAGCTTTGCTAATGAATTTAATATGGACCTGACTTAAACTTGGACTGGTGCATGTCTTTGAGAAGGCCATGGTCCTCGATAGCCTGAGATTTGTATTTATTCAGGCCTGCTTTTCTGGCCCATCACCTTCAGCTCTCATCTGCTGGACTGGCTGTTGCAAAGAAAAGACTTGCTACTCTTACCCTCATTCACCTTCCCCGTGAGTTGTCACTCACTCCTACCCTCCATTTCTGCCAGGGATGTTCTCTCCTTGACTGTCATCTCCAGAGGGTATCTTCACACTCTTCCTTGGCATGGGGAAAACAAAGGAGGTATTGCAAGTAGTCCCTGGGTTGTACAGTCTAAGCAGAGGCATACCTCAGAGCTGCACAAACTCTTGTCTGTCCAACGCACACTCCCTGGGGTGAAAGACATCCCTGTGTCTTCAGCGGTAAAGCGAATTTTCTGTGTGTTCCGCTGAGCTCTTTTGCACCCACTTCTATTCCTAGAGATGATGCTGAGCAATGGTCCTGTGGTCCAGCCTTGCCCAGGTAGCTAGTGCAGATCCGAAGAGGGGGTTGAGGATTTTGCTGAGTGGTGGAGGGTGTGGTACAATTCTCCTAGCATCACGTCACCTTCCCTTCAGGATATCCACCTCCTCAGCCAGCCCTGGGGCATCTTCCCCTTTAGACATCTCCAGTACAGATGTCTGAGTCCAACACCTGACTGCAACAGCCTCCTAGGAGTGCTTGATGATCTCTGCTGAGCGTACAAGGTATCTAAATGCATTTTCCAGATAGAGAAGTTGGCACAAGGTAGATCCCACCCACGATAGCAGCAGCATCATATTCCTGCAGCATCATTTCCCTGCTTGGCCATGTGACTATCTGGGTGATTCAGCCTCATAGGGGACCCTGGCTCTGCCGTCCAAGGATAGAGCATCCTGCCACTTGCACATCTGGCATCATCAAGACTGGGCGGAGGCCTCACACCAACCAAAAAATTAATCGTGAACGCAGACAAACCTTGCAACCAAATTTCACGACGAATTCCTGTCTCTTGGGACAAAGATGGGAGAAAAACTGTAAAAAACTCCCACTTCTAGAAGTCACTGCTTTCAACAGTGGGAAAAGGTTTCTTACAGCTTCCTGTGCTGCATTAGCGGCATGGAATCATACTCACTTTCCCAGCTAAGCCTGGGCACTGATGTCCTATTCCTGCAGCTGCCTGCAGCCAGTCCTGGAAGGCAACTTGCAAAACCCTGTGTCCCCCCCATCCCTGCCACTTATGGCCCAGAACCGGCTGTCCTGAGAGGACTTGTTTGCTCAGCAGATTCCCGAAACAGCCCAGTTTCACAATCACGCAGCTGACGTGATGCTCATGGCACAAGAGTCGCTTCCTGGCAGAGGCTTGGCTTTTCGTGCTTGCTGAGCACCTGCCACGGGGCACAAAGGGAGGTTTTTGGGGTGGAGGGGAGGAGCCATGACAAAGGGGACTTCTCAAATAGCCAGTCCCTTGGGTGCTTGTCTTGCCTCCTCCCTGCCCTGCTCTCCTGTGGAGACAACGAGCACACAGTACCTTTGCTACTAACATGAGGCTTGTCCTCCTGGCATGTCTCTGGGGTAAGTGAGGCGGGATTTTTTTTCTCTTTGCGTTTGGCTTGGCATCTCTTTGCCAATGTTTCTCTTCTTCCGCTATTGCTTCTTCTACAGCCCATAGCACAAAGCAAATGGGACATTGCAAGGAACTGAAATGCAATGAGTGGTATCTGATCCGTATCCGATAGCTGAGTGTGGACACTCAGATCCCCTTGGATGTCACTAGACAGCCTCAGGTGGACAGCTGGATGTTGCCCAACTTGGCACTAATACCTAGACACCTTGAGAAGTGTCTCATTTGAGAACTGGATCCCAGCCCTCCTGAGCAAAGACAGCAGCACACAAGGTGGGGTTCCCTGCCCCTGTTTCTCTGCTGTGGGTACCTAGCCTGTGTGAGTTCATAGAATCATAAATGGTTTGGGTTGGAAGGGACCTTTAAAGGTCATCTAGTCCAACCCCCCTGCAGTGAGCAGGGACATCTTCAGCTAGATCAGGTTGTTCAGAGCCCCTTCCAACCCGACCTGGAATGTTTCCAGGTATGGGGCATCTACAACTTCTCTGGGCAACCTATGCCAGCGTCTCACCACCCTCATGGCAAAATATTTCTTCCTTGTATCTTCCTTCATTCCCGTGCATCAGGAATGAGACCAGGCCTGGTGGCAATGGGCAGAGGCACTAAGCGTATGTTATCTGAATGCAACTGGAATTCACAGCGAAGGAGGATAACCATTGGACATCTTAGTCCATAAACCTTAAAAGTAGCTAAAAAAAAGGCAGATGGCAAAAAGACTTACCTGGGCAGTAACAGCTTGTCCTGGTGTCAGCTGTTCTGCCCTTGCCCAAAGCTGTTGGTCAATGCTTGGGATCTTGCCAGACTTCTGCATTTAGGAGCAGAAATTGTTGTTTGTGTTGAGCTCTTCTTTGCTGTTGACCTTCTACAGTGGGCACAAAGTCCCCTTCTCCTGAGTTGCCAGGAAAAACAAATCCTGGCAAGTTTTTCCTCAAGCTTTCCCTCCCTCGACCTCTTGTTAATCCTCAGGGAAATCTTGTGAATTGGAATAGCCTCTTTGCACAAGTCTCCAGATGCATTCCACCTTGAGGACGCTTCTTTGCACAACCCAATTAGCTGTCCCATAGCTGTTTCTGTGGCATTTCATTGCTGTCATTAATGTCTGACAGCAGTCCTGGGGTTAATTTTGTCTGGTGGCTGCCTGAAGTTCAGAGATGACAGTGCTTCTTCATGGTCTGGCCCTGACTGAAAGGAAAAAATAAAAATACCATGCTGCTTGCAACTCATCACATTTTCAGCAGTTTCATTCAGCGGTGTACCTCTTGCGTGGCTGTTGATAAGAGCTGGGTGTCACATCCAGAGTCTCTAGGCAGAGACAAGCACCTCCAGCCCCAGTTTGGCCATCTGCTCTGGACACCAACCCTACGATGAGATTGGTATGCATCAGCCATGACTCAACTCTTTCCACTGGCTGTCACAGGAACCTAGATAATCTAATCTAATCTAATCTAATCTAACCAAATCAAATCAAATCAAATCATCTAATCTAATCTGTCTGGACGCTGACTTGGAGGTGACTGAATCTGGACAAGACAAGGGGGATCCCAACTGTTCTGTTATGGTATTTATTGGGCAGACATTATCTGCCCAAACCATTTTTTTTTCCAGTAGACTTTTTTGGGGTTTTTTTTTTAGATTTTCACTCCTTATCTGATCTCTTTATCAGGAAAGTCCTGTGGACATGCACTAGGATAGGAAAAGCCCATTGGCAGCTGGATTTGGGAGACAGAGAGCAATGGTGGGCTGTAACAGAGCTCACAGAGTCTTGTATCTTGCCTGGTGTTTTGCTGTCCTGAATCTCTGTGCTCGGCAGAGCTCATGAAACTCAGACTAACATCCTGTATTTCTTCTATTTCAGCTTCGCTTGCGGGAGTCCTGCTGGCAGGTCAGTATTTGTAGTAGAGCATGGAGCATGAGTCAGCACACACAGCTATCATAAAATGCCATGCAGAATGATGCTGTGTCTGGTCTGGAGATTTAAATATGCTGCTCGGGGCCAAGAGACCTTGGTCTGAAACCTGCTTCTGTGGCCAATGATCTTCTCTCTGTAAACTGCCTTCTCCTGATCAGCTGACGGAGAAGACCTGACTTTACCTCCTGTATGCTCTGTGAGGTGCAGCTGCTACTTGCTGGAGATCTCTGGGCAAAAGGAGCAGTACTGATCCAAAACATTGACAAAACAGATGCTCATTTTAGCAAAGTTAAACCAGAAGTCGGGATATCTTCAATGCTGGGGTGTGAGCTCCATGAGAAGGAGGAATGCCTGGTGTCCCCTTGGCTCCATGAGCCAGTGTGGAGGTGCTTCAGAGTTTCAGACCCTAGCACATTTCAGTCCCTGAATTTCTCCCATTACAGCACCCCAGATCCATGCAAGAGGCAAAGGTATCCAGAGAGATTTGCTTCTTGGTATTAGGTTGGCAAACAGTGTTGTGATCGAAGGTTTGGCAACTGGAACCAGGTTTTGCGAGGGATTGTGTGTCCTGGTAGGTTCAACAGCAGGAACAGGACTGAATCTTTTCCACTCCTGGGAATAGGTCTTTTCCACTCACGAGTGCCGACTGTCTGTAGGTGCACAACAGCACACAGCAATCACTGCCAATAGCTGAGCAAACCCACCCCTTCCCGTGGGGAATGGCTGGAAACTTCTCAATTCTCCCTGCTTCCAGTCCAGTGCCTTGTAGCAGCATTTGCTGGGAGACACTGGCCCTAACTATGGGGAAAATTACCCAGAACCTGAATGCTGGGGTAGGTTTTGGGAAGGCTACACCTCTCCATTTACAGCTGAAAATGAACCCTGTGATTTGTATCTCAGAACAGACTTCTGGTCCAACAAACACCTGGGGCTTTTGGCCATTCCCAGCTCAAAACCCAGTTCCCAACCACCAAAGATTTGGGATGCTAGAATACCCTGGGCTTTTCCTCCTCCTGGTTTGGCAATAAAGACAGCCTCTGTGGGAAGGAAGAGCCCTCTTTCTCATTCCCTGCCCTCACCCTGGGGTGTCTGTTCTCTCCAGAAGATGTACCAACCGAACTTGAGATCCGTCTGGTGGGTGGCCCCAACCGGTGCTCTGGGAGAGTCGAGGTGCTTCACAAGGACGTCTGGGGGACCGTCTGTGATGACCAGTGGGATTTACGGGAGGCGAAGGTTGTGTGCAGGCAGCTGGGCTGTGGAACGGCGGTGTCGGCCCCTCGGGAGTCAAAATATGGGGAAGGGAAAGACCAAATCTGGCTGAGCGATGTGAACTGCAAAGGGACAGAAGCATCCCTTGCTGAATGCAAGGCGAAGCCGTGGGGAGACAACATCTGCAACCACGTGGAAGATGCCAGCGTGGAGTGCTCAGGTAACCCCCAGCTGTTCTCTACTTTGTGCCACGTTGGCCCTTCTGCCTCAAATAATCCAGGCTGCAATTTCTGACCTATCCAGTTAGGACGTCAGGGATGCAGAATGACTTTGTTGAGCTCAAGCTTCCTACTCCACTTGGCCCAGAGAAGTTGCATCACAACTCCTGGACCCAGAGCAACCTGCAGAGCTGGGAGTGGACACAGATAGTCTCCTCCCTGCCCTGATGGCCTCCATCCTGATACTATTTTCCCTTCAACTTTGCTTCTCAAGACAGAAGTTAGGAAGGGAGCCTTTTACAGGTGTTTGGGATGAGCAGAGACAGTTTTGGTGCATCATGGGAGATTCTGCTTTCTCCAGGTGATCAGGGGCACAGAGACTCATCCCAACACTTCTCCCTCTTTTGTTTTTGGCAGGAACAGAAATACCTGAGCCAGGCCCAATCCGGCTGGTGGGAGGCCCGAACCGATGTGCTGGGAGGGTTGAGGTGCTTCATGAAGAACGGTGGGGCAGCGTGTGCCATGATGACTGGGATCTAAATGATGCGCAAGTCGTGTGCAAGCAACTGGGCTGTGGGGATGCAGTGCTGGCCCCCATTAGAGCCAAGTTTGGACGAGGACTTGACACCATCTGGCTGGATGATGTGAACTGCACAGGGGCGGAAGCTGCGCTCTCTGAGTGTCCGGCGAGGCCATGGGGGGACCACAATTGTTACCACGGGGAAGATGCCAGTGCAGTTTGTTCAGGTAATCCTTCTGTTCTCATGCTTTTGCCAGCCATATGTTAGGGTGTCCTCACAGTCAATGTGGGCACAACCTTGGACAGGAACAAGGGCTTCCCTCGGAGCACTCTCCTACTAAGATGGTGCTAACCTAATCATCCTGCTGGTGGCCTGGGGTCCTTACACCATGGAAGAGGGCTTCAGTCTGGGAGGTTCTCTCCTCTCTGCTCACTGGGGTGCTCTGTGTCCATTTTTCTTCAGCTCAGGTTAAGACTGCCATTGTGCTTCTTGCTTGGACAGTTGCATGTCCTATGTGGAGAAAGCTATGGAGGAGAGGCTGCTGTGTGCAGGGCAGGGCAGGGATACTCAGCGAAGAGGGGGGACACACGCTAATGCACAGACTGAGCATGCCCTCTTTGCATGTGTCTGCAGACTCGGGGATCACCGTCTCCGCTTCAGTCCGCCTGGTAGGTGGTCCCAACCGGTGCTCTGGGAGAGTCGAGGTGCTTCACAAGGACGTCTGGGGGACCGTCTGTGATGACCAGTGGGATTTACGGGAGGCGAAGGTTGTGTGCAGGCAGCTGGGCTGTGGGACGGCAGTATCGGCCCCCCGGGAGTCAAAATACGGGGAAGGAAAGGGCCAGATCTGGCTGAGCGATGTGAACTGCACAGGGACAGAGGCATCCCTCACTGAATGTGAGGCAAAGCAGTGGGGAGACAACATCTGCAACCACGTGGAAGACGCCAGCGTGGAGTGCTCAGGTAACGCCCCCTCCATCCCCCATCCTGCATGTGCTGGGCAGTAGGATGGACAGATCCCACCACACACATGTCCCCTGCCTGAATCAGGGCTGGTCCCGAGCCCCAGTGCAGCTCTGTGGATGTCCGCTGGTGGGAACAAGAGAGGGACGTAGCTGATTGATTAACTCATTCCATCGTGTGGTGCAGTGCTTGCCTAATGACCCAGGGAGAACATGTGGATGTAGCTGTCCTAGGGCCAGTATTAAATCCTCTCCTACTTGCGACTGCTCTAGTCCCTTGTCTCACCTCTGGGCTGCAGGGTGATTATCATCAGCAGACTCCTTGTAGCAGACACACAGTAGAGCCTGCAACCATCCATGAAGAAAGCTTCCTCCTGCCCTTTTCCTGTTTTCTGTCTTCCTTCCCACTCCAGAGAAGCCCAGCCCTTGCCAGTATGCTCAGAGACACCTGAGCCTCTGCTGAGCAGGCAAGCTTTCCACAGGCGGTGGGGTGTGTAGGACGCTCCCTTAACATTTATTTTCTGGGCATTGGTGCAGAGGTGGACATTGCTGAGGAGGGACCGATCCGGCTTGTGGATGGCCCGAACAAGTGTGCTGGGAGAGTCGAGGTGCTCCACGAGAACCGGTGGGGCAGTGTGTGTGATGACCACTGGGACATGAAGGACGCCAAGGTGGTGTGCAAGCAGGTGGGCTGCGGGTCACCACTGTCGGCTCTGGGAGGAGCCCGCTATGGGCGAGGGTCGGACATCATCTGGCTGGACGATGTCGAATGCAACGGGACGGAAGAGAGCATCTTTGACTGTCAGGCCAGGCCATGGGGTGAACACAACTGCTACCACGGAGAGGACGCTGATGTTGTTTGTACAGGTAACTACCCATCACCGTGGCATCTGAAGTGCTGTGGGGACAGGGTCAAACACTTCTAGCAGAGCCGGCAGGCTGGACTGCAGGGGACAGAAGGGGAATCACAGGGCAGGAGGGCTCCCCCCAGCTCAGCATAATGCTGGTGGAGGCAGGGAAATGGGTACAGCAGGGAGCCGTAAGGAATATAGAGCATCTGATTAGGATGGATGTGGTGGGGCCAGCTGGTGGGAGAGGGGCACCAGCAGAGCAGAGGCAAACACACTGGTGACAGTCTGGCTATGGGATGGATCCTGCTGGGGAGATGCTGACAAGGGCGTTTTGTATGCAGGAAGGCTCCTAAAGGGCAGGAAGAGGGAAGGTAGGGCAGTTTCTGGCGCGGGAGGTAATGACAAGCATCCATGGGAGGTAAGGGGAGGACAGCTGGAACAGTGCCTGGGGAGAGATGCCTTTGTATTGGTACGTCATCAATACTCAATAAACGTCTGAGTTGGACTCTCTGAAGCTCTTGGGAGCTGAGTTCCTGACTTCTCACTTTTCTTGTGAGAAAAGTTTGGACAGGCCCTGCATGGGTGAAGGGAGGAATCCCTGGGGGTCTTTGGCTGGTTTCATTATGGAGGAGCAGGGCTGTAGGGGCTTGGATCTCACCTGGGTGCTGCACAGGGTCATGCTGTCAGGACCATGTGCTGCGGTCCTCTGGATCAAGCAGTGCATTATGCATCAGGGTCAGAGTCTGCTCTTCATGCAGCCCTGTCCTGACTCCCACAAGGCCTTGTCCAAAGCTCAGGTGTTGAGTTCCCAACAGCCCCAAATATATGGGTATAACCCAACCCACAGACCTTCTTTAGGCGCAGAGTCCTTGTCACTTCTGGCAGGGAATTCTGGTGGCAGAGAGTTCCTGGGAGCAGATTTTGCTTTACCTTGTTCCCTTTCTCTGCAGTTAACAAGAACCTGGAGGAACCAGAAACACCGTGAGTGCCAGACTAGCCCCACTGGACCATGCTCATCTTGCCACAGGAAGATGGGCCAGCAAGATTCAGCTGAGAAGGCGAGGGGCAGGGATGCTGCAGAACCACCAATGTGCCATAACGTGATCCAGAGTTTGGAAAAACCATTCTCTCTCATCCTTTGAAGGATCTACAAACTTGGTTATAACTGCACTGATGGAAAATTCAGCTGAACACGTTATTCCCACTGAAAAGCGAACATCACAACGTATCAATAAAGTTCCTCTAAAATTGAACATCTGGCTGTCATAAATTGCTCATGGACCTCTGCTGCCTGAGCACATATCTGTTAGGGAGCTGTTGCTCCAACATGATGAATATTTATGTGATGAATGAATATGATGAATATTTATACCTGTGATATGGCAGCGTACCATTTCTCAGCTCTGCAGAGAAACATTTGCATCCACTGGCATTCAGATCAGTAACAAGGGCAGCCATAAGAGCCTTGGGATGTGAACATTGCACAACACAAGCTTATCTCTGGAGGTTTGTCTGTCCCTCCTTAGAAGGGACCAAGGAGAACTGCCCCCCGTAGGGAACAATTCACCCCTTGTGCTCCTTCACTTTTCCCACAGACCAAAGTTGGCACTTTACAAGTGGATAATTTCCCATTTCAATGATGTTCAGTCAAGACAGCCTCCAACACAGATATTTTTTGTGATTTGTTGCTTTCCAAAAAGCAACATGCTTTGTGCCTGTCAGCACAGCACAAATGCTTTAATCCCAGCAAAGCAAAGAGCAAAGGTCTTCTGACATTGGGTGTCTCCAAGTTAGTTGGCCAACTCAAGCTAGTTTTATGGGAAGGACAGATGACTGGGTTCTCTCCCCCACCTCCCCCCAGACCAGTTCACCCAATTCCAAAGCAGGTCTAAAGCAGCTCATATCATCATGCTTTTGGACAGTGCCCTAGTTCAGTGTGGCTCTGGGGAGGGCAGAACTAAGGGGAAGCTGGTGGTGATCTGACCACAACACAGAGCATCACACAGACTCACAGGAAGAGGAAGTTCAGGTTCATGTCTACTTTTTTTTTTTTTTTTTTTTAAAAAACAGAAGGTGAGAAGAGGCACAGAAATGGTTTAAGGCTTGGAGGGAATGTCTCAGAGGACCATGAGGTTCAGTCTGTCTTACTTATATGAGGACTTTACTGAAGTAACTGAACACTCCTTGGGGGAGGGTACTGGCTACTCAAGGCTGTCAAAGCCCATACAGCAAGAGCCAAATGTTTATATATACTGTATCCCTACAATCAGCACAAGACATCTTTTATGGATTAGAGGCAATATCAGCAGGAGAGGATGAACTGGCATGGGAACTGTATGACCTCCTGGGCAGGGAAGGCATGCTAATGTGAGATGTTGCAAAGATTTAAGTTGACTTCAAGTGCCCAACAGTGTTCTCCAAATATTCCCTCCAGTCCTGAGCAAAGATGCCTGGAAACTTGTCTTGTGGCAGGAATTGCGGCCAGTGGGACCATGTGCAGGCATCCACAGAGGTACCCAAATTAGACACAACATCACCCAAAGCTCCTTCTACAGCCAGGAGAGTGAGAGTCACCTGAGGTGATTCAGCGGGTAGCTGGGCTGTCTTGCCCCGTGCAAGTGCCTCTCTCTCTTCATTAACTGAATAGGTTCTCAGGGCAAAGATGCCCCTGATTCGGGCACATCAGGTGGGTGCTTGCATTTGAGTGTGATAGATCTGACTCTCAGTTGTTTGCTTCCGTACTGCATGCTCTTTGGACTTCAGAAATCAGTTTTGTTTGGGTTAAATGAATGTCATACTCATGGTAGCTGGCAGTATCATCTCTCTTCTCCACTCTGGAACATCTGTGAGGTTTAGATAGCACCTGGAAGGAAATGTATGCAATCCAGACCTGTCAAAGCAGCTTGCTTTAGCCTGACAAGCCACTGAAAGTTACTAGTGTGCATATAATATCTAGTGATATTTAAAAAATGCAAATAGGAAAAATATGCTGCCAAAGGGAGAGATGGGAATCATCCCGCAAAACACCAAGCTCCAACTCCACGCCTCCAACATCACCCTGTGGTACTTGTCTAAGACAAGAAGGTTAGACTGAGAAAGGACAAAGAGCCACCAGCCCCAACATCCAGCCTAGAAGCTTAGTATCGACTAATGCCTAGTAGGACGGGACATGGATGAAGGTTACCTGAGCATACGATACCCGCATCTTCTCCATGATTACAGTTATGGACTCCCCAAGGCCTTGCCGCACACTCGGAGAGGGCTGCTTCTCTACCAGAGCATTTCACGTCATCCAACCAGATACGGCCAAAACCTTGCCCAAAATAAGCTGAACCTGGGGCGGACATGGCCGTCCCACAGCCCAGCTGCTGGCACACCACTGCAGCATCACTCAAGTCCCAGCTGTCATCGCAGATTGTCCCCCACTGCTGGCTATGAAGCACCTCAACTCTCCCGGCACAACGAGTAGGGCCATTCACCAGCCGGAGAGGAGGCACTTCTGAAGTACCTGCACAAAAAGCGACCAAAAAAGATAAATGCACACAAATAGACTGCACCTGAACCCCGCTGACACACTCTAGGGGATGAGTGCCAGTCAGGGTGTCCCATGGATGAAAAACAGATGGCTAAAGAGGACATTTTGGGTGTCCATTCAGGGCTACCCCAAAGTCTGTGTGGCTCTGCACTGCCTGCAGAGACTGGCAGAAATCTCCCAGTTAGGACTGGGAGGGGTATTTCAGTCTCCCAGCAGTAAGACATGCTAATGCATCCCTTCCAAGCAGGCATGTTTCAGATGGTTTGTTTGAGTTGCTGCCGATGCTACGGTGACATGGGACCCGGTGCCTGCTCTGTATAAATAGCAGTCTGCTGGGCTAAGCTCTGAAATAAAAATCTAATGTTATCTACAGACAAAACCTGTACAAAGGGAGTAATTCAGGAGCCTCCAATTAGGTGTCTTTTCCCATTTGAGATGCATTGGGGCATCCTTGCCATCCTCCAGCTGTCATGTTGGAAGGGTGTGGGGCTCATAGCTCCAGGGTCATATCAACCAGCCCCATGCAGATGTCTGCATACTGTTAAGTGTCTTAGCATTAGGGACCTATGTCCAGGAACATGATGCATGCCCAAATCATATAAACTGGGTCATGTACGTGAAGCTTCGTAATGCCCATCAGTGAACAGACTGGCCAATGCCCGTATTCCTGAAACTGTCTTTTGGCCTTACACATTTTACTCCAGTTACTGCAATATTGACCATATGTGTTCTGGATAATTTGCTAGGAGAAAGCAGATTATGGTAAGGTATATTAATAGACACTTAACTCTTCCTTGAAAACTCTCATGGCTGGTAAAGCCAGCTGAACTGGACAATAAATGGTCTTAAAAAATATCAGCCAACCCTTTCCTGCACTGAAGCAGTGTGCCAAATAAAATTAGTCAAAAGGGAAGGTTAAAATTAGGTTTTTAACAGAGGGTCTGTCCTGTCCATGGCTGAGAACCTAGCACTGGGTGACAGCATTTCAACCAGCTCAGCTGCAGACATGTACTTTGCTATATTCATGGTAGAGGAGATGACTCCTCTTGAAAGAGCATTGAGTTCTCATGAAGTTTCCCAAAGCTCTTCATGGAAGGAAGGAGGGACTCCGGGAAAGCTCTGCTAGCTTCTCACTCTGATATCTCAGAAATGGAGAAAAGAATGGCTAAAAGTTGAGAAAACAGGATGCCTGCCAAGAAAATATTGGGATTGTTTAGGATTGCCCTGAAAGACTATTAGACTAGATTTTTGAGCCTGGATAAAGACCTGCTGGTCTGACCTCATAGCTGACCTAACTTTGAGCAGGAAAGTGGTGTAGCAACCTTCTGTGGTGCCTTTAACTTGAATTATCCTACAAGCCTCCCAATTGCTTCAACAAAGCAAGAGGTTTCTTCAGGACTGCAGATTGCAAGAGACACTGGAGAGAACACTGAAAAAGCACTTAGATACAAGTGCTGTAAAGACACATTCAATGGTTTCAGGTTTCTAAAGTTCTCTGTGAATCCTGAAATGAGACATTTTATTGCTTCTCATGGTAGAGTGAAACAGACTTTCCAGTCACACAGAGACCAAGACTTGCTGACAACACTGCTTGAGTTTACATGTGATCTTCATGTAAAAGTGTAGTCTCAGAGGTGACTCTGTCTATAGGACACCACAAGCCGGAATGGGATATTTCTGGGACCTGTCCAGGCCTGGAAAAGTCTTGGAGCCTTTAGGAACTCAGGTAAGGGATGCAAACCTTGATACAGTTATCAGCCTGGGGCTTGCTGATAGTAACTCTGTAATTCTGGATCAGCTTCCAGTGGTGACTACGGACCATGGCCAGGGCCATGAGTATTGCATAAATTACACAAGAATGGGTTTATGATTAACAGCACACACTAGGAGCAGCGTGAGCTTAGAGAAGACCTTCCACCAAGGGTGAAAATCTTTCCTCCATGTTTCCCAGTACCATTGAGACTGAGACAGAGAGAGGCGTTACCTGAGCACACCACACCAGCATCTTCTCCGTGCTTGCAGTTATGGGATCCCCAAGACTGGGCCCTACACTCAGAGAGGGCGGCTTCATTCCCTGAGCAATTCACATTGTCCAGCCAGATGGGGTCAGGCCCTTGCCCAAAATGAGCTGAACCAGGGGCTGACAGCGCTGCCCCACAGCCCAGCTGCCTGCAGACGACACTGGCTTCAGCTATACCCCAGCCATCATCACAGACGGTTCCCCACTGCTGGTCATGAAACACCTCAACTCTCCCAGCGCAACGATTCGGACCGTTCACGAGCCGAACAGGAGCTGGTTCTGCAATACCTGGACCAAAACACAATTGCAAAGTGTTCAAGGAGCTTTGCATGCCTCAGAGCTCTGTGGAGAGGGCAAAAACCCCTCCTCACAGGGGTATTTTGCCAAAAAAAGTTGTGGACATGGATGTTGATCACCAGAGCATGTGAGCTTTGCTACCTAGGTGAGCCAATTTTTACCTGCAGCAGATTACTACTGGAGAGAGCTTCAAGGAGCTGAACTCTTGGCCCAGGGCCCCAGGGTAAGCTTCAGATGATGCCAGTGCCATCACTGGCTACATGACACTCCCATTTTCTGCAGAGGTCAAGGATGGCCAGGGCAGCCTGTCCCCCTTGTTTTTCCTCCCCAGATCACCTTCCCAGGAATATTCCCCAGCCACTGTGGCACAGGTCTCTCTGTCATGATGCTGTGCCGCTGTGATTTAGAGTGGAGAGTGCCCTTTACCTCATTACTCAACACAACCCTTCTGCACATCACCCACTGACGACACCTCACAGCACCTGGGCCTGCCTTCTCCCCGCTTGCCCCATCCTGCAGATGGGATTTTAGCTATCTAAATACACATGCCCATTTTGGGAGCCAATTTATTCTGCCTGGTTTCCAGCTGCTGCTCCAAAAGAGCACCAGGTCCTCCCTCATATTCCCCAGCACTGTGCAGGTGCCTTGGATCCCCTACAAAATCTAAAATAGCACTGGATTCACTCCTTCTGTATCTCATCTAAAAGGAACATCATGGTAAAACATGCCCCCCAGGGCCACAGACAACTCTTTCTGAAACATAGCCCCCATTGCACCCCACATTGCATGGCATAACAGTACCTGAGCAGACCACACCAGCATCTTCTCCGTGGTTACAGTTGTGGTCTCCCCAAGACCGTGCCTGGCAATCAGAGAGGGCAGTTTCAGCCCCTGCACAGTTCACATCATCCAGCCAAATTTGGCCGGTTCCTTGTCCAAACCGAGCAGAGCTGGGGGCTGACACCACTGTCCCACAGCCCAGCTGCCTGCAGACCACTTGAGCATCTGTCAAATCCCAGCTGTCATCACAGACGGTTCCCCACTGCTGTTCATGAAACACCTCGACTCTCCCAGAGCAGAAATTTGAACTGCTCACCAGTCGTATCGGGGCTGGTTCTGGAACACCTGAACCAAAAAGGTAAGAGCAGGTAAGTTTTATTCAGGCAAACACGTTCCTGCTAGCTACATCAACAAATGCAGTGTGTATCTGTTGACTTACAACCTACAGGGACAAGCAGCATAGAGAAAGAAAGTTCAACGCAGTTGTGTTCCCAAAAGTCAAGGAAAGGTGCTGTCCAAAACCGAGGACTTCTTTCCCCTTCTGCCTTTGACTAGAAAAGTGCCTGTGCCCAGACAGCAAATGCAGGTAACTTTACTGACCAAGGGAAAGGACTTTAGCAAGAAAGAACTCTTCAGGCGAACAGTGAGAAAACTGGGGTATGATTCATCTCAGCTAGACTTGGAGCCCTTAAGCATAAACTTCGAGGGGCTGTTTGGCCTTCCTGAGCATTGGCACCTGGTGCCATCTGAGATGCCCAGGGAATCCCAGGCAACCCAATGGAGTTAGCAGACGATGCAGGACTCAAGGGAGATTGGTGACCTTCTGGATCTGCAATTAGAGACTGGGTGGGATATAGTGGGACATCTCAGATGACACTAGACACCTATGTTTAGGCAACTGAACCTCACTTTTACAACTCTGCTGAGGACCCTTGGTACATTTTATAGTCAATGGAAGGAAATGAGCACTGTTGGGTTGCAACTTCTTTAATCTGCTTTGGGCATCTGCATCAGGATGGGCCAAATCCTGCCATTGACTGCTCTGACTCAGTCCTCACTGGCTGCAAAGGGACAGCAGGATGTGTCATTCAGAAACAGGCATCTGTGTTTAGTCAGTGAATCCACAGGGTGTTTTCAAGATGTGGTCAAGTAACCAGAGGAAAGCAGTTTATCTCCTGCAAGGGCAAGGCAAAAGTTCATCACTTCTGGGAAGTTGTGATGGATACACTTGACTCCTAGCCGTACTTTGGTTCAGGTTGACTAATGAGCAACAAGTCTCATGTCCTTGTGGTGAACTTGCGAACTCCCCTGGCTCACGTACAAGGGAGTGAAGATGCCTTGAAAAAATATTTCAAAATGTGGTTTTGAAAGCCAAAAATGCAAGATAACCAAAGTACAGAACAGGACACCAGAGCTAAAATGACGACATCTGTCTTGTCTGTACTATTGACTAGCAGACAACTACTTCACTCTATAAATATTACCATCAGGATGGGCCTAATTTGAGCTCTCCCTGAATTGCAGCTGGACTGCATGCCAGGTGACTCCCCCCTTGAGCATGGATGCCTCGCAAAGTTGGAGATTCCTTACCTGAGATTAAGACATCCTTCCCTACCCAAGGCGGAGAGATCCCTTACCTGCGACAGATCCTTGGTAAGTGACTGATAGCATGCTGAATTAATAGTAACAAAACATTATTAATCCATGTAGCTACTCAATATTATTATAAACATTGTATGGATAATTCCATTGGACATAAACTGTTGACCAACTCTGAGACTAAGATTGGATCCAGCTGCACCTAGGCTCCCTAAGGAGTTTAGAAGGCAAGGGGTCCACTCTGAACCTCATGACTCAATGGGAGGGTGCTCCTTACTCTTTGCATCTCCATTCTCTGTGTGAATCATTCTAACTCGGTTCCAACTCAATTTTCCTTTGTATGTTTCTTCCATGCAGTAATTAATAAGGTGATCTTTGCCGTCAAACTTATTGAACCTTGTTAAATCACTGTTAAACTTTGTTAAATGCCATCAAACTTATTGAACTCTGCCAAATTATTATTTTACCTCAAGAAAACTTATTGTTGCTTCTCTCTTTTGAGTGAGGTGGATTCTACTCATCTGCGACAGAGGTAAAATGATCATATAGAGGATGAAGAAGAACGAATTAAGTGACAAGTCTTCACAAAGGGATTTAAGGGATATGAAGGATTGAGAGTGACACTCTACAGTGTTATGCTGTTCTGAGAAAGGAACGGACATGTATAAATGGGAGTGCTGACTACAAGTTATGCAAACCAAGCTTTCAGAGCTACTCAGCACTGGCAAATCCTCAGTTGTCACAACAGACTAAAAGAAATATGCCCAATAGTTAAGGAGAAACAAGAGAAGAATGACAGGAATGAGAAGAAGCTTAAAAATGTGTCTCGAGGGAAACGGGAAGAGACTGAGGAAACGGAAAAAGGACGTAACAGTCTTAACAAGAGGTAGATGCAAAGAATAAATGGTAGTAATGCGCATTGCAAAGAGACAAGAGGCTGTAGAATAAAATCCAGGTAATGATGGTGAGCTCAGGGTTTCCTTCTAGTGGCAACAAAGTGCAGTGCTGCAACATTTTGAGGAAATTTGTCTCGACTCTGGAGGTTTCAGAGAAGACACTGGAAAAACATTGGTGAAAAAAAGGTCTCATGAAGATGGTTCTACCCAGTGAGGGAGGAGGAGAGGTAGATGAAGTGGGTTTCGGCAAGTTTTTTTACTATTCTTGTCTGGAAGAGGAAAGAGAGAGAAAAATAGAGAGTGTATCTTGGTTTTTCAAGTGTGATATATTCATTGGGGTTGTCACTGGTGGCAGTAGAAGAGTCCAAGTGCCTCTACACCCTCTGCAACAGGGTGAATCACACCAGTCCTGCAATGCCACCAGGTTTACTGGTAACTCAAATGGGAAAGAGTCCCAAATTTAAATTCTTCTGCACAGCCAGCAGCAGGCTGGACTGCAGCACCACAGTGTTAGGATTAGATTTTGAGTGGGAAGGAGGGGGTACCCAGATGGATTTACCCACATCCCTCTTTGAAGCACTTTCTCTGTAAACTATGGGTTTAGAGTCATAAGGCAGGAAGAGGGTATCCTATGGCATTTCAAGCGTCCCTCCTTATGGGTCCCTTCAAATTTGAGCTATTCTATGATTCTATGATACCCCAAGAGTCGAGCAGATGGTGACACAGATGAGACTTACCCAAGCACACAACACCAGCATCTTCTCCATGCCTACAGTTATGGACTCCCCATAGAGTGGTTTCACATTTGGAGAGGGCAGTTTCAGTCCCTGTGCAGTTCACATCATCCAGCCAGATAGGGCCAGATCCTTCTCCAAAATAAGCAGAGACTGGAGTGGATAGTGCTCTGCCACAGCCCAACTGTCGGCAAACCACTTCAGCGTTGCTTATATCCCAGCTGTCATCACATACCGTTCCCCACTGCTGGCCGTAAAAAACTTCAACTCTCCCACTGCAACGATTTGGTCCATTCATTAACCTCAGTGGAGCTATTCTTGGTATATCTGAAGAAAAAAACAGGGGCAGGGATAGATGTACATCAAGTTGCCACTCACCCGATTAAAAAAAAGATAAAATGTATGTGAGCCTAATGATATTCCAGGATGCATTTATCTAGTTGCCTAATGTTGGGATATCTTCTCCAGTTCTTGTATTCAGAGCTAAGTGGACAATAGACTGTGTACTGTATTCTGCAGTTAGAAATCCAAATCAAGGATAGCACACAGCTTCTGTTTACAGAAACAGCTACACACATGCCAAAAAAAAAAAGTGAAATTTATAACAGTTCTCCACTATGATGAAGAAGAGATTACATCACAGATTCGGGCCACTTCAAGATAGAGCCTGCTGCTGGGGTGGAACATGAATACCCCTCTTGGAAGGAGAAAACCTTCCCTGTCATGCAGACTGAGATGTAGAGAGAGGTTACCTGAGCACACCACACCAGCATCTTCTCCGTGCTTGCAGTTATGGGATCCCCAAGACTGGGCCCTACACTCAGAGAGGGCGGCTTCATTCCCTGAGCAATTCACATTGTCCAGCCAGATGGGGTCAGGCCCTTGCCCAAAATGAGCTGAACCAGGGGCTGACAGCGCTGCCCCACAGCCCAGCTGCCTGCAGACGACACTGGCTTCAGCTATACTCCAGCCATCATCACAGACGGTTCCCCACTGCTGGTCATGAAACACCTCAACTCTCCCAGCGCAACGATTCGGACCGTTCACGAGCCGGACGGGAGCTGGTTCTGCAATACCTGGACCAAAACACAATTGCAAAGTGTTCAAGGAGCTTTGCATGCCTCAGAGCTCTGTGGAGAGGACAAAACCCCTTCCTTGCAGGGGTCTGAAAGCCAACAGGGCTTGGGTCCCTGATGTGTAAAGTGGCACTAGATGCCTACGGCCTCACAGCTTGATCCCGCATCCTTGACTGTAGCTTTTGCAATAAATCACTCAACTGCAGAGTGATTATAGCTGAGCACCCAGGCTGCTTCCCTAACAGCAGAGCACTGAAATGGGGGGGAGGGAACAAAGCGCTGGTGGAAACGGTGCATTTGAGAGCTCTGAGTCCCCACTCGTGAGCCTCTACAAATTCCTACAAACACAGGCCGTCCTGTGTACCCCACATTTCATGACATGCTTTAGTGGTACCTGAGCACTCCACACCAGCATCTTCTCCATGATTACAGTTGTGGTCTCCCCAAGGCCTGGCCCGGCACTCGGTGAGGATGGTTTCAGCCCCTGCACAGTTCACATCATCCAGCCAAATTTGGCCGGTTCCTTGTCCAAACCGAGCAGAGCTGGGGGCTGACACCACTGTCCCACAGCCCAGCTGCCTGCAGACCACTTGAGCATCTGTCAAATCCCAGCTGTCATCACAGACGGTTCCCCACTGCTGTTCATGAAACACCTCGACTCTCCCAGAGCAGTTGCTCGAACCGTTCACCAGCCGGACTGGAAGCAGCTCAGCAAATCCTGTGTTGAGAAATAATGAAGACCTCAATTCTCTGTTGCATTTTGATCTGTGCTGACAGGGTAGAGCACTATGCTCCTAGATTGCATCAGTCTGACATAGGTCTCCAACTGACATCTCTTGTTGACTAGTCCCTATTAAAATCAGCCAGCTCTGTTTGAACCTTTATCTCACCAGAAGATGACAGTTATGCCAGCAGCCTGTTACTGTGGTGGACCAGACTAGGGGGAGTAACACTGGGCTGGCCAGTTGAGCTGGGAAGGGACAGGGACCTGTGGACTAACACTGGTCCAGGAGCACCAGGTTGCCTTATGGTCTAGGCTGTGTTAAGGAGTCTTAGCATCTGGGATCAGAATTTAGATACAGCACGAAGAGTTGATTGAGGAATGCTAATATCAGATGCTGAAGTTTTCTAGCTCTGGTGTTGGTGAATGTCAGGTGTCTGGTGCTGGGGATTGTGACAGGCCAGACAAATCTCACCGGAGGTGCCTATTTCCTTCACAGATGTGAAGTCAACCTACACTTTTCATGTCTACAGGCTGAGATATATACCTCCTCCTCAGACTACACAACTGCTGATGGGAACTGCTCAGGACTGGCTGGGCTAAGCATTGGACTGGAAGACCTACAGGCATCCCTGACAGATGTGTTTTTGTGAATCTGTGTGAAGGAAGAGGAACAAGAGAAAGAAGAATGGTAGCATTTGAGACCCAGAGCTGTCAGCCATGGATGGACTGGACTTAGCAAAAAGATCCCTCCTACTCCACATGCTCTTCTCTGTTGCAGTATAAGTGCAAAATTATTTGTTGAAGAGTAGCTGAGCTGAGAAAACACCCCAAAATGAGTGTTTCCTCTGTCTGCTGTAGCAAACTGGCCTCCAGAAGCAATCCATGAAATAGACTGAAAGGAAAAAAGAGTCAGAATTGTCTATAGGTTTAGATGCATCTTTTTCCAAAGCATTTTTGAAGCACTCTGTGTCACTTCCTTTGGAAGACCTATTTGTGCTGAAGGACCTGGGCCTCAGGATCTGTCTGAAAGGATCGCCCACAAACAGCTCCCCCCCACCCCCCCGCATGCCATGAGTGATGGGTACCTGTACAAACCACACCAGCATCTTCTCCGTGCTCACAGTTATGGCTTCCCCAAGAAGTGGCTCTGCACTGGGAGAGAGCAGCTTCTGCCCCTGTGCAGCTGACATCATCAAGCCAAATGGGGCCAGATCCTTGCCCAAAGTAAGCCCCACGGATAGCTGACAAGGCCTTCCCACAGCCCAGCTGCCTGCAAACCACTTCTGCCTCAACCAGGTCCCAGTTATCGTCACACACAGTTCCCCAGTGCTGGCCATAAAACACCTCGACTCTCCCAGAGCAGTGGGTCAATCCATCCACTAATCGAAGCAGGGCAGGTTCTGCAAAGCCTACGGGGAAAAAAAAAAAAAAAAAAAAATCAAGAAAGTATCTAGTGGAGACTCTGATGTATCTGTCCTCCACCTGGCAACGAACTTAGCACCTCTCACAGTTTTGCATGGAAAACATTGCATAAAGAGGCAACACAAGCACTCCACCGTCACAACGTTACCGGCTCAGCAATGGATTTTAAAAACTAAAATATACTTGGGATGGCAGAGGGCAAGCCCCAGTCTTGTTTAAATATGGATGTCCAGTGCTTTTAAGATGCTCTAGTGTCTGTCTGCTATTGCAAGGGGTTTCAGGTCTGCTGTGTGTCTTGCTGCCAGCCCCTTATAGATGTCCCAGGTCCCTTAACACACACCAGAAGGTGCTAGATACCCAGAGCTGCCAGAATCACACTCATACCATCTATCTCTATCTGCCCCTCAGCCTCATGTTAATGCTTTTTTTACCCACAAGTCAATGAATAAAATGTGGATTTCTCAATATATTAAGACCCTACAAACTTTGCAAAACTCTGTACATGGCTACAGAGGAAAGACACTAATTAGCACCTCGTTACAGGAAGGGCAGGCAGAAAGCAACTCTTCTTCTTCCAGTGTAGTCCAAGCAATCAGCATATTCATAATAACTGGCCCACCAGCAAATGCCTAATGGTAAACCAGTTGTGATATATGCTCCCTCTTGCTTGACCAGACAGCTGGTGAACTGGGAAAGAGTGGGTGACTCTGGGAATCACAAAAGGAGACTTGGAAGTGTAACCTTGAGGCTCCAGTTACATGGGAGAACCTGATACTAAGACACTGGGTGGGACAGTGGGAAGAAGGGAAGAACCTCACTTAATGCAAGAGGTTTTGGGGAACTTCAGAAGGAACTATGTCTACTGGCATGAGGGTGGGATGGTGGGGCTGCCAAAGCCCCTGCTCCCTGCAGTGAGAGAGGATGCTCTACCAAGGCATCTACTGGCCATGTGCTACAGCGTGGGGACCCCTACAAATAATTCCTGCAACACCACTGTCTTTTACCATGGCTCATGTGGTGGTAGATTTTAATTAAGAAGAGGCAGGACTAGCTCACATTATACTGGATACAACTAAATTTAGTCAAGTAAGTGTCTAAGGTATCTAAGCTCCCTAGCTCCCCTCGGTATGGTCCCTTATAGGAAAAAGAGAAGGGATTTTGTTCCTAATGTTGTTATCTAGAGCCACTTCAAATGCCTCAGGAGATCCTAACTGGCTTCCAGCTGCCTTTTCATAAGGGCAAGGGTATCTGATATGTCCTGTTGCTGGCCCCCTATGGATACCCCACATTTCCTCTTAATCACAGAATCACAGAATGGTGGGGGTTGGAAGGGACCTCTGGAGATCATCTAGTCCAACCCCCCTAGCTGGAGCAGGTTCACCTACAGCAGGTTGCACAGGACTGTGTCCAGGCGGGTTTTGAATATCTCCAGAGAAGGAGACTCCACAACCTCCCTGGGCAGCCTGTTCCAGTGTTCTGTCACCCTCACAGTAAAGATGTTTTTCCTCATATGCAGATGGAACTTCCTATGTTCCAGTTTGTGCCTGTTGCCCCTTGTCCTGTCATTGGACACCACTGAAAATCTTATAGTTCTCTTGGTTGTTGGGGTCAGCGCTGCTCCAAAGGGAACAAGGCCTCCTACAGCACCTCCAGCATCTCTCCATACCCCACAAAACCCACTCGTGTCTTGCAGAGTGGGATTTACCTGAGCACACAACACCAGCATCTTCTCCATGCACACAGTTATGGCTTCCCCAAGGTTTTGCACTGCATTCAGAGAGGGCAGCTTCGGTTCCTTTGCAGGTCACATCATCAAGCCAAATGGGGTCAGGCCCTCCCCCAAAGTAAGCTGAGGAAGGAGCAGATAGAGCAGTCCCACAGCTCAGCTGCCGGCATACAACTTCAGCATCAATTATATCCCAGCTGTCATCACAGACAGTTCCCCATTGCTGGCCATAAAGCACCTCCACTCTTCCAGCACAGCGACTTGAACTGTTCACTAATTGCAGCTTAACTGCATTTTTAATTTCTGCATTAAAAAAAGAAAAAAACAAAACCAAAAACAGGGTCAGAGATTGCACATGGAAAGATTGCCTAGAGATCAAAGGCAAGGAAAGATCTCCACTAACACTGCCCGGGACTTGACAAGGTGAAGGCTGATGAGTATCAAGTTCTGTATCTTCCTCTGTGGTTTCAGAGCTCAGAATCAGAGAAATAAATAGCATAGATCGGGAACCCCTTATGGAACAGGACTGTGCAATTCCCCCTGTGATGTTTCTCCAGGGGTGGGGACTGGCTACAGATCAACACCCATGTCTTCTAGACCTGTTGGTGTCTTCATGTGAGGTGGGTGTTGAAATTCTAGTTAGTCAATGACATCTGTGGAGCTGCTCAGCTGGCCAAATACCGGCATTTCATTCAATTGCCCAAATAAGCATTCAGCAGCACATGTGATGCCATAGGTATTCCCCCAGACTCCTGCTCTGTAGGGTCATCTCCTTTAGGGCCTGTATCTCATCTGCCAGGTTGTGTCAAATGCCTCAGGGCATCTCTAATTGCACTTGGCAACTCTGTGTAGGGAACTGACACCCTTGATCTCCATTGCTTGCAACAGGAAGACGCCCAGCCTAAGTGGTGGCATTTAGACATATATGTCTGGGTCTTAACATGGAGCTGAATCGCATTCCAGATCCAATTAGGGGGATGTGCATTTGGAAATTTGGTTTGCTGTTCAGTGCTGAGTGGAGCAATGTTTGGGAAATACTGACCTGAAAGAGGGCAATGGGCAGCCTGTCAACATCCCAATCCTCTTTCTACCTCCTGGGGTCCACGGCCCACTTGATGAAGGTTTACTCCCCAGTTAACCATGATGTAGAGGGGTAGAGCACACTTTCAAGCCTTCCCCACCCAGCTCCTGGAGCTCAGCATTCATTAGCATCATGCTGTGATGTCCAAGTTAGGACTGGCTCACAGACAAGTGGCCCACAATTGAATTTCTCATCCCAGTCCCAGTCTGGAGAATAAACACATCCACCAGGAGAGAGCATTGTCACAAAATACAAATGGAAAGAGGCCATGTAAACTGCTCAACTTCCCTGGCATATTTCAGCCATGAAATATGTGCATGGAGAGTATGTGCACCCAGGTGAGGCTCCTTCAGTCTCCTTGCCCATTAACTTCACGGGGGTGGCATAAGAGGCAAGAATAATGCGCATCAGGGAAAAAAATCCACGTTCTCTGTTCTGCCCCAGTAACAGAATGAGCACAAACACCACCACCCCCTACATTGTTTAACTGGTAGAACTGAGCTGGATAACGTTGTCCTTGGCATGGTACAGGTCAGTGCCTGAAGCAGCCATCCCCATCCTGAGTCTTAAGGGTAGCACCGATGGAGAAATAAAATCTTGCAAACAGGCTTGAAAACCTCCCTCTACACAGCACAGCCTCCTGGGGTCACACGGGGAGGGGTGTAAATGTGAGTTACCTGAGCACACAACGCCTGCGTCTTCTCCATGATTGCAGTTATGCTCTCCCCAGGGTCTGGTCCTGCAGGCAGAAAGGTCAGCTTCTGTACCGGTGCAGTTCATGTCATCCAGCCAGATACGACCAGTTCCTTGGCCAAAGTGAGCCGAGCCAGGGGCTGACACTGCTTCCCCACAGTCCAACTGCCTGCATACGACCATGGCATCGGACAGATCCCAGCTATCATCACACACCGTTCCCCACTGCTGTTTCCAAAGCACCTCGAGCCGCCCCGCACAGCGGCTGGGGCCGCTCACAAGTCTGATGGGAGCTGAGTTGGCAACACCTGAATCCCAAAACAAGCCAAGGTGGAAAATGGACATGAGCCTGGTTTTGGCTGATGGTGGAGAAAGTAACTCTTACTCTTGCAGGAATAATGCCATTTTGTGTCTGTCTGGGGAAGGACTGCCGAAATGCTCACCACTTTTTTTCTAGCAGGAACATTATAAGAAAAGCTTGCTGGCTAATCAGTGGTGTAAATTTCTTGCACGGATGGTGTTAGGACCTCTACACATCTCTGCATCTCTATAAGCAGCTGTAAGCTCTTAGTCATCTAGGACAGTTCTGATCATGGGATTCCTACTAATATGTCCCTCCCAGACACATGCCAGATATTCAAAACCTTGGATGAGAACCAATCATTTCCAGTCATGGAACAGTCTCAACACACCCTTCGACATGGTATGACAGCTCCACACCACAGAAACTCTAGACTGTACCATGCACACAGTCAGGAAGATGAGATGAAAACCTCAGATTATGGTCCTTAGGAAGACGGAGGTCCCAGAGTAAGTGCCTCCACACAACCTGGGCTGCTGTAGCACTGTGAGTCTTAGATCATCCCTCCCCAGCCCCAGTGTGCCGCTCCCTGCTCCATGCACAAGACCGTGAATGTTCCTCCTGAGGTCTGCCACTCTCCCTGTGTTGTGCAAGTTATTGAACGAAGCTTTCAGGTGACTCTCTGGGTACAAATTAGGATTTCCATGTCCTTGTCCAAAACATTTGTCAGAAATTTGCTATCCTGGTGCCATGTGGAGCACAGTTTCTTCACCTAAATGTAGGTTTCTAGTGCCATTTGTAGACCTGCACCCTCCAGAGTAGTAGTTGGAGTCCAAGATCGAGAAACTAGGGCAACTCAAATGGCTCTAGGCACCTACATTCAGGCAACTGCCTACAGTGCATAGGGTACAATTCACCTCCCAGCTGCTGACAGTGTGGTCTGTGCTCAACAACTGGACTCCCATACAATGGGGAAGAGAAGGTATTTCCAATCAACATCCATCTTATAATAAGGGAGGAGGACTTGAGGTGCAGAAGAGCCTCTTTCTCTTTATGAGTATAAAGAAAATCCAGGCTACTGTTGGGATCTCAGCCTGGCAGAGGATGCCGAAGATCCCTCCTTATTCAGAAAGACCTTGTCTGATGCTTAAACTATGTCTACATCTTTGGTCCTGGGCGCTGCTCCCCACAGCCTTTATACACTTAGAGGCTTTAGAGCAAGGGCTGCCACCGAAGACTTGCCAGGTCCAGGCTTCCATGCTGTTGGAAAGAATGGATATTTTTCTAGCAAGCTTTAAGTTTCCAGATCATCCTCCTTGATCATTTGCAAATCTGGCACAGCCTTTATTTCATTCCAGCCCCTGAAGCAGCCTTAACTTGTACCAATTTTTGTTAAAAACCAACAGCACTGTCTCAGGATAATCCTTATCCAATTCTTTTACTATTTTTGGGTTAAGTTATTGGATTATGCTGATTTGCAGGATATAAATGCAGCGGCATTAAGCACTGGGAGGCAATGGAGGTCTGCTATGCTTGTTCACTCTTAGGTCCTGGCTCCAACACAGACTGTGACTCTAGGGTGGAGGAAAAAAAACAGGACTACATTCTGGATTACACAGATCAGTCAAAGGAAGCTCTGTCTTTTATGCTTGCATTTGTTTGTTCCCAGGGTTTGTCTCTGTAAGTTTGCATTGTTAGTGCCTCTCAATCTCCAGGTGACCTTCAGAAGCCAAATGATCATCTCTACTACTGTCTTCTCTTGCCTCAGAAATGTCATGCCCTTTTCCAGCACCAGGAGTTAAACTCAAGCTTCCTGGATCTTCAGTCCTTTATTCCAGCCACAAAACTCACTTCCTTGCCAAGACTGGGGATACGAGAGGGGTCAATCCATCACAAGCCCCATTTATCAGACCATATCTAGAATCCTGTTCTCCAGGAGCAAAGGAGAAAACTTACCCCAAATCCATGCCAAGAGGAAGAGCACAGTTTCCATCCTGGTTCCAGTGAAGGGAGTCAGGCTCCCACTGCGGACATCCCTGGGTGGGAGAAGAAGATTTCCTGGTGGTCCCATAGTAGCAGCAGAGACCTTATACAATCCAGCTCCTGAAGGCCTGGTTGGCAGGGGAGAGCAGGAAAATTGTCCTCGTAGGAGTGACAAAGAGTCAGTGACTGGTTGGGCAGGGAGGAGAGAAGACAGTAAGGACCAAGACTGGAGGTAGGTGACAAATATTCCTTGCCCTGACTCCTCCCCTTAATTGGCCTCTCCCCCTTCACCTTCCAGTGCTGGCTCGCTCCCTCCCCTTCCTTGCATCTCCCTATGCTGCCTCCCTCCTCCCATGCTCTTCTGCTCGTCAACATATTAAGGGAAAATAGCTCCTGCTAGAAAGCACTGAATCTCTTCTCCTCTGTTGTTGTTTTGGCTAAAAGTAAACTGGTTTTGGCACTTCTACAACTGCCATTCTCCTGGCAGGACTAGCTCATGAACAGGTAATGCCCTAGGAAGTCTTGGAGAAGGCACGAATGATCTCTGTGTCTGCCTGTTCCTCTGATTCTTAAATGCTGTCTAGGAACAATGAGTGTGTGAAAAATAAGAAAACACTCTTTTTACTGTGAGGGTGGTCAAACACAGGAACACAGGAACAGGCTGTGCACAGAGGTTGTAGAGTCTCCATCCTTGGAGATATCCAAAACCTGACTTGATATTGTCCTTGACAACCTGCTTTAGCTGACCCTGCTTGAGCAGGGGGCTGGACTAGATGAGGAAGAAGAGTCCCTTCCCACCTCAGTGACTCTGTGGATTAACTCTTGCCTGAACCGAGGGACAGTGAAACACAGTCTCTGCATAGTGGTGGTGGGGACAGGTCTCTTAGGAACTGGATGGGGCCACATTCATGAAGTCATCGTAAACCACTTGCAATAATGAGGACTTCAGGATCAAAGAGTGCAATGCAAGACATCATTATCACAGGACAGGGACATAGCATGTGCAAATAAGAGGTTGAAGTAGGGAGCAGAAGATAAACATGGCCTCTGGAGAGATATGCCTTGCAAGGAGTCTGCTTAACATCAGCTTGGATAAATAACACTAGTGAACCTACATTTCTGGTATTTAATACTGGTGATTAAAATAATGTTTGTTTTCAGAAAAACTTTAAGTTAGCCTGCAGTTCATTTATTTTCTGGACTAAGTCTTCCCTTAGAGAAGTGTTTTTCACTGGTGCACTCCTGGGGAAGAGCAGACTTTCTGAGACCTACAGGACGAAACTCACAGTCACCAGTTCAGATTCAGCCTGAGGAAGATGCTTTTGATGCCATGGACCAGTTGTTTTCATGGACATAGATTATGGATGAATTTTTGGACATCTGTGATGTTGTGATTGGCATTGACTCCAGAAGATATCCAAGCTGAACATTTGGAGGCATGAGGAATGATATAAGGTGCAGGACCTGTCTGATTGCTTTATCTATCCTGCCCCTGTCAAGAAACTTTTGGCCCTGTCATCTTTACTGCTGACCCTCAAGTGATCCTAAGCTGCTATTTCATCATCCTTTGCTTTCTCTTCTTCAGAACAAACAAACCCAACTCTTCTGTCTTCTCCGTATTGATTATGTGCTCTAGGTCCCTGGCCATCTTGGTAGCTCTTGCCTTTGAGCCAATCCATGGCACAGACCAAGGCTGAATGCAGAAACCCTTCGGATCATAGCAGATATTTAGGTCATTCTATTTATTTGGTCTTTCCTGTTTTTTCCCCCTCTCTGTATTATGGGAGTGTGGAAGACTCCTAGAAGGAAGAGGAAGCACATTTTGAGTCATATTTGCACAGGAAAAGTGTCAAGAGGTGAATCTTACTGAATCACATGCCATGAAGAAAATTGAGCAGATGAGCTGGCAACTGGAAAGAAAGGCTTGGAACAGAGCAGGCTGCAAGAGGGACAGAGCCTATAAGCCAGGAGGAGAGATCCCATGAGATATTGGAGCAAGAATGAACAAATCTTATCTGCTGTGGACAAAATATCAGTAACACCTTCTATGTCTCTGAAGGGAGCCACTGAGTCCTCATGCCCAGATCTTTGTCAGAGGTGCCAATTAGTCTCCCTGCTCTGCTTTAGTATTTCACATGTTCGATCAAGATGTGTCTTTCTCAAGTAGCCATTGTTCCTTCAGCTTGTGTTCTGAGCCTACTATTTACTATTTGCTTTAACTTCAATTGGCTTTGTAGTTCCTTGTTTACCCTTCAATTCTATTCCTATTGACCTTTAATATAACCCTATATATCTTCTTTATCCCCTCTTACTAGAAACAATAGGCCCTCTGCCAAGTAGTGGAACAGCTCTGCATTCCCCTGCCCCTACATCTCCCTCTCTTTTTGAAAGCATCCTGCCTTGGCTTATTTCCCCTCCCTGTATTTGGAGGAGGGGAGTCTGTTGCATTGCTCTTTCCTAAAAGTCTTCTCAGGAGCATGTAACATAATTTGTTCATGCAAAGCCATGCTGCAACATCGACCTAAATCTGTGGCGTTAACAGGATGGGAAGGATATGAACATTGTGCTAGGTGCAGGATGAGCCACATGTGGCTTGAATGCAATGTTTGAACAGGGCACACAGACATTTGGAGACCAGCATGTGAGTGAAGGCATTTGATGATAGTATATAAGAAGAGAGCTGTTCTCTAACGGAAGAGAAGAAGGGAGCTGAGGGCAGCCACCACACAGGCAAACCAATGACCTCAGCCACAGGGAACAGTCCCACAGCACTGGAAGAGCAGAGTGGGATAATGATAGCAATGGGACCTACCAACAGTACAGTACTCATCAGGTGAAGACAAGATGATGAGCCAGGAACAAGGTCAATCCAGGAAATCTAAGCAACAACTCAGCAACAAGGCTTGGAACAGGCACACCTATATCAGAGCTCAAGTAAGGATTGAATTTCCAACCTTGAGCTTAAATGGAGCCCCTGGTCAGAGGGTGGGGGTGTAGGTGTAGGCTCCAGGCTCGGGCAATTAAGGCCTATTGTTGCACTCAGCATCCTGACAATAAAAGAGGGAAAAACAATTGGTCCTGATTTTGGTGATTTTAGAGAATACCTTGCAGTTTTATATCTCTCTATGTCTCAGCTCCTGACTTGGTGGTCATTAGGCAGAATGCGTTGGCCATTAAAGGGGTGCAATAAATGTGGCCCGATCTTCACAGCTAACAGAGCTAGTAGACTTCCTTTTAGTCAGGTCATCTTCTGGCTGTGACATCTCTCAAGACTTCAACATGGATGTGTCAACCTCACTAACAAGGAGGGAAGGCACTGCTGCCTGCCCTAGGACAACTTTCGCTCTCTGGACAGTGTCTTGCCAAGCTTGGAGCCATCCCCTGGTGTCTCTGGCTGCCTCTGTCAGGAAAGTAGGATGTCACTTATTAGAAGTAGTACTTTGGGAGCTGCACCACTGCAAGGAGCTGGGCTTCCCTCCAGGCTCTGGGGAGGCTCTGCGGAACACAAACCTCAGAGCCATCTCTTGGCCAAGGTCCAAAAAGGTCCTTCACCTTCTTTGATTCCCCAAAGCCACTCTGTGGAGACAATCATCTAAATCTTGTAGAAGTCTGATTATGCTTTTGGCTGTGGTCCCCAGGGAGATGCCATCCTGCACTACATCTCTTTCAGCACAAGGACAAGGCTGAGCTTCTAAATCCCACCACATCTTGCACAACTGGCCTTGCTTCATTGAAACCCACCACCTGGTTTAGGCTCTGTCTGGCTGGGTCAAGAGAGGTGCAAGGGCACACTACCTTGGCTGCACACCCATCCCTAAACTCCCGTACAGCACCCCTGGCCCTAGAGCGGACCGTGCATGTCCGTCTTGGACATGTCCTATGCATTTGAAGAGTTCCCGTTCTTGGCTTGAAAAGTGGAGGGGATATTCTAGTAGCCCTAGTAGTCATACCAGTGGGTATTTGTGTTTTGCAAGGTGGAGTCAGGGTTTTTTTTTGTAGCTTTGTGACAGCAGGAGGCTTTTCTAATCATCTCTCTCTTCTTTTTTTTTTTTTTTATAGTATTCTTCATCATCAAAGGAGAGAACATCTCTTTCTTATTTTTATAAAAAATAAAGATACCTAGACACTTGACCACCTAGACACTTGACCTTAGGTGGATACCACACCATTCATTTTTATTGTCTGAGCTATCCTATCAGCTATTTTTTTTCTTTCATGGAATCTGTAAGGAGGTTCTCTGACAACAGGTGTTCCTACAGCTCCATGATCTCTTCTGCTTGTCCCGGAGGTCTGGGCTACCTTGCTCCCACCTGGGAGTGCTGCCAAGGCTGCCCGAGATCTCTTCTGCCTCTCCTCTAAACCCCTCTAGCTAGACAAACTCCTAGACTGTCCCTCCATGCACAGCTACTTGTGGCACAGCTCAGGGTAACCAGAGCATTCAGAAACTCTTGCCCACCCCTTCCCATTTTCGTGGCCCCTCCTGGCTCCTTGGGAATTCCAGACTTTCACGGCAGGTGTTGCTTTTCCTCAGCTTTTCCACCTTGGACTGCTGCTTGTGCCTTTTGCTTCCCAACTTTTCAGCCAAACTTGAGGTGGCTGCTCAGGCTTGGCTTAGCCTGCTTTTCTCTTGCTGAGGCCACCCTGACCTTTCCACTGAAATACTTTTTGTTTGCCTGAATTCAGCCTCTTTGTGGCTTTTGCTGATTTAATGCATGGCTTTATGGTCACACGCTGACAAGGACGTTTGTCAGTGGGACGCTATGGCAGGCAGGGCTCAGCCTGCCTGCTCTCACTGGCTCACCCAAGTGCAAGGGCTCTGCGAGAAGCTCAGCATCTGCAGCACGGAGACTGCAAACACCTGCTGCGTCTATTTGGTTCACCCAGCTGTGATATTTGCACACTGCAGCCTTGTAGATCCAGTAGACGAGAGTCTTGCATTTGCTAGTAAAAGGCCATAGGTTTTGTGTTAATACACCAATGCAGGGCATAGAATTTGCCTTGACCCAAGCAGATTTTAGCTCGTTTTAGCTGTGACAGAGGTTATTTAATGCCCACTTAACTTTTGCCTAGTGGTATTCATGCAGCTAAGCTATATACAGATAGGAAATGCATTAAAAAAAAAACCCCAAACCAGACCAGACACCAAACTATGTAGCCTCTAAGAAATATTAACACTGTGTATTTTATTGGTGCTGAACATGTACATGTGTTGTGAACCCTCCCATTGTTTCTGAGGAAGACTGAAGGCTGAGGACACAGTGAGACATGAAAGGCTGAGTTGTAAACCCAGAAAAAACCAGTGAATTCTAGGAAGTTTATGTATACCACTTGTAACTATTATTTTTCCTGTAATAATCATATAACTATGGCTATAAGAGTTAATATTATTGCAATTAGACCGATAATTGTTTGTCTATATTTGTTGCCAATATAGACAATAATTGTTGGTCTGTATTTTTTGCCAATTATTGACTACGTTAATAATTGTTGCCAATAATTGTTGTCAGTAATCCATGGACTGTTAAAACACGAATTAAGCTAACAGTAAATTCTTGGCTCTCTGTATAAGCTGTGTTCTCCTTGTTTGCCCATAATAAAGAAGACAATTAAATGCAATAATAGTTCACAAAAATCTTGCAAAGATTGCCTTCATACCTGCCTCAGTTTTAAAGGAAATGAAATTCGCTTTGTTTCTCAGGCCTGATAATTGTGCATAGTGTAATACAGGGCCAAATCATCCAGGAATATTTATAATTACTTTTAACACCTTCATAGAATGCGTTTGAAAGTGAGTCATTGAGCTAATGAGATAGCAATGCCGTTAAGTCCTTAAGTGGTGTGCCACAGCCCTGCTAAGGACATGTGCGAATCAAACCAGCTCTAATTTTGCAGGTTCTCCATCATTCTTGTCTCAACAATTTTACATCTGTCTGCTTTCACCTTTCTTCTCTTGCTTGGCTTTCGTTTGTGAGCTGTCTGGCAGCTGAGCGACGTTCTCATGCAAGAGACGCAGTCGCACCCCTGTGTTGCACCAAACTGCTGCCTCAAGCTGCAATATTTTTCTCCTGTGTGTAGTAGAAAGGTGTATGATAAAACCGTTAGCAATGGCGACATTTGACCTGCGTCAAACTGGAGCACTGTGTGGAAAAATCATGGCAGCTTCTGGGACTGTTTAAAAAAACCCAAACCCCCCACCCACCCCACCCCCCAATCCCCCTTTTCATTAGGAACAAATGGCTGTAAATTTATTTCATTGAAGGCTTTAGCTACCTTAAATCGGGCATGCTGTGTGATAGTCAAGACTTTTGTTCTGCAATGTAGGCAGTTTGAGGCATTAAACATGCATGAAAGAGTTATGTTCCACAGTGTAATGGCAAAAATAGCTTTAAGTAGACATTGATTTGTTTACAAAACTTTGCTTTGCACACAGAAAGGGGTTTGATTAGTGCAATATGCTTCATCCTTCATGTTAAAACATCATGTCCTAATGCATGCATGTTTTTGTTTGACATCAGTCATTGCAGACTTGCCCTCAGGCAAAGCAGGGAAGGATTTTCTCTTTAAACATCCATTTGTAAGGGTGATGAAAGGCACAGGAACTGATCATCAAATTTATGACTGTTAGAGGAATGAGCTGTTTGCTAATGACTAGATTTTGATGAGGCTGTCTAATTGCTGCCTGAGATAAGGCAAAAAGTACAACTTTGCCAAGGGCTAACAATGGCCCAACTGTTATGACTTGTTTAAGTTTGGTATCAATAGTTATGATTTTTTTTTTTTTTTAGCACTGTAAAGCTTTTTCAGTTGTAAACATTTGCTGAGTGATGTTTGTGGCCAGGTTTTGATGACTGACATCTTTCTTCTAAGTTCAGGTGCAGTCATCTTCTTATGTACAAAATAATATGATAGATTATTATGCAGGCAAATAGTATTGTCTTAATATTTGATCTTCTCTTCCACTTGAGGAAGTTACCTATTGAACAAATTGCTCATCTTTTTTAAAAAGATGTCTAGTGAAATTTGTTTCAATTAATGACTCTAGTTCTCACTTCAAATACATAACTTCTCATTTCTTCAACTGTTAACTCCAATTCCTGAAGCATTAACACCTCTTATATGTTCTTTTGTTTGAAACACTTTTTCCCACTAGTTCTGCTACTGACTTTGTTTCAAATGTGTCTACACCACGTAGGTTCCCTTTAAATAAATACTCACACATTTACCCAAAAGCTCATCATTCTTTCAGACCCAACGGCCTTTTCTCTTCTTGATGTACTTGAAGTATCTTTCTGCTGCTGTTCCTGAGAGTAGAATTGCAGTGGAGAGGGTCATTTCAGGTGCTCAAAGAAGTAAATGTTTTCTTTGTCAAGGTGAATAGCATGTGAATTCCTTCCTATTCTCCCAGCATCAGTTTGGTGAGGTGCCTCAGGCTTTCTCTGTAGGAGAACACACCTGTCATTATTCATTACAGCTCTTGGAAAGCTTCCAACTAATGAGTAAAGCAGAGCAAATCTTTGTCACTTACAGATCAGCTCTGCAGAAACAAGATGGGTTCCTCATTCTTGAAGCATATCTTGGGAGAAATCAACAGTGCCACATCTTTTTCCATGAGCACCTTGCTTTGGGTGAGGCTCTGGGGCTCCTGTTGCTTAGGCCTCCAGCAGTGACAGCAAAACCTCTCTCCCCTTCTGCTCAGAGAGGTTTAATCCTCAAAGGAACAGCTAGTGTGCAGGTATAGTCAGCCTCTTCCTGGGGGTGTGTTTGGATGATAGTGAATAGGGGCCAAAGCTAAATCAGGGCATGAAGCAGAAAGTTACCAATAAGGAGCTGCTCAAGGATATAATTGTAATCACGCAATCTGTTTAACTTTTTTTTTCCCTCTGAGCGCCTGGAGGGCCATCCTGACCACAGCATGGTGTCACTCCCATCTCCACTGTCCTGCACTAGACCAGTAATGAGATGCTCTGTGTTGTAGCTGTTATGCCATGTTCTGCCTCGTGGATGTCATCTAGATGGAGATAGCGAGGACTCACCTGTGAGATATGCAAGCTGGAAAAGGGATGGAGGAGGAGAGATCTGTTAAGCTCCCACCAAACCCTTAGAAATGTCTCTTGGCAAACAACAGCCCATTCTCAATCTCTGATGAGGATGATACCAGGAAGGTACATTGGTCCTAGGATGTGGTGAAACATTTAGCCAGCGCTGCAGAAAGGCCCTGGACAAACAGTGAGGGGTAATGTTTGGCTGGGGTGTGTCCAGATCATCCATCATGTCAACACTGTGCTTTTGTTATCCATCAACTCATTAATTCCCAGACTCTGTAAGTAGGTCTCTGTCTCTTTTTCTGTATCAACTTGTGATTCCTCTCTTCTCTGAGTGACCCAACTGGACTGACATCCAAAAACAGTTGTGGGAGGGGGTCACAGCAGGCACACAAGAGGTCAAGTTGTAGGATAGTGGAGCTGGAGGGCAGGGTGCCCAACTCTTGGCTGATGCATCACCCAAAGGCAAGGTCTTTGGTATGCATATGCATATCTAGCCTGGTCCTGGATGAGGTGAGCTTTCCTGAGGCTGCAGAGACTTTCTAGGAAGTCCCTTTTCTATGTGAATAGGAATCTGTGATTAGGCTGTCTTGCATGCAAAATGAACGTAGTCCTTCACACAGAAGTTTTGCCCTGAAAAGAAGCCAAAGAGTTTCTTTCAGCTGAAGAGCAAGAAGCTCCTTGGATGCTCATCCATGCTTTTCCTCCAGAAATCCTGTTTGCAGATAGCCCACCACAGCCTGGAAGTACCAGGGCAGAAACCCAGGGATAAGGGGCTACAGACACAAGCTCCAAATCCTGTTGGAGCGGAGACCTGGAGGTGTTCAAGCTCTAGACCTTCACTTCACTGCACATCATCACCAGGTATTTTGACAGATGTCCAGGTACAGCTCATTTTTCCAACTTCCCTTGTCAGCATATTTACACATGTATGTGTCTTGTAGCATTAAAAAAAAGATAATCAGTGGTGAGACACATAATGGTGTCATAATTTTTGGTACTAAGGGCTTTTTCGGGGCAGGTATCATAATTCCAAAAGCACATTTGATCACAGAACAATAGACACTATACAAAATTCATAGAGAATAATATTTACTGTCTTGGTCATCAGGGATGCTGATGATATGAAACTGGGAGGACTGGCTGATACACTGGAAGGCTGTGCTGCCATTCAGTGAGACCTAGACAGGCTGGAGCGATGGGCAGAAAGGAACCTCATGAGGTTCAACACTGGCAAGTGCAGGGCCCTGCACCTGGGGAGGAACAACCCCCTGCACTGCTACAGATTGGGGGTTGACCTCCTGGAAAGCAGCTCTGCGGAGAAGGACCTGGGAGTCCTGGGGGACAACAAGTTCACCATGAGCCAGCCATATGCCCTTGCGGCTAGGAAGGCCAACGGCATCCTGGGGTGCATGAAGAAGAGTGTGGCCAGCAGGTCAAAGGAAGTTCTCCTCCCCCTCTACTCTGCCCTAGTGAGGCCCCATCTGGAGTCCTGTGTCCAGTTCTGGGCTCCCCAGTTCAAGAGAGATGAGGAACTACTGGAGACAGTACAGTGGAGGGCCACGAAGATGATGAAGGGCCTGGAGCATCTCTCCTGTGGGGAAAGGCTGAGGGAGCTGGGGCTGTTCAGCCTGAGGAAGAGAAGACTGAGAGGGGACCTCATCAATGCTTATAGATATCTCAAGGGTGGGTGTCAAGAGGATGGGGCCAGACTCTTTTCAGTGGTGCCCAGCGACAGGACAAGGGGCAATGGGCACAAACTGGAACATAGGAAGTTCCGTCTAAATATGCGGAAAGAATTCTTCCCTGTGAGGTGCCAGAGCCCTGGCACAGGCTGCCCAGGGAAGGTGTGGAGTCTCCTTCTCTGGAGAGATTCAAAACCTGCCTGGATGCAGTTCTGTGCAGCCTGCTCTAGGTGACCCTGCTAGAGCAGGGGCGTTGGACTAGATGATCTCCAGAGGTCCCTTCCAACCCCCACCATTCTGTGATTCTGTGATTCTGTGATGTGCAGTTGCAGCCTGGAGAAAAGGAGGCTGAGGGGAGACCTTATCGCTCTCTACAACTACCTGAAAGGAGGTTGGAGCCAGGTGGGGGTTGGTCTCTTCTCCCAGATAACAATTGATAGGAGGAGAGGAAACAGCCTCATATTGCGCCAGGGGAGGTTTAGATTGGATATTAGGAAGCATTTCTTCCCCAAAAGGGTTGTCAGGCACTGGAAGAGGCTACCCAGGGAGGTGGTGGAGTCACCATCCCTGGAGGGATTTAAAAGATGTATAGATGTGGTGCTTAGGGACATGGTTTAGTGGTGGACTTGGTAGTGCTGGGTTAACAGTTGGACTCAAGGATCTTAAAGGTCTCTTCCAACCTAAACTATTCTATGATTCTATGAAATTGAAGAGTTCGTAAAGGGAACTGCACATCTCTAGGGAAAACATGCCATTTTTCAGAGATAATACAAAAGCTTCTCATGACCTGTAGAAGTAAAGGGAAGCTCTTCTTGGCTTCCAAATCCATAAAAAGCAGAAGTATTGGCAGAAGTGGAGCTTGCTTTTTGGCTCACATCAAACTCGATGCAGCTCAGCCGAGGTCGCAACTCCCTCTGGTGGGGTGACACTGGTTTTGCAGCGAGTATTTTGTCAGACACAACAGCATGAGTTTATTCTGTTTGACTTCCCTTCCCCAGGCCGTTCCACTTGCTAAAACTCCCCCTCTGCCGTGTGTGCACGTTTTCATTGAAGGGATTTATATTTTTTTGGTTCATAGAAAGAGCCTCAGAAGAATGCAAGACTTCCCGAGGGGGGAGGTTTTATGCAAAATATTTAACATTGATTTATACACAGACAGAGAATGCTGTCAGTTTGAGGAGGGCATGTATTTTCTCTTCTAATATCAAAGCAAGTGAGGACATAGATCCCAGATTGCAAGTAGAAAGGCTTTTTTTTTCTCCCCAAGGAGACTTGTCCAAAACATCCAACATCAAGCTCACATTGTCACCTCACAAAACCTACTATCCCCCGTCCCCTTTTCTCCTCCTTCTGCACCCTGGTTCTTCCTTCTATTAAAAGTAATTCATGATGGGAGACTGTCCACCCCCCTGCTTTACCTCCAAGTCTTCTAAACCTGTTCCTGCACCAGCACTTTGGAACAGGGCTAAGGCAAACATGAGGTAACTACTAGGATGGTAAAACAATGCGTTTTTTACAACCCAGTCAATAACAGTAATTCCCTTTTCCAGTGATTATTCTGCTTTTAGATTAACTGTAATTTTTTGGACAGCCCTACTAGTTTCTTGGGGTGCATTTCTACAGCACTGTAGAAAGCTTCCGCTGTCTGAAGTTTTCTAAGGGCTCTTTACACTTCTTTTTACTTGTCACAGAGTATTTGACCACAAATAGTATAAATCCCCAGCCTCACCCATTTTCATTTTCTTTCACTCTCACTGTACTGCGTTACAAAGGTTAATAGGTAACCTTTGAAAATAAAAGGGTTAGTTTTATGGTCAGGATTGCAGTGGCTGACAGGGTCCAAAGGTACCAGCAGCCTTCTGAGCATCGCCAACAGATGTAAGTGCCTGCGTGTGGATTTCTTTAAGGTGCAGCTGCGTTTCTGGAAATCCAGGTTTGTGTTTCTCTCTGTAGAAGCAATGGTTTATTTGGCTGCTTCTGCAGGGAAGAGCTCTGAATGTTTTCTTAGCCTTCTGTTTCCTGGGAGGCTTTGTGTTGTGTTGTGTTGTGTTCTGTTGTGTTGTGTTCTGTTGTGTTGGTTGGCAGACATTCTAGGAATTATCTTTGCTGAGCTCTGTGTTGTGTGTATTTTTGCATGGTGAACGGCTGCTTGGGAGAGAGAGAAAAACCCCACACATACCTTTATATCTATCTATCCTGAAGCCACGCTTACTGTTAGATTTGGCTTTGGGGTCAAGTAAAGTCCGATTTAGTGGAGAGAAATCCACGCTCTGACAGTGAGATGCGGATGTATAGACCCTTTGGAAAGCCCCAGACAAGCATCGATATCATGTAATGGGCACAGATTCCTTACTGCACTTCTCTATTTTTTTTTTTTCCTATGGCATTACTTTCATTTTTGTTGTTCGTCCTTCTCTTTGCCCCTGCTTGTTGCTGCTGTGCTAAGCGTGCAGCATTATTCTTCCAATTCAGGGTGTTGCAGTCTTCACATTTGCTACGGTGTTGGTGTTGCAGTCTCAACAGAGTACCTGGCAGGCACTCTAAGCCTTGCTGTTTGTTTTCATGGCTTTTTTTTTTCCTATATGTTTTGCAATAAGTTGTCCCTTCCCTTCCCTTCCCTTCCCTTCCCTTCCCTTCCCTTCCCTTCCCTTCCCTTCCCTTCCCTTCCCTTCATTTTTCCTTTCCTGTTTCCTTGAATCCCAAGCATCTCAGTTCTTGTAAGCTCTGTCAGACTCAGCTACGATACAAAACCAAAGTGAAACAATTTCTCTAGTTACCTTGGCAGCAGAGGAAGACCTGAAGATGATGTGTGAAGGCTCAAAAAAAGAGGAAATTATGAAAATAAATAAAAAATGTGTCAAAAATCTCACATTCTTAATGGCTATAGGAATGGACTATATTGTACCTCAAAAAGATAAAAGAAGTAGGACTTATACTATGCATTATTAGTGAGCTAAGTGTTAGGCTTCTGACATAATTTAGTTTCCTGGTCTCCCTTTACTAGCAGTGAAGAAAAACAGCCACCTCTAGATCATGATGTATTTTCTCCTCCTGTGAAAATATGTGTTGAGAAATTTTTAGTCATCTTTTATTGTGACCAGTGAAAACTCTGAAAATCCTTTGGGAAGTTTGGATGGGCCGTAACTAAGGAAAGATTCCTTTTTGTATTGCAAAAAAATGTGTGGTGGGGAGGAGAGAAGCAAATCCATGACCTACCTGGACATGTGGTGTGCTTCAAAGCAGACCTTGTTATGTTTTGCTAGGTTGAAGTCAAATAAGGATCTTCCGTTTTTCTTCTATTTGAGTTATATTTATTATAGTATAATATATATATTTATATATGGTTTTATATCTGTACAGGGGGAGAGAGAGAGAGAGAAAGAGTGAGTTTGGTTATATGAATCTTGGAAATGTCTGCTTTAAACTCCTGGTTAATTTAGAAACTTTTATTTCTACTTTCATTAAACATATTTGGGGGGAAAAATGGTTATAGTATCTCCAAAGTAAAATATTTAATTTAGAAAATACCAATGTGTCCTTTATATTAGAATTATTTTTTTTTTAAGGCAGAAATTATGTTCTGGGCTTTTGTATCCGTATTGTCTTTGCCATTAACTCCAAGGGGCCATCCCAAGTCCTGTTACTAGTACTACTAATGAGACACATGTCTGCCCAGCTCAGGAATTACTCACTTCATAACCATTGAGAGTTATCAGTGTTGGGGTGTCTCCACACAGACCATAAGAACAATCATAGGACTTCTCTGGCTGCTGAATCACTCCCCAGGTTCATCTGGGGTGCAGCTAAGTGCATGGGTAGTGTGTGTAATTAGGCAACGAGATGTTGAAGTGAATCTGGGAGTGATGTAACTCAACTGTACAGCACCCCACATCATTTATTTTGCATTCAAACATAGACTTTTGTCTTCCACACAGGTATGGGGCTCTTGGTCCAGCTGACAGCAGCCATCTTCATCTTGGTATTGGTATCTACACACCATCCCACTGCAGGTAATTTTACTCTGTAATGGATTCATTTCGCTCTGTATTAAATCCATTTCAGAGATTATGAATAGATTTGAACTGATGCCTCCTATGACTTTCTTCTCCACTGAAAGAGGTCCAGATTTAGATGATTTCTTTGGATTTCATGTGAACGTAGATGTGTGTTCTGGGATTCAGTGTGCTCAACCGTAGGCATTAAAATTGAGCATCTGAGAGCTATTTGTCTAAGGTATGTGCACAGTCAATAGGAGAAGACGGGCCCTCCCAGAGCATAACATAACTCATTTATCTCAGATTCCCATCTTCCCAAGGAATGAATCGCTCTGTAGGGAATGCAGTTTCTCCATGGTTTCTCTACAAGATGATTGCCTCAATGAGATACTTATCTTTCAGGTGACTAAAATTTGGTGAGATGATCATACCTAGGTAACCCAATGTTGTCAACACTACAAAGGAAAGTGATAGGTAATTTTAACTTGCATGATGTGTGGCAGCACTGAATGCTTGTAATTTGAAATGGATGGCTTTGTGTTTCAAATGCATCTATGTGCTTTTCTTCATCCTCAAATTTGCAGCTGCTGCTCCTGATCAAAGCTGTGAGAGGATGTGCTAATGCCGTAGGATAAGGGCTGCAACTTCAGTGGGGAAAGCACTTATAGGACATCATAAATGCAAAACTTCTCACAGACTTCTTTCCCCTTAGCCTTTAAAACCACTGTGATTGCTGAGCACAGCTCACCCGTTTGTCTCTCTCTTCTGTAGGTGGTGGCCACGATCCGTTGCTTGTCTTGGATGGTTATAAGGATGATGGTATTCAACTCAAATGTTTCTCTGAGAGGCTGTTTTCTGAAGTTCAGGTGTTGTGGACAGATGGTAGAGGAGCCAATGTCACCGGGACTCCTCTCACCACTGGCACCCCCACTGCTAATGCCAACAGCTCAATCATTCTAAAACCAGGATCTGGAAACTCTGTGTCCTGCAAAATAGTTGATAAACTGCTGAAAACATCAACAGAATCTTCAGTTGTCATTGCGGGTGAGTATGAGCTTGTGTCCTTGTGGCCTGGGAGGAAAAATAGTGAGCTGAGGCATACAGAGTAGATTGCCCCAGGACCACAAATTTCTAGTGGAATAGAATAATCAGTTTTCACAGAATTTTTCTTCTCTGATACTTCTTGGTCTTTGCACTGAACCACCATTAGTTTCTATGGGCAACTCCCAAACATTGTCAAAATATTAATAATAAAACCACGCTTCCATGGGTGTGATGCCATCTGGGGGAAATGAAATCTTCTTATGGAGTGGTGCCTATTCTCCCTTGCAAGGATGGAGGATGCTGTTCCATCTTTCTCTCTCATTTTCTTCTGCTTCTGTTTCTACTACTATAACATCTAATGCAGTGGTTTACACAAATCACTGCTGGTGCTTTGTAAAATAGTCTAGGGATGTAAAAATCCCAGTGAACTGCTCCTACAGGTGTCTAGGAATGAAATTTAGATCCAAATTTGTTTTGTTTCACTTTAGGCATGTAATCAAAGCATAAAGTTGATAGTTCAAGGAAAGTTATAACCGATCATCTGAAATAATTTGCAGATGTCTTCTTTCCTGCCACCTCCCCTTGGCTGGCGGCTTTTGTCGTGATCCTGCTCTTGAGCATATTCCTGGTTATTGCTGCAATTTATAAACTCAGAAGTAAGTTCCACTCTTAATGCTAAAGTGATGCATGCTTCACACAATCCAGTTGAAAGACAACATCACTATGTCCAGAATTATTTGGAGAGGAGTGTACAAGATTATGAACAATCACCCTTGTGATTCTTCAATCATGGCTTTTTACTGTATTTTTGCTTTCCTTGCATATTCATTTTTTAGGAATCTCTTAATTACTCCAACATCTTGTCAATATGAATTGACATATTACTATAGTGAAATTATTGTTGAAATTTAATCTCATTATTGAACTAAAGCAATTCTTGTGAGTAACTGAAATATTAGTGTACCCAAATGTATCCACTGGCTTAATTTATTTGCAAGTCTTTTTATTGCTTTATAAGCTATTTTCTAACTAAGGCATTTCTACAACACAAATCTCTTGCTAAGACAGCTTGCCAAGTCTGCATTTTTTCTGCTTTCAGCATCACTAGTTTTATTCATTAAATTCTGTATGATTTCTCTTTGTTTTAATGGAACATATAAATATATGCAAACCAAGATATTTTGAAAATAAGTTTCTTCCTTACCAAACGTGACCATTATGAAATATGAAAAGTTTCATTTGAAAACCTGCAAGCAAGAAGAAAGTAAGATAACATTTTCCTTCTCCCTGCCTCTCTCTTCTCTCTCTCTCAGAGAACAATAAGACAACTATTCGTGAACGTAAGTCATATTAATACCATATTTAAAAGTCATATTAATACTATATTTCATCATGAACATTTTGAAAGATATGTGCAACAGTAGAAATGTTGGCCAGTGGCATAAAACATGGGGCTAATTAGTTGTATTCCTAAAGTTCTTTTATGACCGAGACTTCAAAAGATTGGGACTTTGGTTGACCAGTAGGCTCCAGCTAGGGTGCCTTTGGGGAGTAAGTCACCTTACACACAGCCAGCACAGAAAGATTGGGTCACTGCTGATTCCTGCTCCTGATGAGAAATGAGGACATTCTTGCAGACCATTTAACCTTGGCTTTTCTGCCTGAAGATGTTGAAAGAAATAGTAAAAAGCTTTTGGTATGAGTCACCTTTTGTGCAAAAACTTCCATGGATTTTCCTCCCCCTGACCCACTATCTAAAAGTTTACCATTTCCAGAAAAATCATAGAATCACAGAATCATTTAGGTTGGAAGAGACCTTTAAGATCATCAAGTCCAACCGTTAACCCAACACTGCCAAGTCCACCACTAAACCATGTCCCTAACACCACATCTACACATCTTGTAAATCCCTCCAGGGATGGTGACTCCACCACTGCCCTGGGCAGCCCATTCCAGTGCCTGACAACCCTTTCAGTGAAGAAATTTTTCCTAATATCCAATCTAAACCTCCCCTGGTGCAATTTGAGGCCATTTCCTCTTGTCCTGTTGCCTGTTACTTGGGAGAAGAGATTGACTTTTGACAGTTCCTCAAGCTGTCATGTCCAGGCTCCTTAGAGCATTAGAACATTTCCTAGTGCCCTTATGCAAAACTGTGATAGAAAGACCCCTCAGACACCCTAAAGACCATGTTGGAGTGTGGTTAAAGCTGCCACACGGATGTGATTGAGCAGGGCATAGAAGTGGCAGCATGTTCTGGCCAGAAGGTGTGTCCAGACCAATTTTTCCCTGCCAGACCCCCTCCACCTTTCAGTAGATGCAAAATTTTCAATACAAAATTTTGTTTCATGTGAAAACTGGAGATACTTATGTTTCTTCTAGAACTTCTTTTGTATTGAAAGAAAAAAAAATTAGGAAAAAGAGAAAACTGTATAGCTTCTTTTAGATAGCTTGTGTCTTTCACCAGCAATGAAGGAAATCAGGATGCAGTTCAGAGGAGGAACCCAACTTATTCCTCTGAATTTTACATGGAGCTTTTTGATTCTCTAATGACTACAGAAACAATTGAAAAAAAAGGTAAGCTTCCTGGGCCAAAGGTAGCCTTTGTAAACTTCTGGAGAATCGAACATATTCTGCTTGAAAAATACCACATGCTAGGAAGTTATTTTCATTTTTTTAAGTGAAAACCTGATTATTTGTCTGAATATTTACTTCAATTTCTGAACAGTTTAATCTTCAGGATGAGATTTTTCTTTTTTAGGACTTCTGACTTACAGAAGAAAAGCAGAATGTATCTAGTGGCTGTTTTATACTGATGGTAATTCTAAAGGAAAGAAAATATCCCTTTGCCATAATCGAGGGCGTGAACTGCTGCCCAGGAACCAATCTCAGAAATCTGCATACAAACAAAAATGGTTTGGGGAAAAAAAAAAAAAGAGTTTGTGGGAACAAATCTATGGAGACTTCTATTAAAATTCACATCCAGTCATCCCTGAATTTTGCCACCTGTCAGATGATAAGTCAGTATGACTTGTGAAACAAAACTGAGTATCTACTACATTATCAGAGAACAGAAAAAAGTCTTTTTACTGTGAACATGTTTGAATACTGGCACAGGTTGCTCTGGAGAGGTCACCAAGTCTCCATCCTTGGAGCCCTTCAAAACCCAACTGGACACAGCCCTGGGCCAAACCTTCCTGAGCAGGGTGGGTGGACTAGATGGAGCTCCAGAGGTCCCCTTCCAACCTGTTCTGTGACTCTGTAAAACCTGGTCTCAGCTGCTGGGCCCTTAACAGCTCTGAGTTTGAAACAGCAGAGAAAACAAGGCTAGATGCCACAATACTTCTCTAGTATTTTTGTTTCAAATGTTGCAAGAAACTGGCTTAACTTGAGGAAACAAAGTTGTCGTGGTTTAGCCCCAGCCGGAGGCTGAGCCACGCGGTCGCTCGCTCACCCCCCCCTCCCGGTGGGACGGGGAGAGAATTGGGACGAAGAAAAGCAAGAACTCGTGGGTTAACAACAACAACAGTTTAACCAAACAACAAAGGGAAAGAGAACAAAACAAGCGAGAAACCCCAACAATGACAACAACAGCGTGTACTTAGCGGTGCTTCCCGGACAGGTCGCTCCCGCCCGCAGCCCGACGCCCAGCCCGCTCCGAGCAGCGATCCCCGCCCCGCCAGTTACCCCCTCTAAATAGTGAGCGTGACGGTCACATGGTATAGAATAGACCCCGGCCAGCTTCTGGTGAAAATTAACCCTATCCCAGCCGCAACCAGGACATAAGTCTTTATTTTTGTTGCAGTCAATGCCTGTACTGTACTTGAGTCTGTTAAAAATAATTTATTTTTGAAGTCTAGTTACCTAGCATTCAGTAATTTAAGTGTATGTATAGAAACATGCAAATACATACGTTCAACTATACGTACAAATAATTGTGGCTTAGTCACTTGTGTATAGTCTTTAAAACTGAATGTTAAGTGCTTGAAGAATTATTTTTATGACATAAAAATATTTCTCTGTTCACAGAAAATGCAGAAAAGGAAATTAAAAAAGGTAAGTGTAACAGTTTTTTTTCCAGTGATCTCTATCTATAAATCCCTCTGGTCCTTTAGAACCAGATAAAAGCTGAGCTCAGGAAATATTAGTAGCTGGTTTGCTTTTGCAAAATAATATTAAAAAAAAATCATTGCAATACCTTTTATATTGACCATTTAAAGATAATCGATGCCTACTGCAAAGAAGAGGACTAATTCCATGGAGAAGTTTGATCTATGGCTGGTATTTCTTACTCAGTATTTGAGCTTGCAAATTGTTCTGTTGGTTAATTCGGGTAAGTTAATGTGTTCTTAATTTGGGATCATGTTTCGTGCTGAATTTCAGTCTGTAAGAAAAGAAAGAATTAAGCTCTAGAGTCTGAAAAAAAAAAAGTTTTCTGATCTTTTTATAAAGACTGGTTAGGATGGCGTTGTACAAAAGTAGAAAAAGAAGATTGCTTTCACTGCCAGTGAGCTGGGTATGCAAAGTATGCCAGAGATGTAGTAAATCCAGCAAACTTTTTTGAAACTTTTTAGTAGTTATAGCTTTTATAAAGCCATATTTAAGATTATCTGGACATGGTTCAGTTGTTTCAACATAAGGACTAAGAACTATCCACAGATGGGTGTGCTAATGCCATTCAATCGCATGCTAATGCCATTCAATCACATCCTCATTAAAGTATTAGTTCTGGTTTTTCCCCTTAGTTCAGTCATCTAAGTATTTCTTTTTACTGAGGTGAATTTCTTGACCAGACTTTTTGTTCCCACCTTAGGGGAAGGTACCAGCATAATGAAGACAATAACTCTGGCTGCCTTATAGCAGGGGAACATCTGGTTGTTTTTATGAAGCTTGGATCATTCCATTTTATCTTAGATCTTGCTATGCAGAACACAGTGGAACAGATAGAAAATTCAATGTATTTGTGTAAAAAAAAAGGAAAGGAAATGGTGTTTTAATATTTAAACATAATCTCTTTCAGAGATAGATGAACTCAAGGATGAACTAGGTAAGAACATATTTTGACTTCTTTGGTTTTGAGTATCCTCTGGTTAGAAGAATCTTCTATATTTAAAAAAGTTATAATACCATGAAAGGGGGCCCATATTCGTAATGTCCTTCTATTCTAAAGCTAGGGTTTTCAATTAAATTAATGATATCTGGTATTATCATCTTCAATGTCACTTGGTTTTAGCTAGTGAATTTTACGTATCTAGTCTAAGCTAATAATCTAGACTCCTTCTACAGGATGGGTATCTTCAGAGGACAATCTATCCTCCACCTATTTTGAAATTACATTCTGCACTTAATGCTAAACCCCAGTTCTCTAAATTAAAACATTCTTTAACACTCAAATTCTCACTCACATTTTATGTATTTTTGTCTCAAAAAATGTAACATTCTCTGCTATATCTGGGTTTATTGCTTTGTTTTGCAGATGAGGAGAATGAGAGATTTCAGAAGGGTAAAATAACTTCTTTTTTCTACTTTGTATTTAGTACCACACGCTATTCTTTTAATCATACTCTGAAAGATACTTTGCAGGTGACTGTTCTAATAATAGTGGGTTTTTATCCAATTTTGAATACTAGAATTGGAAAACGGTCTCAGAACTTCACATTTGCAAAGAGTAACTCCCCTATTCCAACCAAAAAGATAATTGAAAAGTTGTGTTATGTGTATGTGTACATAGAATCTCTCTCTTTTTACCTATAGATATATATCTATAGATAGAGAGTATATATAGATATTTATCTCTCTCTCTCTCTTTCTCTCAAGTTATTTTTCCACTGCTAGAAAACATTTTAGTGGAACATTTTATTTATTGCATCTCAGAACAAAATAATGACTAAAGCACCGGATGACAGCATTAAAAAGAATATAATGGGAAAAATCGCAGCGCAATTCCTGTTGAACCTTAAGAATAAAAGAGTTCTCAAAAAAGCAACCGTGACAAGCTGTGTCCCCAGGAGAAGCTAAGAACCATAAAAAGGATAACATTGGGTTTTATCTGTGTACGAAAGACAAATATAATCTCAAGCTTTGTGTTATTTTCCTTTATTTATTTTGTCATATCTTGTGTTCAGGAATATTTTTGCAACACATCATTTAATACCAGAGAAAACTTATATAATATATGTCTATTATTCTACAAAGATAAACAGATTAATCCTGTATATATTAATATATATATAAACAGATTAATAAACAGATTAATCCTATATATAGAGATAACCTATGTATTAGTATTCCAAAATGCATAGTGAATGTACCATAATTCACCTTATTTACTCATCCTAACTTTTAATTTACTTTTGTTTCTTTGTAGAAAATCAGGATATTATGTCCAGACTTGGTAAGGATATTAAGTTAACTTTGGTCCTTAAAAATAATGTAAGTTATCTGTGATCAGAAATACCATTTTGGAACTGAACTATGCCACCGTTTGAGGGCTATTGCAGCACTTCATTCTCTTCTGCAATTAGACGTAGTTGTCCCTAAAACACAGTGTTTATCTGAAACAATCTTGGACTCCAGAACGTCTGTGTCCATAACAAGGGAACATCGTTTCAGTTCTTTAAGGGTTTAATTTTTGCTGTACCTGAGTGGAAAACAGATTTCCCTTCTTACTAACAAACTGATATTTTTTGAGAGAAAGAAAAATATGTATATATACTTTTATATGCATTTTAATGGTTGGCCATGTGAAGCTCCTGTTTGTCATCTGACAGGGTCTGGAAGCATGACCACAAGTCCTGTATGTACTTGTAGGTGATCCAGCTCACCTAACTAGTTATCTAAATTTTAGGCATTAAGGCAGTATTCTTGGCTCCCTCATTGAGAGATGAAGGCATCCAAGAATAGTTTCAGATAGGTGGTTGAAACAGCAGAGAGGAAACACTTTCTGATGTGCCAGTCTCTTTCTCCTGACTCTACATAGAGCCTAGGTGACTAGCTTGGGTTTAGATAACCTCTAGCCCTCCAAAGTTAAGCTAGCATCCTTAGCGATCCTAGGCTAGGTCATACTTAAGTAATGTAGTATTGGAAATACTCTTATTAGCAAAGATATCCTACAGAAGAGTGTTGCCATGCATGAGGATAATATAACTTTCTGTCCTTTTCAGAAAAAGTCCAGAATGAACTGGGTGAGTTGAAAGCTGAAAACTAAATTTATCAAATCTACACCCCTCCAACCCCTTACTGTACTAAAATTAGGTATATTAACATTCTGCAGTAATTTTAGTTAATCATTCATTTCTTTTCTTGCAGAGTTCAGGAGAGCTCATAGCAAGGCAGGTAAGTCAAATCAAATCTCACCTGCCATTAACTTCATGTTCTTTCATGTGCATACCAGAGTCTATCCCTTGTGTTATGAAAAACTCACAGGCTGTCAAAATTTGAGGAAATTTTGCAGCCCGTTTGTTGAAACAGTCACTCAGATTTTCTTAGGCATCTCCCACCTGTACTCAGCACTGGTGAGGCCGCACCTCGAGTATTATGTTCAGTTTTGGGCTCCTTGCTCCAAGAAAGACATTGAGGTGCTGGAGTGTGTCCAGAAAAGGGCAACGGAGCTGGGGAAGGGTCTGGAGCACAAGTGCTGTGAGGAGCGGCTGAGGGAACTGGGGGTGTTTAGCCTGGAGAAAAGGAGGCTGAGGGGAGACCTTCTCGCTCTCTACAACTCACTGAAAGGAGGTTGGAGCGAGGTGGGGATCGGTCTCTTCTCCCAAGTAACAAGCGATAGGACAAGAAGAAATGTCTTCAAGTTGTGCCAGGGGAGGTTTAGATTGGATATTAGGAAACATTTCTTCACTGAAAGGGTTGTCAAGCACTGGAACGGGCTGCCCAGGGAAGTGGTTGAGTCACCATCCCTGGAGGTATTTAAAAGACATGTAGAGGCGGTTCTTAGTGACATGGTTTAGTTGTGGACTTGGCAGTCTTAGGTTTACAGTTGGACTCGATGATCTTAAAGTTTTTTTCCAACCTAAACAATTCTATGATTCTATGATCTACACTGTTCTCAGTGTCACAAGTTGGGGTGAATAATTTCTGTACCAACTAGGACCATTTTACATATTACGTGGCTTTGAGAGATTCAGCTTCATGTTTTATTTCAAAAAATCTGGCTGCCAGATGGGTCTGATCAGAGAGCCTGGATCCCCTCAGTTGGAGTAAAGACGAATTAATAAAGGCCAGAGAACAGACATGCCCGGCTGGATATTATTTCTGCTATTGAGTCTTTGACAAAAGCACACTGTATATTCCTGGGGTATTTTTTTTTTTTAATTTTATCACTTCTCTCCTTTATTCACTTCCTTTGAGATTACTGTTTATTTTCCTGAAAATCAGAAATAACTCAGTGTTTTTTCTTTTTTTTCTTTTTTTTTTTTCCTTTCGTAAGTTAATATCACTCTGGATGAGAACTGCAAACATCCCAGCCTCACCATTAAGGAGAAAAACAGAGTCATGTCCTCCACCCAGGAAAAGATCTCGCCCAAAGCAGTGGTCGTAGCTACTGAAGGTTTTTCAGAAAAGAAACATTACTGGGAAGTGGAGGTGGGGGACAAATCAGAGTGGGAGCTGGGTGTGATGTGTGAGGAAATTAGAAATACACTGAGGAGCAGCACGACGAATACTTTCCCAAAGGGGAATTTACACAGTCTGAGGTTTTCTCAGGGAGAATACAGCTTAACTGGTGGGAAGGGTGTAGGAAATTCCAAGCCCTGCAGAGTGGTAGGTGTTTTCCTGGATCAGGAACGTCACATGCTTTCGTTCTTTGATGTTGAAGAAAAGTGCCTTCTCGGGTCTCTCTCTTTGGAGTCTTCTGGGAATCTGTACCCATTCTTCAGCCCAGGCTCTGATGGCAAATGTTTGGGAGTACGCCCCGTATACACTTCAAACACATTACCCTCTCTGTGACATCCTTCACAGGGCCAGGAGGAGATTAATAAATTAATAATGTAGTGAATCACAGAGGATGCAAAAGTAGAGAGGAAGGGAAAAAAAGTAATATCAGATTTTAAAACCATGGTCAAGAAAGAAATAGTCTCTGAAGTACTTCTTAGGGATTCTCTTGTACTAAGAACTGATTTTGTAAAAACCTAGACTTGTCAAATATTGCAATTTTATTTCATTTTACCTGGACTAAAGAAACATGGATTTATTTCAGTATTTGTTGTTTATTCATTTTTGACAAATAAACCCATCAGTACAGCTTACCAGGAAGAGTATGAATGCAAAGTTCAAATTTTATACATAGTCAGAAAACTATTAATAATGATCAAATTGTGAACTATGAAATGCAAGCAGTCTTTTTGGAGGTTTGCTTATAAGAGATGTTAAGTGATAAAGGTGAAATCCACAGATCACATACTGGGTGTGATAAAGCTCAGGAACAATTGCTTATATGTAAGCAGTTGGTTAAGTTAGTTTGGCTTAAGGAATGGGAATCCAGAGTTAGATTCAGCTGCCCAAATGTGGAAGCCTAACACAATTTGAGCTCCCACAAGGCTATCAGAACATGGGATTTGTGGGATTCTCACACCCTCCTGAAGATGAGGGAAGATGTGACTTATTGCCACATGATGTGTCACAAAGATGTGACTTTGATTTATTGCCAATCAAATCAGAGTAGGATAATGAGAAATAAGAACAAATCTTAGAAAACACCTTCCCCTCACCCCTCCCTTCTTCCTGGGCTCACCTTCACTGCTGACTTCTCTACCTCCTCCCCCCCGAGCAGCACAGGGGTCAGGGAATGGGGGTTGTGGCCAGTTCATAACTCGTTGTCTCTGCTGCTCCTTCCTCCTCACACTCTTCCCCTGCTCCAGTGTGGGGTCCCTCTCACGGGAGACAGTCTTTCACGAACTTCTCCAACATGGGTTCTTCCCATGGTCTGCAGTTCTTCATGAGCTGTTCCAGCATGGGTCCCTTCCATGGGCTACACTCCTTCAGGAATGGACTGCTCCAGCATGGGTGCCCCATGGGACCACAGGTCCTGCCAGAAGACCTGCTCCAGAGTGAGCTCCTCTCTCTCCATGGGGCCACAGGTCCTACCAGGAACCCGCTCTAGCACAGGGTCTCCACAGGGTCACAGCCTCCTTTGGGTGCATCTACCTGCTCCGGCATGGGGTCCTTTGTGGGCTGCAGGTGGATATCTGCTCCACCATGAACCTCCATGGGCTGCAGGGGGACAGCCTGCCCCACCATGGTTTTCTCCACAGGCTGCAGAGTAATGTATGCTCCGGTGCATGGAACATCTTCTCCTTCTTCTTCACTGACCTTGGTGTCTGTAGGATTGTTTCTCACATTTTCAGACTCTCTCTCCCAGCTGCTGTTGCACAGCACTTCTTTTAACCTTTCTTAAATATGTTATCACAGAGGTGCTACCAACGTTGCTGATTGGCTCAGCTTTGCCCAGCAGCGGGTCTGTCTTGGAGCTGGCTGGCACTGCCTGTGTCTGACATGGGAGCGGCTTCTGGCATTTTCTCACAAAAGCCACCCGTGTAGCTCCCCGCTACCAAAACCTTGCAGCCATAGAATTAAGTGACTTAATTCACAACCTGAATATCACTTCTAATTCAGGGTGAGCTGAAGCCACCATTAAAAGTCAGCTGAATGCCACTGCTTTATCTGAGTTTAAACCTCTTATGAATAAAAATTTGTTGAATAACTGAAAGTACAATCAGGGCACTGATTCAACGCCGTGAGATGTGTCAATAACTCAAAGTGACCAACACCTTGAAAAATGACCAACTGTGAAATGGGAGAGAGACATTAAAGCAAAGGTGGATGTTGGTCAATAGCTGGCTGAATATGAGCCAGCAGTGTGTCTAGGTGGCCAAGAAGGCCAACAGCATCCTGGCTTGTGTCAAAAATAGTGTGGCCATCAGGACTAGGGAAGGGATCGTCCCCTTGTACTCAGCCCTGGTGAGGCCGCACCTTGAGTACTGCGTTCAGTTTTGGGGCCCTCACTCCAAGAAAGACATTGAAGTGCTGGAGCGTGTCCAGAGAAGGGCAACGAAGCTGGTGAGGGGTCTAGAGCACAAGTCTCTGAGGAGTGGCTGAGGGAACTGGGGGTGTTTAGCCTGGAGAAAAGGAGGCTGAGGGGAGACCTTATCGCTCTCTATAACTCCTTGAAAGGAGGTTAGAGCGAGGTGTGGGTCAGTCTCTTTGCCCAAGTAACAGGTGATAGGACAAGAGGAAACGTCCTCAAGTTGCGCTAGGGGAGGTTTAGATGGGATATTAGGAAACATTTCTTCACCGAAAGGGTTGTAGGGCACTGGAACAGGCTGCCCAGGGAAGTGGCTGAATCACCATCCCTGGAGGTATTTAAAAGACTTGTAGATGTGGTAATACTCCCTCTGTTAATTCAGATGACTCGAGGTGTTCTACATTTCACAGATAACTGCCACTGGGCAAGAAAAATGTGTGTTCATTAAGAGAGGTGTGTGTTCATTAAGAGACAATGGGAGAACGAGATTGTTGGAATAAGGTAGATTGGAGATGCAAGGTCATGGTACAAAGACATAGATTTGGAAACGGGGCCATAGAAGTGTGGTGGGTGTCGTGGTTAACTCCAGTCGGCAACCAAGCACCATGCAGTCGCTTGCTTACCCTCCCCCTCAGTGGGAAAAAATCCTCATAGGTTGAGATAAAGACAGTTTAATAGGATAGCAAAGGAAGAGAGAAGAATAATAATAACAATAACAATAACAATAATAATAAGAGTAATGATAAAAGAATATACAAAACAAGTGATGCACAACGCAATTGCTCCACCACCCGCTGACTGATGCCCAGCCTGTCCCTAAGCAGCGATCTCCCCCCCTAGGCAACTCCCCCCAGTTTACATACTGAGCATGATGTCATATGGTATGGAATATCCCTTTGGCCAGTTTGGGTCAACTCTCCTGGCTGTGCCCCCTCCCAGCTTCTTGTGCACCTCCTCGCTGGCAGAGCATAGGAAGCTCAAAGTCCTTGACTAACATCAGTGTGTTACCAACATTATTCTCATCATAAATCTAAAACACAGCACTAGACCAGCTACTAGGAAGAAAATTAACTCTATCCCAGCCAAAACCAGGACAATATCCACCCCTTATTCTGTACCATCTACGTCATGCCCAGGTCCCACACTTTGCAATACATTCCAATTAATCACCACCACTTTTCCTGTCTTTTGATATATACACACAGATATCATTCCCTTAGTCTATGGGCCATCCCTCTGAAATGTCTGTAAAATGTCCATAAATGTCCATTGAGTTCATTTAGTCCATGACTTTGGGGTCCATCTGTCATAACAGTTCTTCAGGGCAGGAGAGATGGTGTGTGGTATTGGATTGTTGCACGCTAAGGCCAGTTCTGGTTCCATCACCGCTGCACTTAGCTGGGTTTCAGTGAAGTTCATTCTTCACTAATTTAGGTGATTCTTACTGTAATACCATTGATATGGCATGTAACAACTGTAGTAGCGGTGACACGCAGTGGCAGGGTTATACAGCAATTAACATCATACAACTTAATTCATTGGCTATTCTCACCCCAAACCAAATCCCCTTGAGGTACACATCGGACTGCCCCATCGTCCCGCATCACCCACCAAGTGCATGCAGGTCCTTGAGCAAAAGCAATCCCATGGACGGGCTTGCCTTTGCCTGAGGCAGAAGTAACCCAGACTGTCTTCCCTTCCATTGCTGTAACCACCCCCACAGGGCATTTGCCACCATCCATGAGTCGGTATAGAGGCAGAGCATTGGCCACTTCTCTCACTCAGCAATATCTAAAGCCAGCTGGATGGCTTTCACCTCTGCAAACTGACTCACTTTCTCCTTTGGCAGTTTCTGTGACTTGTCGTGTAGGACTCCACACAGCAACTTTCTACCTCCGATGTTTTCCCACAATACGACAGGACCCATCAGTGAACAGGGCATATTCCTTCTCATTTTCTGGTAGTTCATTATACAGTGGGGCCTCTTCAGCACGTGTCACCTCTTCCTCTGTCGACATTCCAAAATCTTTCCCTTCTGGCCAGTCCGTGATCACTTCCAAGATTCCTGGGCGACTAGGATTTCCTATTCGAGCTCGTTGTGTGATCAGTGCGACCCACTTACTCCATGTGGCATCAGTGGCATGATGTGTAGAGGGGACTCTCCCTTTGAACATCCAGCCCAGCACCGGCAGTCGGGGTGCCAGGAGGAGCTGTGCTTCAGTGCCGATCACTTCTGAAGCAGCTCGAACCCCTTCATATGCTGCCAAGATCTCTTTTTCAGTTGGAGTGTAGCGGGCCTCGGATCCTCTATATCCCCGGCTCCAAAACCCCAGGGGTCGACCTCGAGTCTCCCCTGGTGCTCTCTGCCAGAGGCTCCAGGTAGGGCCGTTCTCCCCAGCTGCGGTGTAGAGCACATTTTTAACATCTTGCCCTGCCCGGAACTGGTCCAAGGGCTACTGCATGAACTATCTCCTGTTTCATTTGTTCAAAGGCTTGTCGTTGCTCAGGGCCCCAGTTTAAAATGTTCTTCTTTCAGGTCACATGATAGAGAGGGCTTACAATAGAACTGTAATTTGGAATATACATTCTCCAGAAACCCATCAACGCCTAAGAAGCTTGGGTCTCCTTTTTGCTTAGTTGGTGGAGACATTGGCTGTTATCTTGTTGATCACATCTGTCAGAATCTGACTAACGTCCATCTTGCCATTTTATTCCTAGGAACTGGATCTCCTGTGCAGGTCCTTTGACCTTACTTGTTTTACTGGCAAAGCCAGCTCTCAGAAGGATTTGGATTATTTTTTCCCCTTTCTCAAAAACCTCTTCTGCTGTGTTGCCCCACACGATGATGTCATCAATGTATTGCAGGTGTTGTGGAGCTGGGGCAGTCGATTCCAGGTGTACTGAATGCCCCTCCAGGTGAAAGCAACCTGTGGCCTGCACTCTGCTGCCAAAGGGATGGAGAAGAATGCATTGGCGATATCAATGGTGGCATACCACTTGGCTGCCTTGGACTCCAGTTCATACTGAAGTTCTAGCATGTCCGGCACAGCAGCACTCAGTGGTGGCGTGACTTCATTCAGGCCACGATAGTCCACTGTTAATCTCCATTCCCCATTAGATTTCCGTACTGGCCATATAGGACTATTAAAAGGTGAATGAGTCTTACTGATGACTCCTTGGCTCTCCAGTTGATGAATCAGCTCATGGATGGGAGCCAGGGAGTCTCAGGTTGGTGTGATATTGCCGCCGGTGCACCGTCCTGGTAGCAATTGGTACTTTCTGTTCTTCAGCTCGCAGCAATCCCACAATGAAGGGATCTTCTGAGAGGCCAGGCAGGGTAGATAGCTGTTTGGTCTTCTCTGCATTCATCATGGCTACACCAAAAGCCCGTCGGTATCCCTTTGGGTCCTTGAAGTACCCTCTCCTGAGGTAGTCTATGCCAAGGATACAAGGGGCCTCTGGGCCGTCACAATGGGGGTGCTTTTCCCACTTGTCCCCTGTTGAGCTCACCTCAGCCTCCAATACCGACAATTCTTGGCATCCCCCTGTCACTCCCGAGATCCAGATGGGTTTCGTGCCCCTATGTTCTGATGGCATCAGACTACACTGTGCACCGGTGTCTACCAAAGCCCTAGACTTCTGTGGGTCTGATGTGCCAGGCCATCGAACCCACACAGTCCAGTACTTTTGCTATGAACTTCTAACTTGTTTGTGTAGCCAGACTCTCAGTTGCAATCTGGTTTAACTTCTCTGAAACTTTCTCTGCCAGCAAAGGTGATGTTGGAGAAAAATCTAAGAATTTTGATGATGATTAAAAGTCTTAAAAAACCCCCCCAAAATACAACAACCTTATTTTACTGGGTTTGTTTTCTCAATTCATGAAGCCCAGTTTCACAATTTTTTCTATAAAAGTGCAGACAAATCAGGGGTGGACTGCAGTAGTCAAACTACACCCATACCAAATTTTCTTTAACAATCTTCCAGTTAAAAGCTGATTCACAAACTGTTCCCATGGGCAGAAAGCACTGTTAATTGAATGATCTTACTTTTTATATAAATGTTATGATAAGAATCCACCACAAAAAATATGAGACTGCAGGTGTCTGATGAACAGGACCTAACTAGAGAAATGCTACCCTGTGAGCTGCTCTGAAGTTGTGACCACAAAGCAATTAGATTTAACGTTGTAGTTGAAAAGCAAGTCAGGTAAATTCAGCACATAGATATTCCATTTGAAGGAAGGGAACTATGTAAAATTGAGTCACATATCTGGAAAAAAACCAAACAAATAAACCATTAAAGGTACAAGGCAGAAAGGAAGAAGCCCACAAACTGCCAAGAGACTCTTAGAGATACATTGCTTTGCAAGCTCTCATAAAATGTGTGCCTCAACTCAGACAGAAAGAAACCTTGTCTAAAAAAGGTCCCTGATTTACTAGGAGATAAAGACTATGTCATACAGAAAGGATCAGCATAAAAGAAATGGAAAATCAGAGTAAGAGGAAAGCCCATAAATTCAAATATATATTAAAAAATGGAGATCCAAAAAAGCAGTAATATCAAGATAATCTTGCAAAGTATTTTCAAGACTATGGTGAAAATTACATCAGCTGGGAATGTATTGGGACAAATAAGACGTCAATAAGTCATTAGAATTACATGGTGTCACATGCAAGTCCTGAAGGAACTCAGAAGTGAAACTGCAGAACTGCTAGCCGAGTGTTTACTTAACGACCATGCACTGGAGGACTGGTGGGGTGTCTATACCATGTCTGTTTACAAATAAGGCTCTGGATAGGGTATTGGAAACTACAGAGCCATCAGACTCTTACCCCAATGAGGTTATAGAGGCTGTTTTAAAAATAAGAACTCTTGACACAGGGGCAAAAGCAATCTGTTGGAGAAGAGTTGCTCAGCTCCTGTAAAGGGAAATCCTGCCTAGAGTTTCCTGAAGCTGTGAATGGGCATGAAGATAAAAGGGATCCAGTGAGTAGAATGCACCTGGATTTTAAAAAAACCTGCCACACCTAGCTTTTGACAAGCTTCACACCACGGTCTGGCATAGATTGTCTCAGAACTGGGGAAAAGGTCCTTTTAGGGCCTGAAAATTTTCCACCCCTTTTGGCAGTGATCCTACACTTTTCTGAGTCTTCCTTTTGCTGCCAAGGAACCTTGTTCTTCACCAGTTTTAACTTCAGGTGATTTCTGACCTTCCTAATTGCATCTGTGCAAGCTCAGGCAATGCTTCTTCATTCCTCCTGGTTTGCCTGACCATTCTCCACCTGCCATACACTTCTTCCTTGTGTTCAAATTGAGTTGAGAGTTCCCTGTTCAGCCTGCTGGGATGAATTATGCTCTGGAGATGCCTGTCTTTCTCCATCAGCTCTAGAGGGAAACAAGACAACTAGGTCTTCCACAGAGCACTTCACGGTAAGTAAGTAATAAAGGCAAGGGCCTGGGGAAAGTAGACTCATAGCTTCAGCATGGAAAGAAGGGGATATGAAATCCATCGTCCTTTATCAGTTTCCTTTGCCTGTTGTTTCAAAGAATGAAGAAAAGTTCCTTCTACTATTTGAAAATCATCAAAAAGATGGGGGTGAGTGGATGATGACACACTTTTAGGTATACAGTAGCTCAACAGTCAAGACATACACCTTGGACAGGGGAGACGAAGTTCAGTTCTCCCTCCAGCCAACAAATTCAAAGTCATATTTTTGTGCTTGCCTTTCGTAACATGCCTTTCACACGAAGTGTGGTATTGTTTGCTCTGATTGAAGCTACATGTTCACACAGCAAATAATCCATGTCTTGAGGTACCAGGGAAGACCATCATATGAAAGGCCATGGAGATGGAATGGCTGTGTAACAGAAACTAGCAGTCAGTCACTGAGGGGAGCTGCTCCGGAGCTGGTCCGATCCGTAGTGGAGCGGCAGATCTTGGCACACAGGGGGTTTCCTGAGGCAGGGAACCGCCAGGGCAGCAGGGAGACCTGGCAGGAGCTGGCAGCTCTCACGGGAGCTGCTGACAAGGCCTGGGCATTGCCAGAGCAATGGCAGCCACCCCCACACCTACAAAAAGCAGCCTGGGGAGCGCGGCGAACAGAATGGGCAAACAGGGTATAGCGTGGCAGTCAGGGCATGGCGCAGCAGTTGGTGTGGGAGGGTGCGCAGGAGGGTGCGCAGGGAGGACATAGTTGCCCCACTGGCTCAGGAGGTGACTTCAATTGATGGTCATCACCCTCTCAGAAGGAGCTTAGCTATGGTATCCACTGGCAGAAAGCCATGTCCTCTGAACTCGCCAGAATGGATGTGGCAACCCAGACAAAGCTCCCACGAAGGCATGCAGCCATCCAGGTCTCAGGCTGTAGGGAGTGCCAGAGCCTTTCGCTGGTAAGGGACGGCAGTAGTGAGAACAGCTGTGTGAGGTGTGACCAGGTGGACGATCTGCACAGCCTGGTGGCAGAGCTATGGGAGGAGGTAGAAAGGTTGAGGAGCATCAGGGAGTCTGAGAAAGAGGTAGAATGGTGAAACCATGCTCTGCCCTCCCTGAGACAGAAACAGGAACAGCCACCAGAAAAATCCCAAGATCCAGGGGATCCTGTATCCTCGCCCTACCAGGATGAAGGCAGTAGCTTAAAGGAAAGGAGGGAATGGAAGTAAGTCCACACCCAGGGTGGCAAGTGTCCCCCTCCTTGCCCACCTCACCTTCCCAGGTGCTTCTGTACAACAGGTATGAGGTTCTGGATGTGGAAGGGCAGTCAATCGATGATGTGGATGACGGTCCATCTACACCAGAGGTATTGCCGAGGTCAGAAAAGCCTACCCTTCGTATCATGACTACCTTCACAAGGAAGAAAACAAAGGTTATAGTTGTAAGAGACTGAAAAGCTGAAAGAGTTAATGTCTCAAACACTCGGCAAAGGAGGACCTTGCGGGTGGTGTAAGAAACTGCGAAATGGAATGAGTTATTGTCTCAAACACTCAGCAAAGGAGGAAGGAATGTTAACACACCAACAAGATAAGGTGCAACTGGAAAGGAAGATCTTGCAGAGGCAGGATAGTGATTTTCTGGGCCTTATCTTGGGTAATTGTTTCAAAAAACAAGCAAACTTGAGACTGCATTACCCCCGCATCCCTAACAGGAAGGGAGGAAAGCACTGAAATCACTAGCCTCAAACCCTCCAACCCATTTTGAGAAGGTTTGAGAACAACAGACTACACATGTGAAGTAATTAGCATATGCAGTGAGACTGGAGCTATAAAAAGCCCAACTCAGAGGGCCTGGGTGTGCATGCCCACCATCCGAAGGAACTGGAGCAGAGACATTGCTGGAACCCAGGGTGGTGATCTTTCCTTTACCTTTATCTTTCCGTTGTCTCTCTCTTTCTATCTTACTCTCTCTCTCTTTCTTTTCCGTATGTTACAAACCAGTACAGCCTTTTATATGATTCCAGGTTTAAATAGCTTATCCCTTTATATGATTCAAGGTTTACATAGCTTCTGCCATAAATAAAACTTTTCTATCGATCATATGGTGTTAAGTCACCTTAATTTAGCCCAAGGGTATCCCGAATATTGGTTATCTCAAAGTGAGCCGTCCAGGACAGCCCTCTCAGGACATGATATAAGACTCCTTTAGACACTCCTTTAGACACTGCTTTAGACATAAACTGTTGACCAAGTCTGGGACTAGGATTGGATCCAGCCGCACCTAGGCTCCTGTCTGAGAAGGAGTTTAGAAAGCAAGGGCGTCCTTTCTGAACCTCATGACTCAATAGGAGGGTCTCCCTGAACTCCAAGTGAAGTGCACCACTTGGTCCACAACAAAAATTGGTGTAGTCGGCAGGATAACCTTGTTTGTGCTAAAACGATCTATGGGACCAGTGTCCTTAGCGTGACCCCTTCTCGACTAGGGTCCTTAGCGCGACCCCTGCTCTGAGAAGTGCCATATCCCAGGGGAGAATATTGGAATAGTCCACGGAGGACTACTAAGGGATCTGTTCCCTTACTTGTAGGCTTTTTACGGCTTCCCTGAGAAGTCCGACTGTAGGCTGTGCCACTCCCTGAGAGGAGTCATACACAAGAGGAAACAATCCCCTGGGGATTGACGAGGGATCTGTTCCCTGTATTGTAGGCTTTACTATGGCCTCCCTGAGAGGTCCAACTGTAGGTTGTACTCCTCTCTTGGAGAGGTTAGAGGGCTATAATGCCCGACCTTCTCCCTCTGGCATGGGTTGGGCCTGTAATAACTGGCATGATCCACAGGCAGTAGCTGATAAGATTACCATCTTAGCTAAAGAGCAAAAACTGAGACAAGGAAAAGGGAAAGCATTGGTCTGTGCAGTACTGGGGGCTGCCTTAGTCACCACCCAGCAAAATAAACACATAAATCAACAGGCAGAAAGCGAAACGATTAAATCACTGCAAGACCTAGTAAAAGCTCTGCAAGAACAACTGGGAAACGAGACGCAGAGACTTTAGGATCGGCTTGCCACTGAATGGATAACTAATTAGAGACTGCAAACTGCTTTGGCGGAATCATTAGGGAGGGAAAAAATACTAAGGGAGCAGTTAGAGGGGACTCATTCCCATGGTGATGAAGAAGAAAAGGTGCCTAAATTATATCACTCTGATGATTTGCAGTGTGTGAAGAAATTATACCCCTCAGAGGAAGAGGAAATTGTAATTCGGCCCCTAATTAAGATAAGAGAAAGGCACCCCACAGGAGTGAAAAAGGCGTAATTATTCCCGTGCACTCTCCGTATAATTCTCCCATTTGGCCTGTACGCAAGCCGGATGGTAGAAGGTGACTGACAGTTGATTATCTATACTTAAATGCCAATACATGTCCCATAACAGCCGCTGTGCCGAACGTAGCGGGACTGCGTGCAACTATTCAGGAACAAGCCCACCAAATTTTGGACATGTTCTTTATGGTTCCCTTGCAGGTGTTAATGTAAGGATTAAATATTCCTTATCATTATCTAAGTGCTCTGTACCGAAAATGCCATCAAGTTCCTGATCTGCAACTAGACTTCCATTTTCTACTTTGTCTGGATTTTCATCCAGTCCTATGAAGAATGTATTTACTCAAAGGTGAAACATGTTGTCCTTTTTCAACACCTTGTTCTGTTTGTGGAAAAATTCCACTTTGATATCGCCACATACTGGCAAAAGTTGAGGGAATTCCTGCTGATGATCTCTTTGATGATGGTGGTCATGTCTGGCTATATCTGGTCCAAGAATGGGCAAAAGTTATACCCCCTGCTATCCCCAAGCGAACAGGATAGTAGAAAGAGTAAATGGGTTGTTAAAACCTGCCCTCGTGTTACACAGCGCTAGGTGGTCTACGAAACTTCCAGATGCTGTGCCAACGGTTAATAACAGGTGGGGGAAGAATGAGTGTCCTAAACTTGCTGCCTTCTATCCTGAACCCCCTTCCTTGTTGCCAGGAAGAAAGGAAGGCAAAGATCTGGTAAAACCCCTTCACTACCTGGGACAGCCAGTCTTAGTCGATCTGCCAACTGTAGGTGAAGTGCCCCTCACTCTAAAAACCCCACTGAACCTTTATGCGTGGGTAGCTACCGACGCCCACGGAAAAGACCATCGCGTTCATTCTCAATGGATAATCCCATCCTTCTAATCCTTGTGTTTTGTGTATGTATGTACTACAGGTTATCCGAAGAAGCAACATGGGATCCATGTTAACTCTGACTGTGTTGATCATTGTGTGTGTCTTTTTGTCTGATTATATTTGTGATTTTTGTGTATTATAATAGGGAAAGATGTTTTGGGCGACCATCCTCATTACCCTCAACCTCGTTGGTAACGTACAAAGGGAGGGATCCCCAAATTTAGCTTGGGAATTGATACAAGGGTTTATACATGTATAAATGATACGTTTATATGGAAGTATACTGACCAAGGGGTATGTGTGGCCCTCCCTAGGTCAACTCAGGAGGGAATTAGGATGGGACTGCTTTCTATAAATCTCACCCATTTTCTGTGGGGAGTAGAGCAGAGAAATTCGTCCCTGACTCCACCACCAAAGTTAGGCCTAAATTATCCCCGGAACCCTCAGGGAAACCCCACTACCACCGGTGATGAATTTGTGTTTGACTACAATTTCAATTGGAACTTGGAGTGGTGCATCCAACTCCCAAATGCCTATAATTGGACCTTTCTCAAGAACAGGACGCAGCATCGCTGGGGGCAGAAAGTTGGGACGTGACAATGAGCCAGCAATGTGCGCTTGCAGCCCAGAAAGCCAACCGTATCCTGGGCTGCATCAAAAGCAGCGTGGCCAGCAGTTCAAGGGAGGTGATTCTGCCCCTCTACTCTGCTCTGGTGAGACCCTACCTGCAGTGCTGCATCCAGCTCTGGGGCCCTCAGCACAAGACAGACATGGACCTGCTGGATTGAGTCCAGAGGAGAGCCACAAAAATAATCAGAGGGCTGGAGCTGCTCTCCTATGGGGACAGGCTGAGAGACTTGGGCTTGTTCAGCCTGGAGAAGAGAAGGCTCCGGGGAGACCTTATTGCAGCCTTTCAGTATTTAAAGGGGGCCTATAAGAAAGATGGGGAAAAACTTTTTAGCAGGGCCTGTAGTGATAGGACAAGGGGTAAAGGTTTTAAACTAAAAGGGGAGATTTAGATAAGACATAAGGAAGAAATTTCTTACAATGAGGGTGGTGAAGCACTGGCACAGGTTGCCCAGAGAGGTGGGAGATGCCCCATCCCTGGAAACAGGTTGGACGGGGCTCTGAGCAACCTGATCTAGTTGAAGATGTCCCTGCTCATTGCAGGGGGGTAGGACTAGATGACCTTTCAAGGTCCCTTCCAACCCAAACTATTCTATGATTCTATGATTCTATGATTCTATGAAAGGATGCAATTGTGTTACCTTGCAGCTTGAAATTTCAACTGGGATGAATGGAGCCCTTTTTCATGGTTGTGACAACAAAGTTATTGCTTTTATGGGAGTAATATCTGTTTACCCAAGTCCTTGGTTAATAAACAACTCTATGACTGTGCAAGATATGAAAACAAAATAAGCAAATACTGATAATGTCCATCTATTTCTCAGTACAAAGTCCAGTTCTCCCGAACCCAGGGGAAAGCTTGTGATGACTGTTTTGCTTCCTGCTTTCCACGTAAGAAACCACCTTCAGTCTAAGAAATTTAAATGATCATATTTTCAGCAAGTTGTGAACAGATCTCTGGACTGCACGTATGATAATTTTATGATTCTGCCTTATCTGGAACAGAACAAGGGAGCATTTCCTTCCTTTGTTCTCCTATGCCAATGTTGCCTTGAAACTGTTTTGAGTTTATAGCACATAGAAAGAGATTTTTGTCTTCTCTCAAAAGGTCACGCCTTCAGTAGAAAAGTGAAAAATGAGGTTTTCCTTTAGCTGAGAGTTTGTTTGGTATTAACAGTTGTCTTTAAATATCCAAAAGTCATAGCTATGCACATTTGCTCCTTGAGAACACTAGTGGCATTATGCCTGTTTAACTTACTGTCCTGAGTTGAATTGCTCCTGTTTCATCAATATGACCATTAGAAAAAAAAAAAAAAAAATTGCTCACAGAATGAATTCTTTCTTTATTTTTGGAAAAGGGACAATGTTCGCTATAATGCAAGAGTAAGATATGAAAATGCTTCTCCAGTATGTTAAGGTATCAGTATCGATCTCCAGAAACAGCCAGATCCATATCATACATGCTACAAGCTCTTAATGTAACTTTCCTGTCTGAATATTCTTAAGTTTAAGTGAGGCTTGAGAATCAGTACGGCTGGAAACTGCAGACCATGGAGCGTAATATGAACCCAGTTGTGAGCTGCAGAGATGTTTTGTCTCCTTGAAAGCTGTTATAGCAGCAGAGCTGGTGTAGAGAACAACCTCTGGCAAGGATCTGCAATGCCCATGGGGAGTTTTTGGTTTTGGAGAAGTTGTTTGCTCATTGTCATCAGGGAATCAGAGCTGGTTTTGGACTTACCAGAACTCTGGAGAGAAGCTAAATCACAAGTTGTTTCCTGACACCGGTGCCCACCAGGGACCAGGGGTGGAGGATTCATCTTCCCTATTCTTAGTAACAGTGATGGGAAGTAGTTTTGCTTTTCTTTACAGGGAACGGCAAGAGAAGAAGTACTTAAACAATACCATTCATCACATCCATCTAAAACAGGTCCAGTGAAATCCACCCTAAGTCTTTGCAGCACCTCTTTCCTGAAGGGCTGTATCATGCAAAAGTGATTTCATTGCTTCTGATCCCAGTCGGCGCCTGAAAACCTTATGGCTGTTCCTGAGCTACTAGAACACTTCAGCCTGTGCTGGCTTGTAGCCATGAGGCCAACTTGTTTTCTCTGTATGTTTGATGTGGTAAACACAAACCAGCAAAATGTAACAGAGCTTTGAGTGGGGAACATACAATTTTCTGGTTCAAGGGACTCAGAGCATCTGAAATAATCATTTTGGTTTGTTTTTTTTAATTCTCTTTTTTCCATCTGCCAGTAATTTGGGGAATGTAAGCATTAGGAATACATATTCCATTTTATTCTTATTGTTTCAGTGTTATCTTGTAGTTTGAATGCCATAAATAACCATTTAAGTACTTGTAAGCTAAAAGGTCTCAGTGATAGTCATTCCTCCGTTTCTTTTTTCACCATGACGTAACTATGCATATTTGAAAAATTAATGACCTTATAACCTCCTTTTCTTTAGCTCATGCATGCTTAGTCTGCTACTCTTAGATGAACTCTCTAAAATGGAAAAACAGACTCCTGCCAGAGCTCAAAACCCCCTAGGAATGGGTGTGATATACACATGCCTGAAAGAGCTGAGCTTTTGATAAACATCCTGTTCCATAAACTGTGTCCTGATTAGTGTCATTGTACTTTGAACAAATCAATTCCATTCTCCCACCCTTCTTTCCTTGGAAAATTATTGATGAATGTCTGGTGGGCATTAGATAAAAGCATAAATACGTAAAGATTTTCCAAAGGATGAGACTTTAGGGAAAAAGATCTGCAACATCAAGATCCATTTGCAAGTAGTTTAACTCACTGAATGGGTTCATGTCCTGAGGCATTTAGGTGGTTAAAGTACGTTAATGCTCATTGACTAGAAGTTAGCTCTGCTACACAGAGTGAGTAGTCCTGTAAAGACATAGCTTGTTTCTGGTCTCTGGTGATGCAACCATTCAGATAACCCTTTTCAGAAGTTACCTTTGTGTTCTTTCTAATAAGCTAAGCTATATCTAAACTTCCTGCTTTCACCTTCTGCTTTTCATTTAGGAAAGTCCCTTGAGGTCTTTGCCTGTCTGTTGTGCCTGTCTGGAGAGTCTGAACTTCTGCCACTCCCGAGCAATGGCTTTCTTCATCACGTGGCAGGCAATGATATGTATCCTGGTTATTCTGCCAATACTTCAGAAGGCTAGTGGTAAGCAGAATTTATGCCATACAGTTATAAAAAAAACGAGTATCTGCAAAGATTTGGGGGGGTTGATATGCATATAGATGCATATAAATATACACAGAAAAAATTGTAGACTTCCAAAGTCTGGAAAATATAGCTTCCTGTATAGGAAATTACCTGCCTTGTTAAGCTCAGAAGTAAGTTTATGGATGAAGTCTATATGCAAGACATACACTATATTCTACTACATTCTGTATTCTATATTTCTTATGTAGGGCGAGATCATAGAATCATAGAATCATAGAATTGTTCTGGTTGGAAGAGACCTCCAAGATCATTGGGTCCAACCATTAACCTATCACTACCAGTCCCCCACTAAATCATATCCCTTAGGGCCTCGTTTAAACGCCTTTTGAATATCCCCAGAGATGGGACTCCACCCACTCTCTGGCAGCCTGTTCCAATGCCCGACAACCCTTTCAGTGAAGAATTTTTACGAATGTCCAATCTAAACCTCCCCTGGCGCAACTTGAGGATGTTTCCTCTTGTTCTGTTGTCTGTTACTAGGGAGAAGAGTCCGACCCCCACTCTCTACAACCTCCTCTCAGGTAGTTGTAGAGAGCAATAAGGTCTCCCCTCAGCCTCCTTTTCTCCAGGCTAAACACCCCCAGTTCCCTCAGCCGCTCCTCAGAGCACTTGTGTTCTAGACCCTTCCCCAGCTTCGTTGCCCGTCTCTGGACATGCTCCAGCACTTCAATGTCTTTCTTGGAGTGAGGGGCCCAAAACTGAACACAGTACTCGAGGGTGTGGCCTCACCAGGGCCGAGTACAGGGGGATGATCACCTCCCTACTCCTGCTGGCCACACTATTTCTGATACAGGCCAGGATGCTGTTGGCCTTCTTGGCCACCTGGGCACACTGCTGGCTCATCTTCAGCCAGCTGTCGACCAACACCCCCAGGTCCTTTTCCGCCGGGCAGCTTTCCAGCCACTCCCCCCCAAGCCTGGAGCGTTGCCTGGGGTTGTTGTGACCCAAGTGCAGGACCCGGCACTTGGCCTTGTTGAATCTCATACCATTGGCCTCTGGCCCATCGATCCAGCCTGTCCAGGTCCCGCTGTAGCGCCTGCCTGCCCTCCAGCAGATCAACACTCCCTCCCAATTTGGTGTCATCTGCAAACTTTCTGAGGGTGCCCTCGATCCCCTCGTCCAGGTCACTGATAAAGATATTGAACAGGACTGGCCCCAGTACTGAGCCCTGGGGAACACCACTTGTGACCGGCCGCCAACCGGATTGAACTCCATTCACCACAAACTCTTTGGGGCCGGCCATCCAGCCAGTTTCCTACCCAGTGCAGAGTATGCCCATCCAAGCCACGGGTAGCCAGTTCTCCAGGAAGATGCTGTGGGAGATGGTGTCAAAGGCTTTACTAAAGTCCAGGTACACAACGTCCACAGCCTTTCCCTCATCCACTAAGCGGGTCACCATGTCGTAGAAGGAGATCAGGTTGGTCAGGCAGGACCTACCTTTCATAAACCCATGCTGACTGGGCCTGATCAGCTGGTTGGTCCGTACGTGCCAGCGTGATGGCACTCAGATGATCTGCTCCATAACCTTCCCTGGCACTGAGGTCAGGCTGACAGGCCTGGAGTTGTCCGGATCCTCCTTCCGGCCCTTCTTGTAGATGGGCATCACATTTGCCAGCCTCCAGTCAACTGGGACCTCCCCAGTGAGCCAGGACTGCTGGTAAATGATGGAGAGTGGCTTGGTGAGCACTTCTGCCAGCTCTTTCAGCACCCTTGGGTGGATCCCATCTGGCCCCATAGACTTGTGTGTGTCTAGGTGGTGTAGCAAGTCACTGATCATTTCTCCTTGGTCTACGGGGTCTTCATTCCGCTCCCCATCCCTGTCTTCCTGCTCAGGGGCCTGGGTGCCCAGAGAACAACTTCCCTTGCTGTTAAAGTCTGAGGCAAAGAAGGCATTTAGCACCTCAGCCTTTTCCTCGTCCCTTGACACTAAGTTTCCCTCTGCATCCAATAGAGGAGGGAGATTTTCCTTAGCCCCCTTTTTATTGTTAATGTATTTGTAGAAGGACTTTTTGTTGTCTTTTATGGCAGTAGCCAGACTAAGTTCTAGTTGGGCTTTGGGCCTTCTAATTTTCTCCCTGCATAACCTCACAACATCCTTGTAGTCCTCCTGAGTTGCCTGCCCCTTCCTCCAAAGGTTGTAGACTCTCTTTTTTTTCCTAAGTTCCAGATGGAGCTCTCTGCTCAGCCAGGCCAGGCTTCTCCCCGCCGGCTCTTCTTTCGGCTCATGGGGACGGCCTGCTCCTGCGCCTTTAAGATTTCCCTTTGAAGAATGTCCAGCCTTCCTGGACTCCTTTGCCCTTCAGGACTGCCTCCCAAGGGACTCTGCCAACCAGGCTCCTAAACAGGCCAAAGTCTGCCCTCCGGAAGTCCAAGGTGGCAGTTCTGGTGACCCTCCTCTTTACTTTTACAAGATGTGTCACTTGAAGTACTTGCATTGACTAGGTGGACTTGACAAAGGTACCTACCTAGACACTTATTTCTGTTTGAGAACACACACCTCTCCACACCTCCCTGGGCAGCCTGTGCCAGGGATCTGTCACCCTCACAGTAAAGAAATTTTCCTCACGTTCAGGCGGAACTTCCCGTGTTCCAGTTTGTGCCCGTTGCCCCTTGTCCTGTCGCTGGGCACCACTGAAAAGAGTCTGGCCCCATCCTCTTGACACCCACCCTTGAGATATTTGTAAGCATTAATGAGATCCCCTCTCAGTCTTCTCTTCCTCAGGCTAAACAAGCCCCAGCTCCCTCAGCCTTTCCCCACAGGAGAGATGCTCCTGTCCCCTCAGCATCTTTGTACCCTCTGCTGGCCTCTCTCCAGTAGTTCCTCATCTTTCTTGACTGAGGAGCCCAGAACTGAATGGGAAGGGAAGGGAAGGGAAGGAGGAAGGGAAGGGAAGGGAAGGGAAGGGAAGGGAAGGGAAGGGGAGTAGTTCCATTTGGAAGGGACCTACAATGATCATCTAGTCCAACTGCCTGACCACTCCAGGGCTGACCAAAAGTTAAAGCATACTATTGAGGGCATTGTCTGAATCCCTCCTTAAACACTGACAGACATGAGGCAGCAACCACCTCTCTAGGAAGCCTGTTCCAGGGTTTGGCCACCCTCTTGTTAAGAAACGTTTCATAATGTCAAGTCTGAACCTCCTCTGATGCTGCTTTGAACCATTTCCTCGTGTCCTGTCACTGGATACCAGGGAGAAGAGATCAGCACCTCCCTCTCCACTTCCCCTCCTCAGGAAGCTGTAGAGAACAATGAGGTCACCCTCATCCTCCTTTTCTCCAAACTAGACAACCCAGTGCCCTCAGCCACTCCTTATAGGAGCAGTATGTCATTGGAGATCTTGTCAACAAAGATCCATTTACATCACGCTGATGTAGACGTTAGGGTCTTATTCAGTTATCTAAAGATAGACATCTGGTGCCACTTAAGATAGCATAAGGTATCCAGTCTGGTTTCCGTGTAGTTCTTTGAAAGGTCTCCCATTTGTGCTGTATCGTCTCCTTCAGCTCATGTGGAGCTTGTGGTTCCACTAGGATGCCTCCAGTGATACCAAATGCCTAAGCCTAGGAAATCTGTTCCAGTTCCCAGTGCACATGCAGCCCTGTACATACAGACACCCAAGCTCAGGTGTCTGAATTTGGAGTTAAATCTCACCCAAGTGCATGCATCTATCTGGTGAACAGTTCATGTACCACTGTCCTGGATATATCACAAAGTACATGCTCCGGCCCCTTGTCTAAGGTGTTTCACTGCAAAAACAGTGGAAGGTCTGTTAAAAAAATGCTTCTCTTTTGAAACCAATTCCCACACTGAGTGAGCACTAACTCATAATATGTGCATATCTGTTTTTCTCAGGTCAGTTTACAGTCCATTCCCCTAACAATGTTGTCATCCAAGCTGTTGGAGAAGAAGCCATCCTGCCTTGCTACATCTCTGCCCCTAGCATCCCTGTCAGTCACTGTCCAATGGATCCTTGTTAGAGCTCTGAAGAGAACAGAAATTATTTCCTTCGATGGAAGAAGTGAAGTGGAAAGGCAAGGGAAGAGCTACGGGGGTTGAACTGTGTTTTTCACATCCCAGGTGAGGAAAGGAAACCTCTCCTTGAAGCTTAGGAACATCCAAGTTGCTGACAAAGGGAAATACACCTGCAAGGTTGCCTATTCCAATTGGTACAGGGAGACCTACGTGGAACTGGATGTGACAGGACAGTACCTGGGTATCGTTGTTTGTAAGTAAGATGAAAGTAGTCTCTCCGTGCCATGATAAGCTGAATTCCAGAACGATCTGTTATCTTTCTAGATGCTTCTTTTTCATTCCAACAGGGATGGGAAAATGGGTTGACTGGAACATTAGTTCAGGCAGCAGGCTGAGTGCCCATGCGAAATGCAACCAGAGTTTGAAAATCGATCAAACAAATACGAATAAAGAAAATATTCTGGGCAGGAAGCTTGGGCAACTAAGCTATGAACCAGGTTTTCCCCCAGCTGCTTGTATCTCCTTCTTAGGAGCGCACATGGAAAAGAATACACAGAAAGAATAATTTGTTCCTAAGTAAGGGCAAAGCCAGATAGGGTTTATGGACATCAGCACCCAAGTGAGCTGTCCAGTGGAGGATTCATCTGACATTTAACTACAATTTCACACTTTATGATCAGTGGAGATATAACCAATAAAATCAGCAGAGACAAAGAAGGATTTCTCTTTTCCTAAACAAGGGTAGGATTTGGCTACAGTTACTACATCTAAATTTAAGCCAACAGTGTCCAGGCTCCCATGATAGCTGACAGAAATCTAGTTGATAAGGCAGTGAGCCTCAAGTGCTGTTCAGAGCAAACCTAAGAGTCGTTTCAGTTGCCCATAGATAAAGGTCTACCTCTAAGGCCACTTCAGATGTTTTATGGGATGCAGACTTCTTCAAGGGCTGGAGACTATGACACTGGACTTGATATGCTTCCATAAAAGTGCTTATCTGTCTTTCCACTGAATCCTGATCTCCTAAGCATATAAATACATTTTCTCTGTGCCTTGACAGCTCCATACAGAAGCCTGCCTTTGAGATCTCCTGTTATTGGAGTAATTGGAAAAGATATTCTCTTGCCCTGCCTGTTCTTCACTAATTTTACTGGAACTTTTGTAGTGCATTGGAAGTTGCTTCACTCTTCAGAATTAATCCACAAGGTTTTCTATAATGGGAGAATCAAGTCAGAAATAAGAGATGAGAGAGGTATAAGGGCCAAACAGAACTGTTTTCTGTTGAACTAAATCGGTGGGAACTTGTCCTCTAGTGCTGAAAAACATCACGTACACCGACAAAGGAGAATACATCTGCAGCCTGGACTCTGAGGGCTGACATGATGAAACGTGGTGGAGCTGGATGTGACAGGTCAGTGAAATGTTTTCTGAATTATGGGAACAGCATCTTGCCTGGGTGTGGACCCTTGAAGGACCAGAACCAAGGCAAACACCACCAGAGCTGCTGGGAACAGACGTTTAGAAAAAAGAATTAATTTGTACTGGTCGGTACATAAACACCTTCAGCTACTCAGTGCCTACAAGGCATCCACGAAAGCTGATTTGCAGAGTAGGTTTACATGTCATTGCTGCACTCACCTGCTACTTACTGCTGAATTGGTTTTGGTCTGATCAGCCTTGTCTCACTGCATAGCTTAGTGGATGAGGCTCAGTGTTTCTGCACTTAGCTCCGCTGCACAGTGTAGACATGCCTTCTGTCCATTTTTTGAGCCCACTCATTGTCCCTATCTCATCAAACTCGACATCTCTAAGGGCTGCAGCCCAGGTGCCTCCAGCTTTTGGAGGTCACTTAGGGAAGAAAGTCCTCTCCCCAGACTGAGGCACTTGGATGCCCTCTCCAGCATTCCTTGAACAGCTCCTCTAATGTTGCTGTCTTCAAACAGGGCAGTTCCACACCTTCCTATGAATAACCCAATCATCAGCTTCATTGGGCAAGATGTCATTCTGCCTTGCCAGTTGTCACTCACTGTTTTTCCCAGGAACATCACGGTTCAGTGGATTGCTCTACAGCCTTTCAGGACACCGAAGGAGATCGCCTATAATGAGGCAGTCAAAGATAAGTGGCTAGAGGAGTGAAGCTGGGGAGGCACAGAGCTCTTCCTCAGCCAGTAGAGCACAGGCAACTTGTCCCTAAAACTAAAAAATGTCCAGGTGCCTGATAAAGGGAAGTACATTTGCAGTGTAACAGCCAGCAATGGCATGATCAGGTGGTCATTGAACTGGAAGTGACAGGTCAGTGTCATCTCTTCTTTCATCAGGAGTGCAAGGGTTGGTAGAGAGGCCCACGGCTGATGGACTGGCAGTGGGAGTGGATTATGAGTGGGAAAAGGTTCACTCAAAGACTGCTACAGAGCTAGACACTTTAAGGGAATTGTTTGCTGTGAGATGGCTGGGAGAACAATTATCTCTGCTCATTCAGAGCTACATTGCCTTTGATTACCACACTGGTTAAAATGATGGATGCTGTGAATAGGATGAGGATACAAACATGGAGGAGTAGGAGCCAGGTACTTAACTACCTATACTATACCAGTAGTAAGAGCATGCCCAGAGGCAGTTTCCATGAACTAGCTGTCAGAAGCACAAATTAGTTAAACAACTTAAGCACCTGACGGATTTATCTATTCATTTTATATTTATATATAACTATTATATTAACTACAGGCCTGTCAGTCTGACCTCAGTGCCAGGGATGGTTATGGAGCAGATCATCTTGAGTGCCATCACGCGGCACGTACGGGACAACCAGCTGATCAGGCCCAGTCAGCATGGGTTTATGAAAGGCAGGTCCTGTCTGACCAACCTGATCTCCATCTATAACAAAGTGACCCGCTTAGTGGATGAGGGAAAGGCTGTGGATGTTGTGTACCTGGACTTTAGTAAAGCCTTTGACACCATCTCCCACAGCATCTTCCTGGAGAAACTGGCTACTCATGGCTTGGATGGGCATACTCTGCACTGGGTAGGAAACTGGCTGGATGGCCGGCCCCAAAGAGTTGTGGTGAATGGAGTTCAATCCGGTTGGCAGCCGGTCACAAGTGGTGTTCCCCAGGGCTCAGTACTGGGGCCAGTCCTGTTCAATATCTTTATCAGTGACCTGGATGAGGGGATCGAGGGCACCCTCAGAAAGTTTGCAGATGACACCAAATTGGGAGGGAGTTGATCTGCTGGAGGGCAGGCAGGCGCTACAGCGGGACCTGGACAGGCTGGATCGATGGGCCGAGGCCAATGGTATGAGATTCAACAAGGCCAAGTGCCGGGTCCTGCACCTGGGACACAGCAACCCCAGGCAACGCTACAGGCTTGGGGGGGAATGGCTGGAAAGCTGCCTATCAGAAAAGGACCTGGGGGTTGGTCGACAGCCGGCTGAGGATGAGCCAGCAGTGTGCCCAGGTGGCCAAGAAGGCCAACAGCATCCTGGCCTGTATCAGAAATAGTGTGGCCAGCAGGAGTAGGGAGGTGATCATCCCCCTGTACTCGGCCCTGGTGAGGCCACACCTCGAGTACTGTGTTCAGTTTTGGGCCCCTCACTCCAAGAAAGACATTGAAGTGCTGGAGCATGTCCAGAGACGGGCAACGAAGCTGGGGAAGGGTCTAGAACACAAGTGCTCTGAGGAGCGGCTGAGGGAACTGGGGGTGTTTAGCCTGGAGAAAAGGAGGCTGAGGGAGACCTTATTGCTCTCTACAACTACCTGAAAGGAGGTTGTAGAGAGATGGGGGTTGGTCTCTTCTCTCTAGTAACAAGGCCACAGGACAAGAGGAAATGGCCTCAGGTTGTGCCAGGGGAGGTTTAGATTGGATATTCGAAAAAATTTCTTCACCGAAAGGGTTGTCGGGCATTGGAACAGGCTGCCCAGGGAGGTGGTGGAGTCCGCATCCCTGGAGGTATTCAAAAGACATTTAGATGTGGCCCTAAGGGATATGAATTAGTGGTGGACTTGGTACGGATAGATTAACAGTTGGACTCGATGATCTTGGAGGTCTCTTCCAACCAGAACGATTCTATGATTCTATGATTCTATGATTCTGTATGTCTACACCCTGAGCTGAATAAAATGTATCTATATCAACACTAAACAGTATCTGAGCACTGTCAACATGAGAGTTCACGGAAAGGTCTGTTTAGATTAACTTCGTGGGTGGTGACTGCATTAAGTCATTCATTATTTTGCTTACGTATGATTGGGACAATGGACAGAGGTGAAGTGGTCTGCAAAGTCATGGGAACCCAGGGCTATGTAACTCTTGTGCACAGCTACAATTTGTGGCTTCTCCATTTCCAGTGTCTCTGTTCACTCACTGTCCTCCTTTTGGCTGGGATGGAGTTAAATTTCTTCATAGTAATCTGTATGGGGCTATGGTTTGGATTTGTGATGAAAACAGGGTGGATAACACAGGGATGTTTTAGTTATTGCTGAGCAGTGCTGAGACAGAGTCAAGGCCTTTTCTGCTTCTCACACCACCCCACCAGCAAGTGGCCTGGGGGTGCACAAGAAGTTGGGAGGGGACACAGCCGGGACAGCTGACCCCAATTGACCAAAGGGATAGTCCGTACCATATGATGTCATGCTCAGCATATAAAGCTGGGGAAGAAGAGGAAGGGGGGGATGTTCAGAGTTATGGCGTTTCGTCTCCTCCCAAGTCACAGTTACCTGTGATGGAGCCCTGCTTTCCTGGAGATGGCTGAACACCCGGCTGCCAATGGGAAGGAGTGAATGAATTTCTCGTTTTGTTTTGCTTGTGCGTGCGGCTTTTGCTTTACCTATTAAACTGTCTTTATCTCAACCCACAAGTTTCCTCATTTTTACCCTTCCGATTCTCTCCCCCTATCCCACCGGGGCGGGGTGAATGAGCAGCTGTGTGGTGCTGAGCTGCCTACTGTGGTTAAACCACAACACTCAGCTACCTCATTAATATTTTTCATTGCAACATCTGGCTGTAACAGGGAGGGACAGAATGGGTTTTTGTATGCTTCTGAAGAGAGAGAGGCCTTTCCAAGGGACAATTGATAGCGTTAGGCTAGTCACTTGTTCTGAATGACCCATTGGGCACATCTATGTGTAGACTTCAGGAACATACAACATTAAGGAGCTTGGGAAGATTGGTTTTATCAGGCTATGATGAGGCTACTGTGTCCTTCTGTTATCTCAGGCTGCTGTGTCCCTGTTTGGGATGAGATAAGGCACCGTATGTGATTTCAAACACAAGAATTTGATGCCTCAGTTTAGGCAGATAAAGCCAGTCAGGAATCACTCCCTACTCTCAGTTGACTGTGTTAAGCACGAGCAGAATTTAGCTGCTTAATCACAGATACCTACAGGGATTTCAGTTGTCTTAGAGAGCTGGAAATGCCTATTCAGGCCTGACATATGATACAGGACCAATAGAGACCTCTCCACTTCTGGCATGGCAGCTGGAGGCCAGCCAGATATACAACAGTACCTACAAAATCACGGAATACTTCATGGGGCTTACTAGAAGGCCAGCTCAGAGGACTCAGATTTGCTGCTAGTTCAGTACAGCCCCTGAGCAATCTGGTCTTTCTTTGTGTGGAGGATTGGTATGGGATGCTCCAGAGATCTCTTCCAACCTGAATTACTCTGTGACTCCATGAATTAGGTAGCTTCGTGTTTACCGGAATCTGTCCCACCATATTTGCTGTTCCTCAGGTGGATTAAGATACATTGTCATGGGAAGAAGAGCAGTGTAACCTGTCACTACAAAGAACTGCATTGCTGGAGAAGTGGCAGGCTGCCATTGTAAATCTTGTTTGTAAACAGGATTCTAGAAAGGATCTCGAAAACTACGGCGCTGTCTGACTCCCATTCCTAGTAATATCGTGGAGTTTTTGATAAAGTATAAGAAATTGGAGACATTCTCATAACTAGAGAGTTGAATGAAGACTCAGCCTAGCTGGGCTGTCAGGTTGCTTTTCCTCTACCTGTTATGCCATGAGTTTGGAGTGAGTTTGTCTGTTGTTTCAAGGGCATTAGTATGTTCTGTGTTCCTTAGATAACAGTCTGCTCATTGGCCAACTGGATTTTATTGCCAAGGGGTATTTTGTCAAAATGCAGTTCTGTTCAGTAGGAATAAAAGTACAAACTTACTTCAGTGAAAAGCAGATTTGCAGGAAACAATGCCAGAGGGACCCAAAAGAACATGGGTCTTCCATGAGTCTTGTGTCACCTCTACCAGACTCAGATGTATTGATGGATCTGAATTGGCACTCGACATCTACGTTTCAGCATCTGAATCGCAAATTAGAACTCCATTAACCTTAATTAAACATAGACACCTGGTTCATATGTGGACACCTACATTTAGATCTTTGTCTCAGACTGAATCTCACCTTATGAAAAGACTTTGGAATTGTATCATGAGACATTTGTGTAAGGAGACAGTGGGGATGTAGTATTAATGTAAATCAAATCCTGGTTAAAAATTGACCCAGAATTTACCAGTGATGCTCATTAAAAAATCAAGATTAGTATTGAATCAGACTGAAGGGTGGCCTCATCGCAGTCTACAACTTCCTCAAGGGGGACAGGGGAGGTGGAGGTGCTGATCTCCTCTCTCTGGTGACCAGCGGTAGGACACGAGGAAATGGAATGAAGCTGTGTCAGGGGAAGTTCAGATTGGACATTAGGAAAAGGTTTATTCACTGAGAGGGTGGTCGGTCACTGGAACAGGGTCCCCAGGGAAGTGGTCATGGCACCAAAGCTGTCAGAGTCCAAGGAGTGTCCTGGATGATGCTCTTAGTCATATGGTTTAGTTTTAGGTGGTCCTGCATATAGAAAGAACAGGGAGTTGGACCTGATGATCCTTATGGTCCCTTCCAACTTGAGATATTCTATGATTCGACGATTCCACTGATTCTATGATTCCACTAAGGTCTACACCCGCTTTATGAATGTAGCTATAACCCTGAGATAACTGATGCAAAAACAAAAGGAATAAATAATCTTCCATCTCCATGATGCACAGGACAAAAGCTGGTAATCTTAAATTCCCACAGAAGAAAGGACTGTTCACAGAAAATAACCATGACAGCCTGGAAACAAGGATCCTTCAGCATCCACTGTCATTTCTGTCTCAGGAGGTCTCCAGCTGTCACTTCAGAAAGGCACAGGTCTCCCACAAGCCTTGTGCTGTATGAACAGCCCCATATAGACGTGTTGGATGCCCTAAAGATTCTTAAAGAACAACAGATGTCTATGTTTAGGCAACTAAATGCATTTTAACCCGCCAATGAGTTAGGATTCAGAGATCTTGTGGGAACAGACAGCTCTGTCGGGGCAATTTATGCACTAGAAGAGCATATTACTCTACCACAAGGTTCAAAGCATGACAGAGAGCTGTAGCACTGTGTTAAGTTCATTTACATTGCCTCTCTTAGACTCTTTTTCAAGCACAGATGGCAAGTTCTCCACCCAAGAAGTGAAGGGTAGACACATTACTAGGTTTTAAATTCCTCTATTTTAAAACTTTTTTTTCTTTTCCTCCAAAATTGTGAGAATTCCATCCTGAAGAGTGATGGAGAGAGGTTACCTTTGTGGGGTGCTGTGTATTTGTTGGGTGTGTGTATTTGAATTCATGATCTGAATTGGGCTTTGTATGCAAGTACAATGTACACAGTGCAGCAGCCCAGAATGAAACCTCAGAGCATGATGATCGCTGAAATGCATTGTAAGGACTGAAATTATTTTCAAAAAAAAGACTCTACAGAAATTGTTCTTAGATAAACATATCATTTATCAAACTGGGGCATGGCACAGCTCACCTGCACACATGCTGCAGGTATTGGACAAAGTGCATACAGAAAAGGCTGGGGGAAAGTAAAATATTTTAAGCTAAGTTATTAAACTATGCATAATACAGAATGTGATCAAGAATGTATAATACATAAATTGCAATTAAGTATTAAATTTGACTAAGAAAATGATATGATCTTTCATGTCACATCAAATTTACCGTATTTTTTAAAAAAATTATTCCTCTTTAACTGAACAATTCTCATGGTTGATTCTTTGTGTGAGTTTTTAAAGAAGGGATATAATTCTTCTGAGAATGCACAGTCTTTAAACGTGAACATCACAGACATGTCAGTAACATTGAAAAAAGTCAAAAATTTCTCTTCACAGTTAAGGTAAACTCCGACTTTCCTGGGATTTTTCTGCACCACTAACCGTGTCCATGGATCAGTTCTTGCCCAGTAATCTTTAAAACGTAAACCCAGAGCCCAGAATCCTTCTTCAGGTGACAGAGACAGTATTCCTTTCCTCGGAATGGATTTTCTGGCTACTCCCAGGTCCCAGTCATTGCTCTTTTCAATGTCCACCTCCCAGTAATGCTTCCCAGATGAGAAACCTTCTGACCCCAGCACACAGGACAGATGAATCGAATCTCCTTTCATTTTGAGTCACTTTCTGGGCCTGTGATTTATGCGTAAAACTCTTCTTGTCCACAGCAATAGACAAATTTGGATGGGCTGTGTCCCCTCAACCTTGATGTCATCTACAACAAATAAATATTTGGGGCTTTAGAAACACTTCTCTAAAGCAAATATGCAAGAAGAGAAGGAAACTGTGCTGTACCCATTTCATGCTGAAAATCTACCTAGAACTACTCTAGAAAGACGTCTAAGCCTGGAATGAAGAAGGACTGCACTCAGACATATAAATTACACTTTAACTTTCAAATATTTCACTACCAAGTGAAATATCTCCATGTCACTGGAATAAAAGGCATTTGTAGACTCACAATCCAGTCCATGCTCAGTGCTGCTTCTGTAGTATTCACAGATTTCAAGACATTGAGTAGAGACATAAGTAAATACATTATTTTACCTGCATTGCCACGGGCCTTTCTGAATTCTGAAAGGAAAGAAGGGGAAAAAAAAGGTAAGAAAAACCAAACTCCAAACATCGACTGAAAAGATTTCCCAACTGCAAGTTGGGAATCCAGACTGAGTCTAAGGTTAAACTGTGCAGATTAACTGATACTCAAATTCCCTCTTGCTCTCTCAAGCTCTGTGACTACCTGCAAGGTCTGAAGAAGGATCTGAAGCTGGAATGAGTTTCCTGCTTGGGAACTGCTTTCTCTCTCAGATCCCAATTTGCTGCCTTGCCAGCATTTTACATGGATGCCCCATCAGCCACACCCACATTTCAAACCATGTGAGATCCCTGGTCAGCACCCTGGCATATCCAGGGACACAGAAAGAGAGAGTCTCCTTTATGACACTCATGGAAATAAATTTCAGCCACATTTTGTGCATTTCTCAGGCAGGGATGGATAGAAAGGAACAGGTTGCATGAATCTTCCCTAATTCTCCAAAGGGAGGAGGGAGTGCACTTTCCAGTGAGTTTCTGGGTCTGTGCAACCATGACAGCTTTGTGCAATAGTGGCTGGGCAGGGAAGGATAGTGGAGAAGATGTGACAGGCAGAGAGTCTACTATACAAACCAAGCTGCTGAGAAGTCAAATCAGACAAATATTAAATATTTGCCAGGGCAGAATCAGCTGAGCTTGTGCTTTTATGTGTGAGAGATGAAAGACAACCCAGCAGGGTAGGATCATGAAGTCCTGAGATGTGAGCTTAAGGGATTAACCCAAAGGTAGGCATCTGTACATGAAAAACGTCAAGTTTTGGATGAATGTCTGTGTGTGTGAACAGACAGGGGTGAGATGTGCACCTGGAACTGCATGGAGGAAAGGCTCTGGAGCCCCAGGAGTTCAAGTTACAAGCTCTAAATTCATTGTCCTGTAAAACAAGAATCATCCCTTCTTCTCTTCAGACTTTCCCTTTCACTAGGTTTAAGGGAATTAAGAAACAATAATGATTTACCAATTTTGTTCCTCTTATTCACTGCAAACAAGATAAATGCACAGAAAGGAAACATTACTATGGATTAGACATCAGTACTTGGTATCACTACAGGATACAGGTAACTCTATTAATACCAAGTTCAGCCATATCCTGAAATGCCGTATTTTAACCTGCTATTTCTGGAGTCATCATAGGTTTCCATGCAGTCAGATCTACATGACATTCACAGTCATTCCTAAATGGGCTCTTGTTCTTTCTATGCATACAAGAAGGACCTTTTCCAACTAGAAAGGCCGAGAGGCACAAGTGATATGAGGTAATCTTTGTACGTCAGAGGGCAACAGACACAAAAGTATAACCAGTTCTTTAAAGCTGGAGGTAACTAAAGGGCATGGGAAGAATACAGCATCTATAAACAGGATCATTTGAGCTACTGTGAGTTATTCCCATGGATTAGGTTTGGCTTCATAATGCAAACAGCTTCCTGAAGCTTCAGGTGACATATTTCCAAGGAACGTGGAGAGTAAAGTATACAAAAGCTTCAATGATGCTAAACATGAAAGCATGTGGGCAACCAGAAAGATTCATCATTCCTTGTATGCAGTTCCTCTGCTGAGTCACTGTGGTCAGCAAGAGAAGAAGACGCCAAGTCAGGGCAAGAACCAGTCCACTCTGGGACATTCTGCCCAAGGAAGCGACAAACCTGGCATGGTGGATGGCTCATGTGCCTTGGAGCTACCCCTCACATGCTTCTGACTCTGGCAGGGATCTCTTCAACAAGCCATCATCACCCACTTTCCCACCAAGCCCCAGGACAGGTTGGTGGCCCAGGCTCTCCAGCCCCATCAGCCTCATCACGATGTTCCCTCAACATACCCTTCCCTTGCTCTTCTGCCAGCGTCAAAGCCTCCATGATCCAGAACACCACAAGCAACACATTATGAAGACCCCCAAACCTGAATATCAGCTGGCTCACACGGCCTCCAGGGAGAAAGTGACACTCACCAATCTCCTTCTTCAGGTCCTCTGCAAGAAGAGGGAAGGAAGGGAGGACATCTTGCTTAGAACCCTATCTCAAGTCCAAGGAAGACAGGGGGAAAAGCCTGGATCTTATTCAGAAAGGCAGACTCGGTCTCCATCAACTCCCATCCCCAGCCAGGGCTCACCCAAAACAGAGCCACGGTGGCAGCGCACTGCACACTGTCACCCTTCTGGGCACCCCTTGAGGCCCCACCTTGCAGATGGAGCTCCTCTGCAAATGAGGGGGGTGCAGAAGGGGGAGCAATCAGTGCTGCCCAGGCAGGAGCTGCTGCCAGCAGTGGGGACAGGAGCTCCCTAAGCTCTGGGCATTACTGGAGAGTCCCTCCTCACCCACCCCAAGGCCTCTATCCCAGCGGGGAAGTCATTTGGGCAAGTAGAAAGACTCACCGTTCCTTGCACGCAGTTCCTCTGGCGAGTCACCGAGGTCACAGGAGAAGAAGACATGAAGTCAGGGCAAGACCCACAAAGTCCTTGTAAGCCAGTCCACTCTCGGACTGTCCACCGCAGGGGAAGATGAAAACCCCCTCTGCCATGCTGGATGGCTCACACTCCTTGGGGTTACACATCATGTGGCTCTGACTGGGATTTTGCCACCAACCACAAAGACCCAAGTCCCTACAGGCACCCAGGGCTGGGCAGGGACCTAGGCCCACCACCCCATCTGCCACACCGTGGCCTTCTCTCAACATCTCCTTCCCTCATGCTCCTGCCTGCACCAAAGCGTCCCCAGCTTGGACACCCCCAGCCACCCACTGTGGCAACCCCAAATCTCACTCGTTACAAGGGCCATGGCTGCCACTAGAGGTCCTTTCCCTGGGGACATTTGGTGGAAGAAAGCAGAGGGAAAGCAGGGAGACGTTGCCTCAAACCCAGCTGCCTCTCATCATTCCTGACACCGGTCACGCTCACGCTGCAGACTCTCCTGGCTATCTTGTGGGGCCAGGGGTGACTTGCCCTCCACTGCCCCACCCTGGCACCCCACCCCACAATCCGCCTGTGCCCATGGCCCCCAGGGAGTCAGTGACACTCACCAATCTCCTTCAGGATTTCTGTAAGAAAGAAGGGGAAGAATAACACCTTGCTTAGCACCCCGACTCCAAGGAACAGGGAAAATCATCCACCGGGGACCGTGGGAGTGACAGGAACACCAAAGCCCTCGTGTCTTGTAGCACCATTGCCATTGGGATCTGCCAGGAGGTCTCGCCCCATGAGTCCTCAACCAGGAACAAGGGAGGACAGGGCCACAGCACATCCCTCTTTCAGAGACCATGTGCACTTGCACTCTTTGGAGCCAGACCCAGCCCACGCTCCCTGCCTTGCTGCCCGTGCTGCACCACTCCCACTGTGGCCGTTCCCGGCACAGCGTGGCAAGTCTTCAGCAAGACAGACTTGACCTCCGGGAACACATGCCCCCAGCCAGGGCTCCCCTGGGCACTGAGCCGTGGCAGGAGCGTGCTGCTTGCACTCACCCTTCTCTGCATCACGTGGTGCCCTTTGTTGCGCCTGGAGCTCCTCTGCAAATGAGAAGTAGGGAGAAGGGAGAGCAATCAATCAGACCTGTCCAGGCAGGAGTTCCTGCCAGCAGTGGGAACAGGGGCTCCCTCGGTTCTGGGCACCCGTACTGTTTGAGACCCACTGCCCTCCCACCCGCTCCCTACACCTCACAGTAATGCCCCTGCCTGGCACAGACACCCTGCACAGCTGCCACCGCTACTGGCATCACAGCCACCTGCCCTCGTTGGCATGGCAGGCACTGAGGGACACGGCACCTCCCCTCAGCCAGCTCCTGGGAAGCCAGAAGCTGGAGTACCCCCACCACAACCTCCTTGCCCCTTCTTTCTGGCACACACAGAGAATTCAATCTGGCAGTTTCCTACTTCCCAGTGGATGGTATTCTCTTTCCCTGGGGATGGGTTCTCTCTCTTGGGCCACCGCTTCTCCGCTTGACTCAGCAGGGCCGCCACTTCTCCCCTTGACTCAGCAGCAAGGACACAGAGCCTTCACAATGGAGCCCAGTCAGAAACAGGGCCCCGCAGTCACGACAACATCCCGGTAGCCCTGCCGAATGCACCCCGGGCCAGGAGGACAACCAAGGACCCCAGGAATAGGACAACCATTGCACTGTCAGGTCCCCACTGCTGAGCTCGTCCCACGGGCAGGCAAAGGCACTAAACCCCAAACATCCACACTTACCATTCTGCTTCTGAAGGCGTGCTGAAAGGCAAAGACACCATAAATACTAACTCCACAACAGCTATTGGGCAACCCCCCCCAGAAAAGGAAGAGTCAAAAGCCAGCCCACAACTGGCCGTGGGGCACTGCCTTGGCAAAGCCCAAGCCAGGGAGCACCCGCTGCTGCATTGAGCCTTGGGCATTGCCAGGATCTCCTGACATGCACTTGGGGAGCAGTTGGCATTGCTGGAGCGTCCCTCCTTGCCCACCCCATGACCTGTATCCCAGCGGGGAAGTCATTTGGGCAAGTAGAAAGACTCACCGTTCCTTGCACGCAGTTCCTCTGGCGAGTCACCGAGGTCACAGGAGAAGAAGACATGAAGTCAGGGCAAGACCCACAAGGTCCTTGTAAGCCAGTCCACTCTCGGACTGTTCACCGCAGGGGAAGATGAAAACCTCTTCTGCCATGCTGGATGGCTCACACTCCTTGGGGTTACTGTGGTGGTGCATTCTCCCCCCACCCTCTTTCCACTCGAGTGCTCTACTATCTGGGTCATTCCCAACCAATCTTGGCCTTCGTGCAACCAGCTGGGGCAGTGAAGCGTCCCTTGACTGTACCAGGTATTCCTGTATGGCTGAGATGGGGGTGGCACTGCTCGTTCTTGCTAAATCTTGGCCTTTGTCTTTGTGCGATGAGCTAGGCAGTTAGGTGCCCCTTGACTGTACCAGAAGCTCTTGCATGGGCAAGGTAGGGAATGAGAATGCACCAATCTAACTCGCATGGAAAAAGCGGAAATGAGAGCGTGTCAACCCAAATTGTGGCCAGGATGGAAATTTACGGATGACTAAAGTCAATCATCGTTGCGACCCTATGAACAGTGGTCCCAAGTGAGACCCTTTGAGCGCTCCTGGACTGCAGCGGGCTGCGCCCAGCATCTCCCTCTGAGTGGGACGCTACCCAGAGCTCGCAACTGCAAAATCCGGAGGCTTGTCGCCAAAGACCGACGACAAGACCTGGGTCGATACTCTCCTTGAGACTCAACCCTCGCCCGCTGAGAAATGCCAAAGCATTCGACACATTTCACTGAACTCAGGGGAAATTTTCAACAGGTATACCTTTTGTACATGTATATAACTATTCGGTCTGTGTGCACGTATATGCAAATTGATACAATCATTCTATAGATGTTGGACTAGTCAATAATTGAATGTTGTTAATTGAATGTTGGTGATTTACCTTAAACTGTGAATAATTCTTTAGACATAAACCGTTGACCAAGTCTGGGACTAGGATTGGATCCAGCTGCCCCTAGAACCCTCTCTGAGAAGGAGTCTAGAAAGCAAGGGGGTCCTTTCCGAATCTCGTGACTCAACGGGAGGGTTTTCCTTAGCCTTTCCTCTGTGAAGTCAATTCTGCCTCGATTTTCCCCCGACATATACTTTCCATGCAGTAATAGAGTGAACCGTGCCATTTTCAAATCTCTAACTAAGTTGCTGCTTTGATTAGAAAGAATTTTGTCAAATCACTTTATTAATCGACTAATGATGGAGTGCTCTTAAACATCACAATCTACTCTTGTGATTTGCCATAAAGACATAAATAAATTTTAACTGTTGCTAGATCAAGTTATGCGGAGTCACTCATGCGCGACAAAATCCATTCGCGACAGTTGCCATGGCAACCCCAAATCTCACTCGTTACAAGGGCCATGGCTGCCACTAGAGGTCCTTTCCCTGGGGACATTTGGTGGAAGAAAAGCAGAGGGAAAGCAGGGAGACGTTGCCTCAAACCCAGCTGCCTCTCAGCATTCCTGACACCGGTCACGCTCACACTGCAGACTCTCCTGGCTATCTTGTGGGGCCAGGGGTGACTTGCCCTCCACCGCCCCACCCTGGCACCCCACCCCACAATCCGCCTGTGCCCATGGCCCCCAGGGAGTCAGTGACACTCACCAATCTCCTTCAGGATTTCTGTAAGAAAAGAAGGGGAAGAATAAACACCTTGCTTAACACCCCGACTCCAAGGAAACAGGGAAAATCATCCACCGGGGACCGTGGGAGTGACAGGAACACCAAAGCCCTCGTGTCTTGTAGCACCATTGCCATTGGGATCTGCCAGGAGGTCTTGCCCCATGAGTCCTCAACCAGGAACAAGGGAGGACAGGGCCACAGCACATCCCTCTTTCAGAGACCATGTGCACTTGCACCCTTTGGAGCCAGACCCAGCCCACGCTCCCTGCCTTGCTGCCCGTGCTGCACCACTCCCACTGTGGCCGTTCCCGGCACAGCGTGGCAAGTCTTCAGCAAGACAGACTTGACCTCCGGGAACACATGCCCCCAGCCAGGGCTCCCCTGGGCACTGAGCCGTGGCAGGAGCGCGCTGCTTGCACTCACCCTTCTCTGCATCACGTGGTGCCCTTTGTTGCGCCTGGAGCTCCTCTGCAAATGAGAAGTAGGGAGAAGGGAGAGCAATCAATCAGACCTGTCCAGGCAGGAGTTCCTGCCAGCAGTGGGAACAGGGGCTCCCTCGGTTCTGGGCACAGAGTATCCAGCACCCGTACTGTTTGAGACCCACTGCCCTCCCACCCGCTCCCTACACCTCACAGTAATGCCCCTGCCTGGCACAGACACCCTGCACAGCTGCCACCGCTACTGGCATCACAGCCACCTGCCCTCGTTGGCATGGCAGGCACTGAGGGACACGGCACCTCCCCTCAGCCAGCTCCTGGGAAGCCAGAAGCTGGAGTACCCCCACCACAACCTCCTTGCCCCTTCTTTCTGGCACACACAGAGAATTCAATCTGGCAGTTTCCTACTTCCCAGTGGATGGTATTCTCTTTCCCTGGGGATGGGTTCTCTCTCTTGGGCCACCGCTTCTCCGCTTGACTCAGCAGGGCCGCCACTTCTCCCCTTGACTCAGCAGCAAGGACACAGAGCCTTCACAATGGAGCCCAGTCAGAAACAGGGCCCCGCAGTCACGACAACATCCCGGTAGCCCTGCCGAATGCACCCCGGGCCAGGAGGACAACCAAGGACCCCAGGAATAGGACAACCATTGCACTGTCAGGTCCCCACTGCTGAGCTCGTCCCACGGGCAGGCAAAGGCACTAAACCCCAAACATCCACACTTACCATTCTGCTTCTGAAGGCATGCTGAAAGGCAAAGACACCATAAATACTAACTCCACAACAGCTATTGGGCAACCCCCCCCAGAAAAGGAAGAGTCAAAAGCCAGCCCACAACTGGCCGTGGGGCACTGCCTTGGCAAAGCCCAAGCCAGGGAGCACCCGCTGCTGCATTGAGCCTTGGGCATTGCCAGGATCTCCTGACATGCACTTGGGGAGCAGTTGGCATTGCTGGAGCGTCCCTCCTTGCCCACCCCATGACCTGTATCCCAGCGGGGAAGTCATTTGGGCAAGTAGAAAGACTCACCGTTCCTTGCACGCAGTTCCTCTGGCGAGTCACCGAGGTCACAGGAGAAGAAGACATGAAGTCAGGGCAAGACCCACAAGGTCCTTGTAAGCCAGTCCACTCTCGGACTGTTCACCGCAGGGGAAGATGAAAACCTCTTCTGCCATGCTGGATGGCTCACACTCCTTGGGGTTACTGTGGTGGTGCATTCTCCCCCCACCCTCTTTCCACTCGAGTGCTCTACTATCTGGGTCATTCCCAACCAATCTTGGCCTTCGTGCAACCAGCTGGGGCAGTGAAGCGTCCCTTGACTGTACCAGGTATTCCTGTATGGCTGAGATGGGGGTGGCACTGCTCGTTCTTGCTAAATCTTGGCCTTTGTCTTTGTGCGATGAGCTAGGCAGTTAGGTGCCCCTTGACTGTACCAGAAGCTCTTGCATGGGCAAGGTAGGGAATGAGAATGCACCAATCTAACTCGCATGGAAAAAGCGGAAAATGAGAGCGTGTCAACCCAAATTGTGGCCAGGATGGAAATTTACGGATGACTAAAGTCAATCATCGTTGCGACCCTATGAACAGTGGTCCCAAGTGAGACCCTTTGAGCGCTCCTGGACTGCAGCGGGCTGCGCCCAGCATCTCCCTCTGAGTGGGACGCTACCCAGAGCTCGCAACTGCAAAATCCGCCTAGAATCTGGCCCTAGAGATGGTTCTTCAGTGCCAAGAAGAACTGGGCAATGGGATCTCTGGCATGGGGAAATAGTTTACCTTGTAAAATAATGAGAAGGAAGCAGATAATCCAGAACAAGTTATTGGTTTCTGAAAAATGGAGAAAAAGTAATAAAAACATGTCATCAATTTTTTTGCAGTGTAGCACACACATACACAGAGTGGCCATGGGGTCACATAATCTGCACTATTTGGACATTGTTAGCAGAAGAATGGTTTCAGCCAAAAATCATTCATCTGGAAATATGATGAGGAACACAAAAAGTCTTAAAGAAAGCTGAAATGAGACACTGATAGTTGCATTTTAAATTCATGCCTTCTGTCCAAGAATTTTCCACATACACACACTCAAGACCAGATTTGAGATAAACTGGGAAGTATGACTTTTTTTCCCTTGGAAGTTTTTTATTATTTTTGTTCTTTCCAATTGGTCTCTTTTTTATAGAAGACACCACTATCTCTGAAGCAAGCAATATTGTTCTAAGTGATACCATGAAAATAGCTTAAGACAAGTTGATCTTCAAAGCTTTCACTGAGAAGAAATTTCAGAGGAAAGCTCAGCCTTAGCCTTGCTGCTCAACACCACCTTTCAGGCAGAATAACCCTCTTTGGCCCTAATGCCAAAGTCTTTCCTTACTGGTGTAAATCTCAGCAGCTGACAGTCTAAAGATCTGCCAGAAAAACTTCTCTGCCAGCATCGAAAAATAGAGGTTTATGCTAGGAAACAGGCTAGCGTACACTTAGCTCAGGAGCCCACTGTCTTCCTGGCTTTCCTGGCGTCAGCAGATGCTCTTCCCATTTCAGCTACAGTCCTGATAGCGGGATGCCATGACTGCTCATTGACTTCCTCAAACTACTCAGCAATAGACTCCTTTTAGGAAAATCTCATTCCCTAACTGTTGTACCTGTTTCTCTTTATAGTATGAAATTTTATCAACTTTCCTTACATGTATGTAGTTTACATTGTATACTGGGTAGTCATGCTTAAGTAAGCATGACTAAAGGAGCCCAGCTCATTGCAAGGAGGAGGACAGCCGCACCTGGAGATAAGGACTTTTGTTTCTCAGAATCTTAAAGCCACCCACGAAGGATAAAGGATACCCGTGGACTACCGAGATAACGCCAGCATCCCTGCCCCTCTAACACCTCTGTGAAACCCTCCTACTATCTGGTGTCATAGATGATAAGTAACTGTAGCAAGACCGACTCCAGGGACATCTAGATCAAGAAAGAAGCAGGTGAATGATGACATCATGGAATTATCACTACTTTGCAAATGGTGGTGTGTGTGTGTTAAGTAGCAATTAGACAAATCCTGTTGTAACTGAATGCTTGGAAGTTATAAGAATCGTGTGTAAAACCACATTTGGGTTTCCCAATTTGCCTGGGCCACCTCATGCACATGAATAAAAGAATTACTCCTGCAATTCTATACCTTGTGTCCTAGCCTCTCTCCTCGGTCGGCAAGGGCCAGTTGCGAATTTTCGTGACCCTCCTAAATGGATTCAACTATTGAGCGTTGTGGGAAACTGAGTGAAATAATTCACAGCATTAGGCCCAGCCTTCTCATTAGTGGAGGATGTTGCAGTATCTGAGTGAAAAGAGAGCAGCTTTGCTTGCTCGGAGAATGCCAAAGTACATAATATAAGTCTTAATTGCTGCATACCTGACTGTTGAGCAATCTGTGGAATTCGTTTCCTATCAGTGATCATGAAAGAATGTGGTGGTTGTCCGCAGGGTATCTCAATGGAGCTTTCTATTGCAAAAATATTGTCCCTCTCCTGTAGAATGCTTGTCTGGGCCAGTGAAGATACATTTTCTCCTTGGTGATCAACCCATGTCACTTCAGGCTTTTCATAGGAACCTTTTATTTTGCCCTTGTATGTACAAGTGCTCGACTGTGGCACAATAATTTCATTCATGGAACCTGTAACGGAGGGAATTTAACACCACTGCATCTGGCACAACACAGAAATACCAAGTACACCATGAAATAGATCTCACAGAACACCTGCATTTTTGTTGTTGTTTCATCTCTAATCAAAACCATCTGGCTTTTGAGCATTTCATTTTTCATAATTCCGTGCTTGAAAGAGTCATGTGAGCTTTCTGTGTGTAAGAGTGACACTGCTGAAATAAATGAAAACAGACAGGACAGTGTAAAAGAAGCTCTTCCCAACCCATAAGTGATACAGCCTGTTGCTTCAAGTGAGAAGGTAAAAACCAGAAGTGATGGCAAAGAGGTAACAATAGTCAGGTTCAGACTGTTAAAAACAAGGGAACGCTATGAGCCCCTTAAGCTGTGGCTGAACTGGGCTCAAAGAGGCAGAGCAGTGAGAAGATCACTCTCAGCACTTTCCTGGGTCATCGTTTCGTGGTGTTCCCCTGAAGATGCCACAAGGCCAACCCAAACCTCCATCGCCCAACAGCAAGGATTTCTCCTGAAGGGTTAGATTCTGCAGGATGCTTGGGGCTTCAGGGAAGGTGCTGAAGCTGTCCAATTTCAGCTCTTCTAGCAATAATGGAGAGGTCTGTTTCCCTCAACAAAGCAGATGCAGGTGTAAAAATGTGACCTACCTGATAGGCTTATCTTGGATTTGATGTGTTTGACTACACACACCACATCTACATTATCACAAGGCACTGTGATGATGCTTTGCACCGTGAAATGGTCTCTCTCACTCCAGGTTACATTGGTCTTGGCCTCCATATATACTGTGTCTCCTCCATAGTTCGTCCAAATGACTTCAGGCTCTGGGTACCATTGTTTTGACTTACATGTGTAGCGACACATATTCTCCTCTTGCAGATCCCTGACCAAAGTTGGCTTATACCCAATTGCTGTAACAGAGTTAGTGCAATGAGGATGGAACAAAGTTAGAGCTACTGTAAAACAACAACAACAAAATAAACCAACAAAACCTAGAAAGCTTCAGTATGTTGCTCTAAAAATTCATAACTTATAAAAAGAACCACACCTGGTGAGACAAAAAGGGCCATTGTCCTGGTTTCAGCTGGGATGGAGCTAATTTTCTTCCCCGTAGCTACTGTGTTTTGGATTTAGTATGGGATTTGGTATGTGAAGAATGTTGATAATACACTGATGTTATTAGTTGTTGCTAAGAGATCAAGGACATCTTCCAGCTTCCCAGGTCTTGCTAATGAGCAGATGCAAAAGCTGGGAGGGGTAAGACCAGTACAGTTGACCCAAACTGGCCAAAGGAAGTATTCCATAACATAGACGTCATGCCCAGTATATAAGTAGGGGTCGGCTGGTGGGCTGGGTTCCCTCCCTCCCTCTCTCTTTCACACTCGCTCTTGGGAACTTGCAGTTCTGAGATTGCTGCTGGGGAAATCGCTGTTCTGACATCCCTGCTCGGGATTGTTCCAAGATCACTCTCAGTTTCACTCCATGATCACTGCTCAGGACAGGCTGTATTGGTCATTGGGTCGCCGGGCAGTGAGAAATTGTGCATGGTTTGTTTTGTATACTCTATTATCATTATATTTTATTTTTACTAGTATTATTTTTTTTTTTTTCCTTTACTGTTCTAGTAAACTGTCTTTCTCTCAACCCATGAGTTTTCCTTTCTTTCTGATCCTCCTTCCTATCCCACTGAGGGGTGGGGAGGAGTGAGCGAGAGTCTGCGCAGTGCTTAGTTGCCGGCTGGGGTTAAACCACAACAGCCATTTACCTGGACTCCAACAATGGTGAGCACTAGGGCATCTTACCACAGAGATATAGTGAACCCCAGTCAGCCTGGATGATGAAAGGTCAGGAAGAGCAAAATAGATGAGCACGCTCCACGTGACTGAGGGAGCTATAATAAAGGTCCATAAAAAAGGAACGGTGTGGAGAGGAAGAAAAGCAAGGAATTGTTCCCCATCTTGTCCAACACCAAAACAGGAGACATCAAGTCAGCCTAGCACATGGTAGGTTCAAAAGAAAAGAAATGAAAAGGGCCTTCAAATATGCCATTGATCTGCGGAATAGACTGATGCCAGATTTGTGGCTACTAGATGTTTCCATGCACTCAACCTAAGCTCCAGAGTGTGACTTGTCCAACAGGTCAGATCTGATAAGGTGCTTTTGGGAAGTGCTTTCAGGTTTGCATTTGGGACAGGTCTTCTGAGATGAGGGGTTTCTAATGAGGAGGGAAAAGGGGCCTTGACCATATCATTATGTGTACTGCACATCAGTGAATACCCTCCCTAATAGCTCTGAGTAATTGGTTTTTCATTTTACAAAGCAAACCAGCCCTGACTGGAGAGGCTGCACATTCATAATCCCAGAAGAGAAAACAACTATAGGTTGTTTATATAGGGATATTCAACATCTTAATGCAGTTCCCTGTTGCACTCTTTCCCACATGACAAGCCACATGCCCTGTCCCCCTCGGTGCCCAGCTTTTAGATATTTGGAATTTCCAGCTGCTTCCCGTGTCTTTGCTTATTTTCTTCTTTCTCCAAGTAACGGTTGTGCATGATGGAGCCCTGCTTTCCTGGAGATGGCTGAACACCTGCCTGCCAATGGGAAGTAGTGAAGTAGTTCCTCATTTTGTTTTGACTGCATGCACAGCTCTTGCTTTACCTATTAAACTGTCTTTCTCTCAACCCACGAGTTTTCGTACTTTCACCCTTCTGATTCTCTCCTCCATCCCACTGGGGCAGGGAGTGAACAAGCAGCTGTGTGATGCTTAGCTGCCTACTGGAGTTAAACCATGACAAGTTCTCAGCTGTCCAGTAAGGAATAAGCAGAGCCACAGAGTCACAATGGGAATGGAACTCAGCATGGTTATCGCAGGTCGCTTTTCACTGTGAAAATCTTCCTGCTTACCTGTAACATCAAGGTGAGTAGTAGCCTCCTGTGTGACAACACTGCCATTTACTGCACAAACGTATGTCCCCTCGTCAGCTACTTGCACTTGCCGGATAACCAGAAGAAGGGCTCTTCTCTGCCAGTGTCCCGCAATCATCCGCTGTTCTTCATCCTGGTAGTGCTCCACCACCCCACCCAGGCTGGAGGAACAGCATAGTGGAGCATCCCTCCCCTTTTCCATTTTGTACCAAAGCACGCTCGTGTTAGAGGGGACACTGTCTGCCAGCTGGCAGGACAGAGCCACTTGCTCTCCAACACGGACAGCCGATGGCTCAATGCTGATGGTGACAGGCACTTCACCTGCAAGGAAGAGGTGGGAGCAAATGTATTGGTTTTCCCCACGAGTGTAATCTTTCCATAGAGGGAAGAAAGCCAGATGTGTTAGCTGAATCCAAAACAGAAAACTGAGCTCTAGATTAGAGTCTCATAGTCCCTTGCAATAGTGAGGACAGGGTCTTGAGTCATTGCTACCACCTCCTCCAGGCACAGACATGCTTTACAGTTAACAAATTTTCTGGTTTTATATACAGCAGTTGTGTTACATACTCATGGAGCATATTCATGGGAATTGCGGGCAGCGATTTATTCAGGAAGACAATAGGTACACTGGTGCGAGGACTGCAAACCAACGCTCACTGAGCTAGGAGCAAGTTACCACACATGAGGTGCAAAGATCTGTGCAATGATCTATGCACTCCGCCAGTTTACAGCCTACAAAGCAATCTGCACAGGCTCTTGCTCTCCACAGACACTGGCTCTGTGACCTGTCAGAGACTGAACATGCCTCCCTCATGCCTGTAGTAAGATAATACACCTACACTGCTTCACTGAAATACCTGACACCCCAGAGCAGGATATGAGTGTCTCACATCATCAAGATGGCTGATGTTATCCCAAACTTGGGCTTGGAGGGGTCAGACACCACATATGATCTACAGTGCATTTGTTTCTTTAGGGACTATGAACTGATGCACAGGCGTGGCATCTTAGGATAACTGGCTAGCTGGATACAGGGAGTTTCTTACCTGTAAGCCAATTTGCAATTAAAATACATGTTGAAAGAGCAAGGAACGGGACTAGCACGAGCTTTTTAGCTGAGCGCTTATTCCAGAAATCCTCCAAAAACTTCATGTGGGTCAAGTCAAATTGTTTCTATTCCCCCTGGCAGTGGACGATGCGCTGCGAAAATGAGAAAGAATTCCTGAGAGGAATGAAACAAGAGGGAACGAATCTTGCTAAAGACAGAAACACAAAGGCAGCATCTGGCTCTGTCTGCTGTCTTCACATCCTGTGGGACTGCGTCATGTTGGTAGAGTTACCCACAGCTCCTGGTTCATGTGTCTGAGGGAAAAGCTGCCTGTTCCCATTCCCTGACAGGGCACAGGAACATCTGACTTCAAAGTGATTTACATGGCAGGCCAGAAATCCAGGATGCCCACTGCCAGCCTTGTACACATATTACTAGATTCTCATGCAATGGATCTCTTGTTGGATGTGTCTAGGAAACTGGGCTGTGCTTCATACTTCCCAGCCTACTTTGATTCAGCAGCAGTGTGTCATAGAATCATAGAATAGTTTGGGTTGGAAGGGACCTTAAAGATTGTCTAGTTCCAACCCTCGTGTCATGGGCAGGGACACCTTCCACGAGACCAAGTTGCTCAAAGCCCCGTCCAACTTGGCCTTGAACACTTCCAGGGATGGGGCATCCACAACGTCTCTGGGCAACTTCTTCCAGTGCCTCACCACCCTCACGGTGAAGAATTTCTCCTTATATCTCATCTAAATCTATGATCTTTCAGTTTAAAGCCATTACCCCTTGTCCTATGGCTACAGGCCCCATGAAAAAGTCCCTCTCCAGCTTTCTTGTAGGTCCCTTTTAGTTACTGGAAGGCTGGTAGAAGGTCTTCCCGGAGCCTTTTCTTCTCCAGGCTGGACAACCCCAACTCTCTCTGCCTGTCTTCATAGGAGAGGTGCTCCAGCCCTCGGATCATCTTTGTGGCCTCCTCTGGACCCGCCCCAACAGGTCCATGTCCTTCTTGTGTTGAGGGCCCCAGAGCTGAACACAGTACTCCAGGTAGGGTCTCACAAGAGCAGAGTACAGGGGGAGAATCACCTCCCTTGACCTGCTGGCCACATTTGATGCATCCCAGGATACGGTTGGCTTTCTGGGCTGCAAGTGCACATTGCTGGGTCATGTTGAGCTTCTCATCAACCAACACGCCCAAGTCCTTCTCCTCAGGGCTGCTCTCAATCCATTCTCTGCCCAGCATGTATTTGTGCTTGAGATTGCCCCGACTCATGTGCAGGACCTTGCACTTGGCCTTGTTGAACCTCATGAGGTTCGCACGGGCCCACCTCTCAAGCCTGTCAAAGTCCCTCTGGATGGCATCCCTTCCCTCCAGTGTGTCAGCCCCACCACACATCTTGGTGTTGCCTGCAAACTTGCTGAGGGTGCACTCGATCCCACTGTCTATGTCATTGATGAAGATATTAAAGAGTACTGGTCCCAACACAGACCCCTGAGGGACACCACTTGTAACCAATCTCTATCTGGATGTTGAGCCATTGACCACTACCCTCTGGATGTGACCATCCAACCAATTCCTTATCCATCAAGTGGTCCATTCTAGAGACAGGGATGTCATGCAGGACAATGTCAAATGCTTTGCACAAGTCCAGGTAGATGATGACAGTTGCTCTTCCCTTATCCACCAACGCTGTAACCCCGTTGTAGAAGGCGTCCAAATTTGTCAGGTACAATTTGCCCTTAGTGAAGCCATGTTGGCTGTCTCCAATCACCTTCTTATTTTGCATGTGCCTTCACATAGTTTCCAGGAGGATCTGCTCCAGGATCTTGCTGGGCACAGAGGTGAGACTGGCCTGTAGTTCCCCAGTTCCTTTTTTCCCTTTTTAAAAATGGGGGTTATGCTTCCCCTTTTCCAGTCAGTGGGAACTTCACTGGACTGCCACGACTTCTCAAATATGATGGATAGTGGCTTAGCAAGTTCATCCACCAGTTCCCTCAGGACCCGTGGATGCATCTCATCAGGTCCAGCATAGCACCTCTCCTCATTGGCTCCTCTACCACTTGGAGAAGGAATTTATCATCAACGCATTCCAGGAACCTCCTGGATTGCTTATGCCCTGCTGTGTTGTCCCTCCAACAGATATTGGGGTGGTTGAAGTCCCCCATGAGGACCAGGGCTTGTGAATGTGAGGTTGCTTCTATGTGTCTATAGAGGGCCTCATCTGCTTGGTCTTCCTGGTCAAGTGGCCTGTAGCAACCCCCCACTATAATGTCACCTGTCCCTGCCCTCCCTTTAATCCTGTCCCATAAGCTCTCCATTGGCTCCTCATCCATCCCCAGGTGGAGCTCCATGCACTCCAGCTGGTCATTGACATAGAGGGTGACACGCCGTCCTCGTCTCCCCTGCCTGTCCTTCCTAAAGAGCCTGTAACCTTCCATTCCAATACTCCAGTCATAGGAGCCATCCCACCACATCTCCATGATGCCAATAAGATCATAGCCCTGCAGGCATGCACCCGTCTCTAACTCTTCTTATTTCCCATGCTACATCACTTGAGTAAGAACACTGTCCTGGACGAGGATGTGACAGAGAATCACAGAAAATCCTACTTTTGCTTCATTACAGATGAGTAGGTGTGGTCCTTATGCATGAATGAGAGAGAATGGGAGTGACTGCCTGGTCTGGTTCTCCCAAAGTCTCCTTGAAAACTTTTCCAGAGTCCTGTCTCGGAAGGCTTGAGAAAAGCAACGTATTCCACAGAGGTTCAACAATGCAGCTCATCTGTGCCCAGTCAATTGTGATTTTACTCCCGGTCTCTCCTGTTTTTTACAGTTCCTCACACAGCCTGGCTAAATCCATCAGCACACCCCATTCCCTATCTCTGTGGCTGCGTTATCTTGCACCTGCAATCTCTCTTAACTCCCAACAGACTTGTACCCTTGTCCTCTCTAAGCAGAAAATGTTGGTGAATGCTGAAGGACAGAAGAAGTTGTGTGGTAGGGCTTTATTGCCTTTTATTGGGTTTTATTACTGGAGGAACACTTAGTGCTGTAAGGAAGTGCCTGGGGAGTACATCATGACTTGCAAGGGTCTAGCATTTACTCTAAATGCACAGAGTATCAGAGGGAGGCAATGCAAGCAGAGTGCAGGAAAACACCACGCATCAGACTAATCACCCAAAAGGCAGGTTAGAGGACAATAAGGCATCCCCAGGGAAGCCCCTTCCCTTTGCCTTACTGAGCCTCAGAGTCGCGCTGAGCTGATTGGCACAAAAGCTCAATTACATATCAAAATGCACAATTACCCACATTCTGAGAACCAACTGGCATTTCCAACATCTTTTCATAATAGTCTATTTGAAGGACAGAGTATTAACATTTATGTCTCAACTATTCAACATTTTGAATGAATGAAAACAGCCAAATGTATATCAGGCTGTCACTGTTTTGTATACGTTTGCGCTCTTCTTCCACAACTCTTAACTCCCTGCTATGCTAAATATTTATACCTATATTACAAAAATCATTTTAATAGATATTTACCATTCCAAAGCAGAGGATGTTACATTTTCAATCAACCACATTGGAAGAACATTATATATTAACAAAGTATCAGTTCAATGGGATAAAGCAACTAAAACTACAGTACAAGTCACAGAATAGTACTTGATTAACTAACGTAAATACTAATAGGTTTAGTTATTAAAATACTCTTTCCTTACTAACGCTAAGATATCCTCCACTTTATTCCTTCTCATTCATTAATCCTCAGATATCACTTGTGAAACAGTAAATAGAATATATCTGCCCAAAAAGACATGTAGAATATATTCTTTTGCTATTTTCATTGTGTGTCCTTTCTAGCATTAAAATAAGTCTTGTGCTCTTACCTGTTAGAAGGAGTGTCTTGGCTAGAGATTTTAAAAAATACAGGAAGGAACACGATGACTCAAGTTACCACTGAAGTAGGAGGAGCAATTCTGCACTACTGGGAAAATGATAAGAACTGCCTTTCACCTGTTGGTGAAATCAAGAAGTCTGATAAGATGATAGGTAAATATCAGAGACTTATTTTCTGGGTGTATTGGGTGTCTGTGGCCAGGTTTTGCTAGCAGGGGGGGCTACAAGGTTGGCCTCTGTGCTAAAAAGTGAGGGGTTGCTCCCATGTTGGACACACACAGTTGATTCAAGCCAGCTGCAAAATGGACCTACCCCAGGCCAAAGCTGAGCCAATCAGTGAAGCTGGTGGCACCTCTGAGAAGACCTGTTTATGACAGGGCAAAATGCAGCACGACAGTAAGGAAAAAATGTGAGAGAAACAACCCTGCCGACACCAAGGTCAGAGGAGGAGGAGGGGGAGGAGGTGCTCCATCTCCCAGAGCAGAAATTCACCTGCAGCCTGTGGTGAGGACCATGGTGGAGCAGGTACCCACACTGCAGCCCCTGGAGGTCCCTATACTGCATCAGGTGGGTATTCCCTGAAGAAACTGCAGCTCGTGGAGAGCCCATGTGGGAGCAGGTTTATCCTGGAGGACTGCAGCCCACAAAGAGCCCCCACTGGAGCAGGGGAAAAGTGTGAGGAGTCTGGCAGAGAGGAACTGTTATGGACTGACCATGACCCTCCATTCTCCACCCCCCTGTGCCACTCAGGAGTGGGGGGAGGTAGAGGAGTCAGGAGTAAAGGAGGGAAGTTGAGCCTGGGAAAAAGGAGCATGCAAGGAAGGTGGTTTAGATTTTTGTCTCTGTTTCTCACTATTGAAATCTATTCTAACTAGCAGTAAATGAAATTAATTTTCCCCAAGTTGAGTCTGTTTTTCTCATGGTGGTATTAGACTTGACCATCTGGAGAAAGACTCTGAAGGGGTGAAAAAGACCAGGAGGCAGGTTCTTCTATGCATTTTTGAGACTCCTTTGACTAGCGATTGTGTAAAGACCCATGCATGGTGGGAGGCATCTCGTTACTGTTTTCCATGAGTCTACTCCATGCCATCCACCCAGATCAAGGAGCTTGTGGGGTGTAAGAGTTTTGCTACACAGTACAGGCTGCCCTTTTCTCATAATCAGCTGTCTGGTCTTGCCGATGATGCAAAAGTTTGCCTCCATCCTACCATCACACAGGTAATGACATGGTATGTGACGGATTAAAACGACTCTGCATTCTCTAAGCTCCTTTCACTGTTTAAAACTGTTCATCATCTTTCTGTTCTTGGAGCAACATTTTGCCTGATGGAACGGAAGGGAACACATCCATTGGACCCCTGCATCCCATTGGACAGCCTCCTTGCTGTCCCACTCCAGAGGATGTACACACTGGAAAATCAGGATGCATTGGGCAAAGGTGATAACCTTAAGGTGACCAACTCAGCTGGAGATTTCTACTGAACAAACACACTGAATAAAGCCTAAGTTGAGGGCACCTAAACCAAAGCAACTCTGTATCACTCTACATTCTGAACAGTACCCCTTCATGGATATGACAACCCCTTTTGGTCTTCTGGAAAGTTTGTAACTGTTCTGCTCTGTTGTTTCTTCCTCCTCACACTTCTCTCCTGCTCCAGCACGGGTCCTCTCCATGGGCTGCAGATCAATCTGCTCTAGCATGCGTCCTTCATGGGCTGCAGTTTATGTCAGGAGAACCTACTCTAGTGGGGGCTCTACACGGGCTGTAGATACAACCTGTACACAGGTTTATCCTTCAGGATAAACCTGCTCTGCCATGGGGTCTCCATGGATCTCAGCTCCTTCGGGGAATATCTGCCTGCTCCAGGGCTGGCTGCAGTGGGAGTACCTGCTCCAGCGTGATGTCTCCACAGACTGCAGGGAAATATGTGCTCTATCATGGGTTCTTCCAAAATTTCCATGGGCTGCAGGGGAGTCTCTGCTCTGGAGCCCAGAACCCTTTTCTCACAGAGGCCACCTCTGCAGCTTTCCCACCTCCAGCTACCAAAACCTTGCCATGTAAACCCAATACAATTTCTAACTGGAATGTGACCATTTTGACAGAAGCAGCTCTGAATATTTTTCACAACAAATAGTTCAGAGACTGAAAAAAGTTTTACTGTCCCCTCAGTCTGACAAAATTTAATCAAGACAGGTGTGAAAACATGAAATAAGATGAAAAGAAAGTGTAGATGGTATGAAGATCAGTTTATGTACAATTTATTGTAAAGGTTTTGTGTAACATTTTCATGTTTGATGAGACCTTCAGGCATTTAGACACATGCTTTCTCTCCATTCTCCATGGCAGATTTTTTTCCACAGGCACTTAACTTAGCTCCTTTCGATTCATCAGGTCTCTAAAGTAGCTGGAGTTGATGTGGGAAACATGAAACTCAAAGTAAAGCGCTGTAGGTTTCTTTTAAAACCAGCTTTGACTGTTACTTCTGCCAGGACTTACTGGCAGCAAAAAGGGTCATTTTCAAATTCTTGGTGGATAGCAATCCAGCAAAACCCTTTGGCTTAACCTCCACTTGGAAAGTTGTATTACACTTTCAGGTGCTCGGAGAATAGAACACACTTTTGACAAATGATGTTTAAATGTAAAGAGAAGCACAGAAATCTAACAGTTTAGAGCAGGGGAGCCATAACTCCTTTTTTAACTGCACCAGTAACAACTGATAATCTTTCCCCGGGGAGGCAGCTACTGGACCAGGGGGCTGCGATCTCCATCCAGTTGTCACAAATGCTCAAGGTTGCATTGATGAGGAGTAAAAACTTCATTGAAATGGGAAAATAAAAATAAAAATAAAAAAAATCCTTGTCACCCAACCGTGTTCTAATTATGGAGACAACAGAGGATGTAGCGGGGCCTCTACAAGGGCAGAAGTCTAAATTGCCTAATAATCATAGTGATTTGAATGGATTAACTAAATAGTCAAATGCTTCTGATGTTTCTTTTTTATTGTAAACACTGATTTTCTTCATACCTGTTCTTCTTAGATCATTCAGAAAGAACAATTAAGGAGGTTTTGTCTTTGTCCTGGATTTACTTACAAGAGTGCATTTTTCTGTGATGGTTTATACACATCTTGGAATTCACACACAGCTTTGAGAATATTCTCCACCAAAAAGCAACCATTAAAGGTTTTCTCTTTTCTCTTAGTTGAGAACAAATAATATGAAAAAGCTCTTTTGCTTCAAAGTGCATTTTATTTTTCAATTTTGAGACACTGTAATATTCTTTCATTACTTCTCCCTTTTTTCAGGTTTTCCTGTTTTGTTCCCCAGTCCTATTCTTTTTATTTTATAAGTGCTGATGTCCTAAGCCATTCTAGTCTCTCCTTCTCTCAGCCCTGACCTCTTGGCAGAGAACTTTGATTCTACTACCCATTTGATTCAAAATTTCCTCTTACAGTGTCTCCAAAGGGACAGGAATAAAGACTGGCCGGATAAGAGGTGTGCGTGTCCCTGCCCTTTTGGATAGAAATGGGTAAAACATTTCTGCAGGTTCCTTTCCAAGCCTTACAGGCATTCTCACCACGATGCCCATCTGCTCTGCTTCATAAAACTCCACTTGCCCTTCCTCCAAGTCCAGAAGCACACCGATCACTGAATAACTCATCTGCTGCTTCTCAATCCTGCGGTCTCCTTCGCTAGAGAAAATCCCTCCCTGGGACCTGTGCAGAGCCCAGTAGTCCTCCCCAGGAAGGACCCCTTCCTCCTCCTCTCTCCCTTTCTCCCTCACCACCCCCAGCACCCAGTCCTGCTGCTCGCCCACCTCCACCTCCCAGTAGTGTTTCCCAGCTGCAAACCCTTCCTTCCCCACCAGGACAGGGACTGTGGAGGGAGTGTTTGGGCCGGCAGGTTCAGATGCCTTGCTCTCCACATCCGGAACCCCTGGCACCTGGAGCTCCAGGACTCGGCAGTCAGGATTCACAGTAACGGGAACTGGAGGGGAGAACAAGAATCATCCGATGAGCAGAGTGGCTCAGGAACCTCTCTCTGCATGGGGCTTTGGGTTGAAGCGTTGAAGGGTCTGAGCAGTCCTGGCACGATTCAACAAAGAACTTAAACATTCCCCACAAGAGGGCATGCAATCACTGATGGACCGAGAAGCACCTTGGAGCTCTCACAGCCATGTCCTTTCTTGGGGTGCAAGTCACATGCTTTACCATAAATCTCTCTTTCTCTTTTCCATATGGCCATCCTTCCTCTCCAGAATTGTGTCCACACCCACCCCGGACTTTGACACCTTTCAGCAACTCCTTTTGTTGGTTATCCCAACAGCCACATCCCAGCCCCATGTCCTGTTAACCAAGCCAGGCATGTTCCTGTGACTCCAGCTCTGTCGGTGTATCTCTAACATCAGGGCATTGTCATTCCAGGGTAGCTTGGACAGATGGCCTCTGCGTTTTCACACTCTTCCTCCTGCCAGCTTACCTGCGTGGCTTCTGGCTTCCCAGAAATCTACGGAAAGAACATGGACATTACTGTATTCTGTTTTTAGAGGGCAGTTAGATACTTCTCAGACTGAAATACTGAGAAGACTACTAACGTGCCATTGCTGCTATCACTGTGATTCTGCATCAGTTTTGCCCTTCTCCTCCTAATCCACCAATGCTTCTAATTACTAGCATTTTTAAAGCACTTACCCAGCTCTGCTTTCAGCCGACCTGAAACGGAAAGGTACTCCAATCACTAACGCTTTCTTGCTTTTCCTTTTTTGTTTCAGTTTTTCAAAATAGGACAACCCCAAAACATAGAATAGGAGAGCCTTCCTCTCCATAGGTTGATATTTCACTGTATTACGTGGCTTCAAATCCAGGGATAACATAGACATACTCACCTGAAGACTTGTTGTATTGTTTCTAAACTTGACAAGAATGTCAGATTTACATAAAATGTGTTTTCTTACCAAAGCGTTTTCTGAGTTTGGACTTCGCTGAAAAGGAATAGCATAAATGAGTGATGTAAAAGCTCAAGGCAAAAATGAAAAAACATTTGTGAGAAAGACATTACAATTACATCCCCAGTTGCTCCTTATGGGAACAGTGTGTACACTTTTGCGGGAGATTTCTGTCATTAAATTTGCAGGATAAAAGCAGTTACATTTTTTCCTCAGTAACATGAGAAGAGTGGAAGGAGAGAATGAGAAAGCTGAGCTGAGAGTTTGGGTTCTGTGAAATTTGCAGTGTCCAGGTGAAACATGGTGTTTAGGGACATGGTTTAGTGGTGGACTTGGTACTGTTAGGTTAACAGTCAGACTCGGTGATCTTAAGGGTCTTTTCCAACTTAAATGATTCTATGAAACCACAAGGGAGAGAAAAAAACTAATGCAGAGCCCCGTGAGACGTAAGTGGACCGTCACCGGGTCTGAGGCATAATGCATCCTGCACATGGAGGTAGAGAAGTAAATATCATTGGCCTCTTTGCCATGTAATCACCTCCAATAACATTTCTGAGAAGTCACTTTAAATAAAAGTAAGCTAATGAAACAAAGTAGCTTATTTTCACTGGAGAGCTTCCATTCTCAATGAATATTTTAAGAAAATGAGATTTACCTGCTCGATTTTTGGTTTTCTCTCCTTCTGAAAAGTTCAGCACATAGAATAAAAGACATAATATTAATGGAGTACTTGTTGGATATAAATTGTAAGTTAAAGGTTACTTAGTGGACTTTCGCACTGTATTCCATAAAGCCTTAAACTTATGTCATTTCTGTGGGAAACAAATCCATCCAGCACACTTTCTACTAGGTTCTTTTACAGCGAAGCACACACACAAAAATTCTACGATACTTAAAGCATTTCTTTCCTGGGGGGGGGGGCGGGGGGGAAAAGACAAGACTATGCCTGGAGTTTTTCACATGAAAATGATTTGACTCAGTTGAGCCTTGCATTTCATTGCAAATTCTTAACCACATTAAACAATGCCATCAAACCCAGTAATCAGACCAGAACAAACAAACAAACAAACAAACAACTCCAGGAAAAACCCGAAGTGGGCATAACTTTAGCACAAAGACAATTAAACACAGTGAACGACAAAAGCATCTTACCTAACATTGATTTCAGTTGGTTTTTTTCTGGAAAAGATAGTATACAGATATCAGTGTAAGCTCTTTGATAGAGTGGCTTAATGCACCCAACAATACCAGTATAGGAACTGCGTAACCATATAGCAAGTGCATCCTTGGATTACACTGTCAACTGCTTTGAGTTAAGTACATGTAAATCCAATTCAACAATTTAACCCATGAATGCATCACACTATTTCAACTTTATGATACTAAGATAACTCATTAAGTTAATATTTTAAAACGCATTAAGCAGGGTGGGAACACAACTTTTTTGTATTGCTGGTAGAGGTGTTCTTCCAAAGCCTGTTTAGATCATGCCTTAACTGACCACATTTAAGAGGGATATTCAGATGCACAGGCGCCTAGTGCATTTGAGATGCCCTGGGGTACCCCAAGTAGCATGCAGGTGTCTCTCTAAAAGCTCTCTGCTCCCCTATAGAAGCTCTGTTAATTTACATTGTATCTGTCAGATACAAAAATGAATGAGGTATCTGCTTCCTTCCAGGATGGCAGCTAGGAGGTAAGTGGGATGACCGAGGACATCACAAATGATCCAAGGCACCTGTATGTACACAAGTGGATTGAGCCATAGGCAACCAAGCTCCCAGTGGAGATCCATAAATAAAGTTCACAGGGTTTACCGGGCCACTCAGCTAACTAAAGGTCATTCTAAATAATCTTGAAAGAGGCAGAAGAGTGGTCACCAGGAAGAGAAGAAGTGCTAGAGGCTTGCTAAGAGATTTCCATCCAACAGCAGGGATTTGGTTTGAGTTTTCAAAAAGGACACTGCTGGCCTCTGTTACTTCCTTGTAAACATCTGCAGTCTTCACTAGAGAATAGACCTCATGTGGGATACGATGTATGGTTGTCACTATTTCCTTACTATTGAAAAGGACTGCCACTCCTGCAATTATTATATTGAAAATCAACATTCAAATAGTGTTTCCCTGAATTTACATGTCTGAGATCTCTGAACATCTTAGCATCATTTCAAATGCAAAGGACTTTTACCTTCTTCCGTTTCCATCTTCACTTTTACTGAAAAATAAAGAAAATGGATCATAATGTTAATTATTCCTATAAACTTCCCTTGTCATACAACAGTGTACTTTATCTATCAACAGAAATAAGTGGGGTTAAAACTTTAATTTTATTTAACCTAATAAACTTCCCAAGGCTTCTTGTTAGTCCAAAGAATTCTTATTTTTTATACCAAGACATGTCTCATTTCTATTGGAGTTCACAAAAAATGAGGGAGCATTCTGAGACACCCAGTTCTTCCTAGGCGAGTCTTGTCCCAGCTGTCACCTAACTGAGGTTCAGAGACCAGGAATAAATCCCTTCTGGTCCCATGAACATGTGTATCCTCAACTGCCAAAACTGATCAGGGAACAGAACCAGATGTGTCTCGGGGAATAAAATTATTCATGCCGTTCATTTGTTATGCTATGGTTACAGCATGGGTCAATTAGTACTCTCCCTAACAATAAGCAGGTATCATCTAGGTGACGACGTGAGCCAAGAGCCATTGCCAGTAGATGGTTTGACTGTGGATACTCTGCCCTGGTAAGCAGGAAAGTTCAGCACAGTCCGCATGAGCTATGCCATGCTCCCCCACCCCATGGCAGTGGGGTTGGCCTAGATGATCTTTAAAGGTCCCTTCAAACCCAAACCATTCTAGGATTCTATGCCAAGTGGTCCATTTTATTTTCAAGTACAGACATAGGTGGTGAGTACCAAACAGATGTATTCAAAGAGTAAGTTGCTTTCAGGGTCTTGAGATGGCCTTGGGTTGGATCCTTAAATTGCTTTTGACTGTTTGGTTAATTCATTTAGTTCTTCCTCTTCTAAAGAATCTGATGTTTTGATCAATTAATTAATTCTTGAACAATTACAAACAAAGCTTGAATATGTATGACATGGTAGAGTATGTCAGTGAGCATACAGTAACGAGTAGAGCTTAATGAAAGAAGGAAACAAACTCTGTTTATAAAGAACAAATGAAAAAACTCATACAGGAACTTATTACATCGTGTGGTGCAAAAATAAAATTAAAAACTACAAAACATTTGGGTGCAAGTAGAACTGTTAATTAGTTCTGTAATTTAATATAAATAAACCTTCCAACTTACAAATTGTCATAATCTTCATATTCATCTTTCTCATTACTTACCTGAGCTAACTGTTTTCTTGTGATTACCTGGTTAAAAAAAGAGCAAAAAACCCTTTCTTGCATGTTTTTGTACAGTAATACTGACAGAAATCTCTTCTCTGATTTGTCATTTAAGCTCTAGTGTCATTAGCAACACTCTGGAGTTATCTCCCCAATGATTATAGAAAGGGAACCTCACACACAGTTTAGCTCACAGAGCTCCTCTTGTCACACCTAAAGCCGTCTGAGGTAAGGACATGCAATTTGCATTCCTCCTTGTTCAGGCCGTGTACTTTCCCACCCCTTTTTTATTCCATTTCCTGAATTCAGTCATGAAACAATCACTGGTGATTTTGCTTGTGAGCTTTTGTTACACTCACGGATTTCAATATGAACTGTTGTGATATTTCTATCTGTTGACTGAGATAATATACAAAGAAATACTTACTTCTCAGCTTAGAAAATACAGTGGAAATTAGGACCATGCTAAGACATAAAATTACCAGGAAGATAATCAGCCATTTTGAAATGGAGGGAAAGAAAATATCTGTAAAAACGACCAAAAGGAGTTACATTCTATTAATGGTTAAACATAAAGACAATTATGACTTAGGATGCAGTCAATACACCTGAGGAGATGATGAATTTGTGTTTTACTTGAATTTTCCTAGTAATGTTTGTGAAGAAGAGATCTAGCCCTCCCCAGTAGGACTAATGCAGGGAGACTCTTTCTCTGGGTATCAGATTCAGAAGTATGAAAGGGATGTCATACTAAACTGAGCAGATGATGGAATGAAGGAAGAAACCATCACCACTGGGCAAAAGAGACACATTCACTCTTGTTTAATTTGATTCAATGAATATCTGATTCATCCTGCCTGGTATAGTGCGCAAGCCAAGAAGGAGAATAAGACATTAAGACACTCCCCACGTTGGCTGTTTCCTATTTTCTCTTTCCAGGTACCTCCACACTCAATGTTCTGGGATTTCTTGATGCCACCCAAAAAGGATTTTCCTCACACACTTTTTCAGGAGCAAGGCACTTTCCTCACACACTGCACTCTAGTTCCCATTCCAGACCCAGACATCGGCTTTGTAGTGCTGAAGTTCTTTTTGGGGTCCAGCCCTATGAGGCTTGCTTCAGACTACCTGATGCTTGTCTATATACCCAGCAAACAGAGATGTGTAAAGGTCTACAGAGTACGGAGAGGCATGACATTATCCACACCACGATTACACAGCAACGCACATATTAAAAAGAGGGAAGATAAAAACATAGACTAAAAACATTTGTGAGATGTTGAAATTATCACTTTAACTCTTATGACCAAAACTATTGTTTTCAGTTATGCTCTGCGAAACCCACCAGTTCACATCTTATTAAATGGCCTGGTAACCTGGTTCTGGATAATGAAAGCTTTTAGAGTGCTCGACCATAGCTAAGGGAATATGTCTTTTTTGTATGTGCATGCAGTTGTATTCTTAATCCATTTTAATTCAGCTCCAACAAGCTGACTGCCTTAAATTTGAAGAAGGGAACACAGAAAATCTTGATACTGCCTGCCTCCTTTTTAAAAGGAGAAACCGATTCACTTGGTACTATCAAAGGCGGTGCAGTCAACTAGAAATAAAGGTGGAAGAAGACTGCAGCTCTCATGCACTTTTTTCCAACACTGATTATGGGAATACATCTTCAGGCCAGCTCATGACATAAAAATGGGACATAAAAATGCCATTTAGACACTCTGTCTTTTTAATCTTACAAGCAGGTGACTACAGAGCTCACCCACCTGAAATCAGGACTCGGGACTCACTCATTGTATTTAGCAGCTTGTTGACTATCCTGCAGGAGACTTCCATGTCAGTGCCCGGTTTTAGGTTCATTGAAGTTACGACACTGTAGAGGCCTGCAGGCATTATTGTCATCTTCGTGGTTGATAGTTCCTTCCGGATGTGTCCTTGGCCATCCAGCCAAATCACCTCGGGTTTAGGAAACCATCCAGCTGCATGGCAGGTGAGGTCAATGCCCTGCTTCATGTGACTCCTCAGGAAAATGGAAGGCACACCACCTTTAGCTAAGAAAAAGCATACGTATTCTCCATTTCAAGCAGTACTGAGAACAGGAAATGGTCTGGGTTATCTTGAATCCAACACTTCTTTTTTATATATATGTTTGTATGGAAGTACATAGAAAGACTTTTCTGAATTTAAACTGTGACAGAGACTTGGGCCCTGAAGTTTCTTAATGGTCAGCACTTCGGAGTCTGTCAGATTGAGAATAAGGAACAATTCAATGGAGATTACAGCAAACAGAGCTAGCTGAGGATGGCTATCCTGGAATGAAGTTGCCACTGGAATTTCCCAGAATTTTTGTAAAAAAAGGAAAAAAAAAATCCATGTAATTATGACGATTAATGGATTACCGGAAGCCTATGAACTAGTGAAATCTGATCATGAAAACAGAATGTATTAGTGTCTCAGGCTACTCATTTCAAGTAAAACTGCTACTGACATGGTACAGATTCAGCCTCTGTTCAAAAAAAATGTATTGTTTATACTCAGGATCTCAGAAGACTAAATTACAGTGTTACTTAGATGTTAAACCTTTGCTTCATCTGGAGTTTTAAAGCTAAGACATCATCTTCAGAAGAATCTGGCTGCAATATGAGATGCCACAATACCTGTCTAGTGGAAGTTAGTTCCTGTGTAGCAGGGAAAGCACGGAGGAACACATGTCCACTTCCGAGTCAACCACATTAATTGAAGCTACCCATGAAGATGATATCTATTAACCTACTGAAATAGAAATAGGAGCAATGAAGGCCTACCCACGGCTTTGTTCTCCTGCTGTGGGCAAGAAGCAAGGTAAGCAGTGAGGTATGGGGATGGGACCAATTGATTATGCTGACCATAGAGAAACTCTGGACAATCAGCTCAGTAATGGTTGATTGCACAGTATAAATCTAAATGTCATGGTTTAACCCTAGCCAGCAAGTAAGTACCACACAGCCACTCACTCACTCCCCCCCCGGAGGGATGGGGGAGAGAATCAGAAGAATAAAAGTGAGAAAACTTGTGGGTTGAGATAAAGAGAGTTTAAAAGGTAAAGCAAAAGGTCACATACAGCTGCATGTGTTCAGGTACCTAAATAAAGGTATCTCAAGCTAGAACTAAAACTTACCTCAAATATTCGTTATAGCCATTAATTTAGAGAAAACTCACTCAAATCAAACACATCCCCCCCTGAAGATATTTTATGTGTCAAATCATATTAATTTTATATTATACTTCCCTCAGTCAGTGATGGATATACATGTTTCTGTTCAGCTCCATCTTTGAATAAAAAGAGAGAGAATTACCACTGACCTGCCACTTGCAGTTCAATCAACACATCATGGTACATGTCATTGAAAGAGACCACACAAGTGTATGATCCTTTGTCAGAGCTTCTGACATTCTTCAAGTGCAGAGACATGTTGCCAGCTCTAAATTCACTGTGGAAGAATTCTGTTCTGCCTTGATATCTCTCATCTTGTTTCTCCTTTTTATTCTTTCCATCATATCTGCTCACAGTTATTTTTCGAGACTGTTCATGAAATATCCACTGGACAGAGAACTCCTCAGGAATGTTATCTGCTACCACGTGGCAGGGCAGAATGACCCTTTCTCCAATGACTCCAATGATGGAACTATTAGGAGGAGAGTTAATAAATTGACCTGTGTAAAGATAGAATAGCAGTTGTTTCTGTTTGTCCATATCACATTTTTTGTGGCATTACATCAGGCAACCAATAAAACCAATATCACTGTCAATAGGAGAGGAACCCAGAAGAAAACTAAAAAAGTAACATAGCAGATTACTTAGATGAGTGATGTTCACATTATGTGAGGCTCATGGAGTTTATCCTTCAGTACTCTGAACACTAACTTAAGCAATTTCGTGGCCATTAAGTGGTGGCTATTGAGAAATCATGGAAAATGGGTGAACACTGAGAAGTCTGTAAAAGGTCAAATACAGGGGTGCAGGATCTAGCTAACCAAAAAGTAAAGGTGAGATTCAATTGCCCAAATGCTGGTACCTACTATCATTTGAAATGCCATAGGGTATGCAAGAGTTCCCTATGGTGCTGGCAGATGTGGCATCCGACTTGCAGCAGATCTGCACTCATGTGAAGGAGCAGCTGGAGAAGAAACCAGAACACAGCAGTGCCAAGGACACCAGATGTTTACGTGTGGGCACCTGAATAACATGTACAATGATTTGGTCATCTACATCTAAGCTAGACTCTTCGCTGGGTACAAATCTGGCTGGCTGGCCAGGCCCAAAGAGTTGTGGTGAATGGAGTTCAATCCAGCTGGCGCCTGGTCACAAGTGGTGTTCCCCAGGGCTCAGTGTTGGGGCCAGTTCTGTTTAACATCTTTATCAATGATCTGCACAAGTGGATCGAGTGCACCCTCAAATTTGCAGATGACACCAAGCTGGGCGTGAGTGTCGATCTCCTTGAGGGAAGGAAGGCTCTACAGAGGGATCTGGACAGGCTGGACCAATGGGCTGAGGCCAATTGTATGAGGTTCAACAAGGCCAATTGCCGGGTCCTGCACTTGGGTCACAACAACCCCAGGCAATGCTTCAGGCTTGGGGAAGAGTGGCTGGAAAGCTGCCCGGTGGGAAAGGACCTGGGGGTGTTAGTCGACAGCTGGCTGAATATGAGCCAGCAGTGTGCCCAGGTGGCCAAGAAGGCCAACAGCATCCTGGCTTCTATCAGAAATAGTGTGGCCAGCAGGAGTAGGGAAGGGATCATCCCCCTGTGCTCAGCCCTGGTGAGGCCGCACCTCGAGTACTGGGTTCAGTTTTGGACCCCTCGCTCCAAGAAAGACATTGAGGGGCTGGAGCGTGTCCAGAGAAGGGCAACGAAGCTCGTGAAGGGTCTAGAGTACAAGTCCTATAGGAGTGGCTGAGGGAACTGGGGGTGTTTAGCCTGGAGAAAAGGAGGCTGAGGGGAGACCTTATTGCTCTCTACAACTCCCTGAAAGGAGGTTGTAGAGAGGTGGGGGTTGGTCTCTTCTCCCAGGTAACAGGTGATAGGACAAGAGGAAATGGCCTCAAGTTGCACCAGGGGAGGTTTAGATTGGATATTTGGAAACATTTCTTCACTGAAAGGGTTGTCAGGCACTGGAACAGGCTGACCAGGGAAGTGGTGGAGTCACCACCCCTGGAGGTATTTAAAAGACATGTAGATGCGGAGCTTAGGGACATGGTTTAGTGGTGGACTTGGCAGTGTTGGGTTAATGGTTGGACTTGATGATCTTAAAGGTCTCTTCCAACCTAAACAATTCTATGATTCCAGATGTCCTAGGTTCCCTTTACAATGAATGGGGAGAAACAGGCAGCTTCAGAGATCAGCCTTTGTTATAGGGCCAATGGTTCTCTGTTCCAGATCTTTTCTTTGAATGGTGAACCCTAGGGTTACTATACTGAAATGAGATGTGCAGCTTTCATATTTCTAAAGATATGAATCCCACCCACAATATATATCTTTGAAAGGGAGAAAAAGGGAAAACCAGGACATTTTATAGCGGTCATTCTCATTTCAGTTGTAAGGAAGATAGCAGAATGGAAGAAGGGCTCTTGGAAATAACAAAATAAATAGCAAGAAATGGATTTGCAAAGAATTCATATCACAGCAACTTGACTTTATTCTATGGCAAGTTAAAAATCTACCATGAAACATCAAGGAAATATTTAATATTAAACATAATGTCACTTCATATGCCGTATGTCATTACATCTGATCAAGCCCGAAGGGCCCCAGTCTATGCTGATCTTCTATCACATCTGCCAGCTCCATTTTACAGGAAATCTCAGATACGTAAAGCATTTACAGTGGCACTAGGTGTCTGTGGTTTGGCACCTGAATAACTCACAGGGACTGGGATTAAGGTCCAGAACTGGGAATCTAAAAACAGATGTCCACCTTCTTAATCATCAAGAGGACTAAAAGCAAAACTTCCATCTTTGAATAAACTGAGAGAGAGACTTGCCACTGACCAGTTCAATCATCGACTTGACTACATTCCTATTATAGTCAATGGAGATCTAGGCAATAGTCGGTTCAGTTCATTCTACAGTAGGTGGTGAGTCTGTTCATTGGGTAAGATAGAGTTCTTTGAACATTCATCTTTGATGCCCTGACATACTCGAGACGCAGGATTGGCAAATGTGACACAGGCTGCATGATAGGTCTGTTCTACTTTGGAACATCAAGAAGCAAGAAGACGACCCTACAGTATCTAAAAGACCAGTAGATGCCAATGTATGAGCAACTCAATCTCATCCTAGATGCTGAGCTTGCATGAAGACATCTGCTTCTAGGAAGCTAAATGTAGGCAGCTAAATCTGCGAGCCAAATCCAAAACCTTGGGCACAATTCAGTTGGCTACACCTGGCTGTCTAGTGCTGAGTTACCCTAAAGCTCCCCAGCTGGTCTCCATTCACCAGTGTAGAGGGTCTCCTGCAGCCCTGTCATATCTTCCAGCCTATGCAGATGTCTCAGGTACCTTAACTCATAGCAGACTGCACCAGGGTCTTATTTGGTGTTTTAATTTGATGTTTTATGTCATCCGAGTTAAAAAAAAGAAAGATATGTACTCATTATTTTAGACTTTTACATTTCTGTGAACCTCGGCAGAAATAAGTTGTTTCATTAAAATATATTCAAAATGGAACTATCTTTACCTGTAATCAGGCATGATCTGCATTGAAAAGTCAGTATGTGAATAGCTGTCAGCCACCAAAAGGGGGAATCCATCAATATCCAGGCTTCTTAATCATCCACAGGACCAAAAGCAAAGTTTCCAGATGAAATTCCTGTGTGACTTCTTCAGTCTCTTCACATGTTCAATGCAAAATAACAAGTGTAATTGCAGAGATAAAATAATAGGGAAAAATATGAATGAACTTACAGGTAATGGGCAAATTTAACTACATAAATGGTGCAAAAGAAATATACTCTTTGCCTCCTTTTTTCAGCTGTCCATATTTACCTTTGTCTTCCAGAAACTCTATTACATTCATTGACAATTTTTTCATTTCAGTGAGGAGTTTAAAGCATTTCATCTTGTCTTTTGACGTTAGCAGACTATGCTTTTTTTTTCCTTTTCCTTTCTTATAGTAAAAAAAAAAAACAAACCCCAAACCCAAACGACCTCATAAGTAAATTCCCAGGAGCAATGTTACTATATTGATCTCCCCGTTGACTCATATCGGCATTTTAAAGAGAAACTTGTGATTTAACAAATGTGACTCTCTCCAACTTCTTCCCAAGAGCTTTGCTTTCAACTCACTGATGAACTAATCCATACTCACAGCATACTCACAGTAAAGATACATAACTCAAACTGACTGGTGAGCTGAAAGGGCACAACATAACTGAATTATAGATATAACAGCTCCTGATTTCCTCTGCTTTTCTGTGTTTGTTCTCACATCTCCAGTCACTGATAAAATCAACTGCTGTCAGAGAGAAGTATTCCCATCTGAAAATGGCAATAATGCATCTACAGCAGGCAGGTTCATTCCTGTCAGTGCAACTCATTAAATCCACAACAGTTAATTCAAGTATCATAGTAAATGCAATGTGTTTTCTTCATGGATTTAGCAAAAGCATAATTTCTTACCTGAATAGTAAGAACCTTAAGACTTCTCTATGGGATATGGTTGTGGTGAACCTTTGTCCTCATACCTTTATTATCACTGAAGCTTGTGATTACATTTTCCACATCCAATAGGGCTAGAGGGGATTGGGCAGCATGACTGGGGAAAAGGTAGCTGCCAAGATTCATATTGCAAGACCAAAATAGCTTCTTGCTTCTCAATTCATCCCTCTATACTCCTAGCTGGAACAGAGTAGGGATGTCCCTCCTCATCCTCCTGTGCAAAATTGTTTTCTGTTCAACCAGCATTTAGCCAGAAAGCACCGCAGTAGGATTTACAAGTATGTCATGAACAACTCAGCAGCGTACTTCTTTTCTATCACACGCTCAAGTGTTTCCCTCTGTTTGCAAATATATCTGGATCTTGGTAGTGTTGGGATTTTTTTCCACATTATTCTTTTTATGTCCTGTTGAAGATCAGAAAACAATTTCAGTCAATTTTCCTCTCATTGTTATCCTTCAGTTTTTCTGACTCCTGGCCATCCTGTGAACAAGCATTTAGTGCTCTCAGAAGACTGCTGTCTCTCTTTCTATATCCAGATTGTACCGAAGATTCTTGAAAAAGGGATTTCCCGGAGCTTTTATGTGTGGCAGCATAATAGTATGCTTTGTTTGGGTTTTTGTTTGTTTGTTTGTTTTGGGAGTTTGGGGTTTTTTTTTGGAGGAGGGGTCTTTTGTCCTGTTTCTCTTTCTTTTTATCATGGAAATTCAAAACATACTGATTAGGTGTTTTACCAGATTTGTTTTTATTTCTTGAAACAAAGGCATGACTGTGGGAACAAAGACTACAAAGGCAAACTGTACCCATCTCTTTCATACTTCTAATTTTTGGGGCTAATTTGATCAATTTTGTCCAAATTTGACTGAGCAGTGGAGTTTCTCAGAGCTACCTTCATGCAAGGTCTATGAATACAGTTGCTTATTTGTCTAGGGAAAGTCAAATATTTGTGCTATTACAAGGGAATTAATCCATGTAGTAGGGCTACAGTCATAATCTATTTCCCTGCAGTAACTGCATAGCTGGAGTTCTTCAGCTAGTTGAAATGCTGTCTGGGAAAATAAAATAAAATAACCTCCTAGGAACCTCCACTGGTGCACTTGATACAAAGAGAGTGTTCCCATCACTCAAGATTGGGTTTTGCTCAACACTCAGTTGGACGTACTCTCAAACACCCTCCAAGAGAACCAAAGAAAAAAATATTTTTTTTGTCTTTACACCAAGACATCTGATACTGGTGCATTTGTGTTAAATCGTACAATCACATAGCAAAGGAGACTTTTGAAGGAGCATGAAACTGTTTTGCAGATGGTCTTTCCAGAGACAAAACTGAAGAAAGCACAGAGGAGATTGCTTGAAAATGAACCTGCTGAATGATGGAGCCTACGATGACATCAAGAGTGCAAAATGCGATGCTTTCTCATGTGAACCTTGACATTTCCTAGATGGAGTCATCATTGATGAGGTGAATTCTGCAGGTCCATCTTGCAACATCATCAGTGATGATCCCATCTAGAAAATGGGCACATATAAAGCATGAATTAACTTCCTTAGGGATGCAGGTGGAGGAAGGGTTGTCCGAGATCACCATAGTAGTTAGGGTTGAATTTCTCAACTGGACTCCCCATATCATCCAGGTTTGGACGGTGCCACCAATGCCCAGGAATGCAATATTCTACCTGGGAGATTTTCAATGACTCAGACCAGAGTTCATAGACCTTTTAGGCACAACTTCTTGGTTCTACTGAATTTGATTCAGCTTTGAAGAACTAAGGCAGGAATATTTTAGGTCTGACAAATTCTCCTGCTATACATGACCTGCATTATGAGAAAGGTGATATATGAAGGGAAACCTGTTGAACAGAAAGCTTTTAGTCACTTTGTTGATCAGAAAAAAAAAAAAAAGATATGCTTCATAAAGAAATAAAGTGGGAATGTCTGGGCTGCGTGCTATAATTGGCTTAGCTGAATAGGAGAGAACAAGTTGAAACTGCAATAATGTAAATGCTTCAATATAATGAGTCATTATAGATTTTTGAGAAAATTAACTTTTATTTTGAACTCTAATACTTCTACTGCACTTCTACTGTTGTCATTACAAATTATTAGAAAACAAGTCTAAAAATTTGAAAACAAAAGGAGACGCCACCAAAGCAAGCTCAAGATTGGACTTAGCAGGGAGAAGTATTGACAGCAGGTCTTTTCTGCCTAACTAACATGTAACTTCCTGAGAAGATTTTAATGTCACTCATCAGAAGGTATTTGAGAATGAAGTGCTATTTCGGTATCTTCTCATATGAGCCTAATCTAGCAGTGCTTCTGAAAATATGAGCCGTCTGGCTTTCTAAGAGAACTGCAACTGCACACTAGAGGCATAATTAGCAAATAAGCAATCCTTTCAGCTAACAAGAAGCAAGACAATACTTTCTTTTCCGTAGCAGAGGAGTTACTCTTTAGGAAAATAAGTTACCACTTACAGCTTTTTTTACAGTACATCCAGTTAAAGCAATACCTCTTTCTAAGTTCCCATCTCTATTGCACAGAGATGGTGTACATGTAACCTTAAAAACACTTTTGACATATTTCTGAGAATGTGGTGTGTGAGGGAACAAATAATCAGAAAACCGCAGGTTTTGGTCAAAATACTGATAATGGGAGCCCACCTCCATGTGTCAAGATTTAGCCTTCTATTAATTTATCAGGATGGTCCTCAATGCCATGTCTGTGGAGAGGTGCCTGCATTTTCAGAGATAATCTTCATGTGAAACAAACACTTACTTTCCTGAGATTGTGAAAGACAGTGGAGTTTGAGTTATGATTCATCTCACGATATGATAAACTGCCATACTTGATTAAAGGAATCACGGTCCCGGATTCCCTGGGTGCAATTAAGCTGCTCTGACCTTGGCTGTTTGACAAGGTTTCAGGTCTCAGCTGGCTATTTATTCTCTACAGTCAAAGGAGGGGCATATGGCCCCCTCCTGCCTGGGGACCATAAAAAAAACCCAGAGTTTTAAATTTAGGTGTGGCTCCATGCTTGCAACACTTTTGTATGCAGAACCCATGCCACCTATAAGCAAAGGGGAATTGAACCCCATTTAGATGTTCATTAGTCTTTTTCTCTGTGAAGGGTCTGAAGTTGTAAAGTTATTTTCCTGCTCACTACAGATCTTAACTTCCTCTCTCTCTTTAATACATAAATAAAGCTGGTGTAATTGAATCGTAAGGTCTTGCACTTTGAAGTTCTAAATGGTGCAATTTCTAAATTGCTATGGTTTCCTACCTGGTATCTGTCTTGTATATTCATACTTCTAACTTCAAATCATCCTAGTGGGCAATGGGCTCGTGCAACACCCCGTTTTGGTTTATCTACCTCCCATTCATGCTGTTTTCTCAGTTTTATTTAATTATCTGAAAGTCATACTAGAAAATGAGTTACACTGCACAGGTACAAAAGGATTTGAACCATAATCCTCTTGCTGTACTTTGGACCTAGGTGTGTAGGCAAATCAAGCCTTTGGATATCTCCTAGTATAGGTTGTTGGTATCGGCAGGTATGGGCTGGAATATTGCACCCAAGGGCAAAAAATTAGTCGTGGTGAAAGTTCAGGTTTTAATACTTGTAAGCTTTAGTGAGGAAATTAGTGAAGCCTATCCTCTCTATAGATATGGAAAAAGAAAGTACGCATGTTCAGATAGCACAAGGCAAAGGTTTCTCACTTCCGTAATCCATGCTGAATTTAAAATGGATACTTTGGATCTTGCTGTTCAGGTAAGGAATTATAGTCTGTCTGAAATAGAATTGCCCATGATTAGGTTTTTGGAGGGGTTTGCATGAATATTGAGCTGGTGGTTTGCTATTTATAGCCCCCAGGGAATGATTCCAGTTTGGAACTAAAAAGGCGTCTGTCTTTCCTGGATCAGTGGGAATACGTTACTGTCATTTGCAGGTGCCATTTTAATGAGCTTGTTAACGATCATTTAAGTTTCTTTTTATTTACTGCCTTAATGTAATGTATAAAACAGTCCGCTTGCTTAAGAGTGAATAGTGCCTAAATCTGATCTATGATTTTGATTTTGAATCAGATGCTACTTGCTAGCAACTTTTATTAAAGAGATTAGTCACTGAAATGCTAATTGTTATTTGCTAAGTTGCTTGAAAGAGATAGTTTGCTGAAACTGTTTTGATGGATGGGGTTGGTTTGAGGACTTCAACGTGCTGTTTCCGAAACATATTTCCACTTATGAAAGCAAATTTATTTGCTCCTTTTGTGTCAGAAATACATACTTGTTGCGTGTTTGCCTGGTAGGTATATACCAATATGACTTATTATATGTACCATGACATAGATAATCCTAATTAATGAAGTATAACTCAGGTATAAATTTATTCTGCAGATAATCAATATAAAGGATACAGATTTTTACATTCATGTACGTGCAAGCAATAAATCTTTGCTAAATTTTCCAGCTGGTGAATGGTACAAATCTGTGGCATTTATTTTGTCTTTCCTTTCTTAAAAGTAATATTTGGCCTGTGTCTGAGAGTCTTTAGCTTTATTTGGAGGAGTGTAAAACAGAAATAAATCAAAAGCAAGACAGACAAGGCTCTGTAGCTTTGCTGCAGTTTTTAATCCTTTTTATTCTTCCTTCATTCACTCTAGATCTCAGAAAAAACAACTTTGCATTCGGCTGAATAGTTAATCTTGTCCTGGTTTCGACTGGGATGGAACTAATTTTCTTTCCAGTGGCTACTGTGTTTTGGATTTAGTATGGGATTTAGTATGTGAAGAATGTTGATAATACACTGATGTTATTAGTTGCGGTTAAGCGATCAAGGACATCTTCCAGCTTCCCAGGTTTTTCTAATGTGCAGGTGCAAAAGCTGGGAGGGGTATAGCCGGTACAGTTGACCCAAACTGGCCAAAGAGAGTATTCCATACCATAGATGGCATGCCCAGTATAAGTGAGGGTCGGCCAGTGGGCCAGTGAACTCCTTTTCCCTTTTTTCCTCTTTTCATTCGTTCGGGCCTTTTCGTTCATTCGGCTGTTTGTTCCCTCGCTCTCTCTCTCTGGAACTTGCTGTTCTGGGATCACTGCTGGGGAATATTCCTGTTCCCTGACTGCTGCTCGGGATGGGCTGTATCGGTCATCGGGTGGTGAGAAATTGTGCATTGTTCGTTTTATATATTCTATTATGTTTTTATATGTATGTATAGTATGTATTTTACTATTATTATTATCATTATCAATATATAGTTATTATTATCTTTTTCTTTGTTATCCTGGTGAACTGTTTTTATCTCAACCTACGAGTTTTCCTTTCTCTCTGATTCTCCTCCCCACCCCACTGGGGACTGGGGGGAGTGAGCGAGCGGCTGCGTGGTATTTGGGTTACCAGCTGGGGTTAAACCACGACAATCTTCAACGGGAAAAGCAATGAGTGAGTGCAGATGACAACAATGGGCTTGGCATTCTGCAGTCACAATCCCTAGATTCCTGTTTGACTCTTTACTGCTTCATGCTTCTCTTTTGTTACGAAAGCAAAGGTGCACATGGGTTAGCCTTCACAAGCAAGTGAGCACCAGGCATATTCTGCAGACCTTGCATATGGTCAGAAATGCTTCTGGGCTCTAAGGAAACAAGTCCCTTCCGATCTTGAGTTTGGTGATACGAGTAGTCTAGGTCGGTCTAATTTTTCTCAGAGTTCACATGAAAAGCTCTGGGTAGAGGAAAGTACTTACATTTTATGTTAAAAAAACTATTGAAACATTGGATGAGATTCTATGCACCTAAATTTACACCCCTAGACTTTGTATGCCAGTGTATCCTCCCTGACTTTCTTTACAGCAATCGACAGGTTGCTTCATCTTACCTATTTCTCTCCAAGGATCCAAACATACTTACTTAACTCATATACAGCAGGTGAATTCCACCCATTGCTGCTTTTACTGACTGTATGGGCCTGGAATAACCATTTGCAAGCCAATGTGTATTACTTAGGTCAGGAATTTCCCAAGTTGAATCCCTGGTTTCAAATGGCATGTACAGCTGCTAATGTTAGAAGTGTGTCAGCATTTTATTCAAAACAGGAATGATGCAGAAATTTATTTTTTGTCTTCTGACATTTTTGAAGATCCTTTCTAGAAATTCTAGCTTCTTCCTCCAACTAACAATGACAACAGAAGTTTTGACCAAGCAAGTATGAGTAAGAGAAACAACACATGGAGTTTCAGTGCACAGTAGATGCTTTCTAGCAGGACTTGGAAATGAATGAGCTTTTTAAAGACATCTGTCTCCCTCATGGTCTCACGTGCCTGAAGTTAGACGCATCCTATTGGGTTAAGACTTAACCTCACGCCATCTAGAAAAATGTTGCTATCCTGGTTAGAAGTTTCCTGAACACTGACTGTCTCAGGGACACTTGGGGAGCAGGCCTGTGAAGTGCCCTTAAGATACGACAGTGTTCTTCTAAGTCTCTCAAAAATACCTCTCTTTTCTCTGGTGGCCCAGCATAGGCTTAGAATCACAACTTAATGGATTGACATCCATTAAAAGCAGTTTATTCTGTCATTTTTCCTAATGTCACTCAAAGGTACCTAAACACCTCTGAGGATTTGTCCTTGTGTCACTCCATATACAGTGATATATAGAGAAATGTATGGCTCTGGTTTGATTAACTTTTCTCATTTTCTGTTCTGTGCTTGAAAAGATTACAGGAATCTGGTAAGACTTGCCCCAGAAGTTTTGCTTATTGATGTCTTACAAAACTACAAGGTGATGGGTTCCAGATATCAGCAGGCGACAACTCTTCACATCATTATTTTCCTACAGATAATTTGTTTGATCACAGGTAAATCTAGGTTCTGTTCTAATCACAATTTGATTTAAAAAGACATCTAATTTCCAGACTTAATGGATAGATCTATAAATAAAACAAACAAATAAATAATAAAGAAAGTAGATTTGTGGGGTTATTTTGGCAATGCATATTTTATTTGCAATATATTTGTAGCAATACCTGATTTTTTATATATATAGCAGACACCCGCCATTCCTTCTACTCATTTTCTGAAGCCAGAAGCAAACAGTAGCATTACATGAAACCTTAATGCACTTCAGTCATGCACATGGCACAAGGCCTAGGCAATACTAAAGACTTACTTAAACCTTCAACATAGGATTGCAAATAGATTCACAGGCCTCCCCATAAGTATTTTTCAGGGAGCTTCCTTTCTCTGTTTTGGAGTCATTTTTCAGCTTGGCTGACCCTGTCACGTTATCATGCTGAGAAAGCCTAGGCTCCCTCTTGTATCTGCCACTTCAGAGTAGTGAACTGAACGGCAAAGTAAGCTCTGTAAAGGGCCATTAGTATTTTTGTTGTTAAACCTCAACACTAAGCTTGTCCTTTTTCACTAACAACCATTTTGCAACAAGTAGACTGCGTTTGGAATGAAATGTACTTACTGTGGTGTGTTCCGTCACTAAATACAGCCATCCTAGTGAAAAGATTATGGACATCTGAAATTGGGTAGGCAAAATCCTGCCTTTGTGAGTTCCAGCTTGATGAAATGAGCTAGCCTTTCTGCATGATAGACATGCCATTTCTACATCTCAGTCTACAGACTGAGCTCAGTATTTTCAGCGGCATCTCCCTGAAGTTATACTACGTTCTTAGGAAAAGTGGTAGTGGTGCAGGATGGCAGAGGATGGCAGGGGCCTTCAGTTGCAGAACTGTGCTTGTATATGCTCATATGGACCTACAGAGATGTGATCTGATTACTGTCACAGCGTATCTTCCTCTCCAATCCTCTTGTTCCATCAGTCTATGGCTGGTAAACTAGCCTTTACAGTGGGAGATTACGGAACTTGCTCATGAGACAACATCCTGGTCCAGAGCATTTTCTGATTTATTGATTTTTACCAGAGCAGAATAGCTCCTTTTTCTTGCATTCACATACCTGTATGTATTCCAGTTTCCAACAGGAAGTGCTAATGAGAACGTTTGTGACAGCACTGAGTCCAGCTCTGCAGTCCTACAGTAGAGGAAAGACATGGAGCAGGTCCAGAGGAGGGCCACAAAAATGATCAGAGGGCTGGAGCACCTCTCCTATGAGGAAAGGCTGAGTGAGTTGGGCTTGTTCAGCCTGGAGAAGAGAAGGCTCTGGGGAGACCTTACTGTGGCCTTTCAGTTCTTAAAGGGAGCTTATAAGAAAGATGGGGACAGACTTTTTTGTAGGGCCTGTAGTGATAGGACAAGGGGTCATGGTTTTAAACTAAAAGAGGGAAGATTCAGGCTAGATATAAGGAAGACATTTTTTTACAATGAGGGTGGTGAAACACTGGCACAGGTTGCCCAGAGAGGTGGTAGATGTCCCATCCCTGGAAATATTTAGGGTCAGGTTGGACAGGGCTGTGAGCAACCTGATCTAGTTGAAGATGTCCCTGCTCATTGCAGGGGGGTTGGACTAGGTAGGACCTTTCAAGGGCCCTTCCAACCCAAACTATTCTATGATTCTATGACAGGTAAGATTTACATCTATATCTTCTTGCAGGCCAGTATAAAATTATTCCTCCTGACAATCCTGTCATTGGAGTCGTTGGAAAAGGAGTCATCCTGCCCTGTCAGCTGAAAGTTAAGATAATCCCTGAGAGACTTTCCATTCAGTGGATATTTACTGGAAACACAAAAAAAATGGATGTGACCACTTATGATGGAAAAAACACACACAATCCAGTTCAGGAGGACAGGACATACAAGGGCAGGACAAATTTTTTTCAGTCTGAATTTGATAAAGGAAACGTGTCTCTTCATCTGAAAAATGTCATGCTCTCGGACAAAGGAAAATACACCTGCAGTGTCTTTTTTGAGAACTGGTATGATGAAGTGGTGATTGACCTGGATGTGGCAGGTGAGTGGAATGGCAGGCATTTGCTACTTCTCCCTCAGTCCAGTTGTATAACATCAGAAATGTCTGTGGGGTACCAATGGGCTGGATTCATCTCACTTGCTCTTAGCCTTGTGAAAGACCAACCTCTGCTACAGGTTAGGCTACTCAGACTCTGAATAGCCATAGATGTCTTTTTGCCATGTCTTCCAGAGGGAGCATAGGCAACATCTTAGCTTTAAAACATTTAAAGGTAGGAGAGAGATGAATCCTACGGTAAGAGAAGCCTGTTTTTGCAGAGGTGAAGCAACTGAAGCCTGACTGAAACTGCATTTGGTACTGCAACCTGTTTCTTGTGCTCTTGCCCTACACATCATCTTATTTTCTGTCCAGTATTCCAATTTTCACCTATTTATGGTGTCATCCAACTTTGTTTTACCAACAAATTTCCAGTCAGTGCAATGCTACTTTATTTTAATTCCAGTTGTGTGTGGAGGTAACAAAAATTGGTTCAAAGATCTGTCTCTATCAGGACTGCAAGAGGAAAGTTATGTACAAATGTCCCCTTTTAATGTAACACAGGAAGAGCTATTTACCAGCAATTTAATGAGAACTAAAATTTCAAATCTGATGAATTTACACACTATGTTTATAGATAAATCTGGGGAAGACCTTCCCACCATATACTGTTTGGTGAGATAATATCTTGTCTCCTGTTTGTTGGAGCTTATTTGTTTGCTGTTCTATAGCTAAAGGTGATGAGTCTTCAATTTTCCTGGATGGTCATGTGGGTCAGGGCATTGGCCTCACCTGCAAGTCACAGGGATGGTTTCCAGAGCCCAAAGTAGTTTGGCTGAACAGCAAAGGACAGACACGGAAGGAAGAAGTGATGACCCAAAGCATAAAGACTTCTTCAGGCGTTTTTGATGTTGTAAGTTCCATGAATGTCGAACCAGGATCTGACAAGGACGTCTCCTGCAGAGTAGTCAATAACCTACTCAACACAATGTGTGAATCCCGAGTCCTGATTTCAGGTGAGTGACCTCCAGGATCAATCACTGTCAGGACCAGTCGGTAGGCTGTTGTCTGTTGTCTCTCCATTGACCCTGGAGTGATCCTGGACGCCTAGCTCAAGCACAAATGGCTAGTGTTTAGATGTAATAACATGATGAGAAGTCCATCTTTATGTCTTAGATTACTTGTTACATTCAGAATACATCTTAGATATAAATACTAATGCAGAGCTCTTGTTAGCTGCCACCCGAGAGTGCTGTGCCAGTTTGGAGAGGGAAGGATTTAGAAGTGCCAATGGGGAGAACAAAGGCCCTATACCATGCTGCCAGGGTACCCAGCACAATGACCTGAGACAGCTGGAATATGCCGATAGGAAATGCTGAATGTCTGCTCCCATCCTTTTTTGTCTCCCTAACACCACCATGATTACTCTGAGCTTCAGCGTATGCCTCCCTCTAGATGGATTCCTGGTCTGGAAAGTAAGCAATTTTATTTCTAAAGGGGAAGAGGGGGATCCTTTTTTTTTTCCCATCTGAAATGCCACTGAAGACAGTTCTGCTTTGCTGAAAATTTCGTCTTGTGGTTCAACAGTGCAAATACTGGCCTCAGAGAGGGGCTGCTCAGCACATCTTCCTCATAAAGAGGTAGCTTCTCCAAACATGCCTCTCCCCATGGCAGTCTGAGTCTGAATGAGTATGGGTGCATGCAGTGTAGGAGCAGTTTGACTGCCTGCACATAGGCGTCTAATACTATCTCCGACGGCCTGGAATGGCTGGCAGCACTGCACATGGATGTTTTGGGATTTGCAGGGAGACCTGCAACCTTTAGAGGTGGCAGGAGGAGACTGTGAAGGAAACATTACAGTAAACAAAAATGGCGCTAGATGCGTATGCTTTGGCCACTGGAGCCTGTCATAGCTGTTTCACAAACATCCAGTGAAAGTAACACCATTTATATTTTACAGATGACTTCTTTCCTTCCACTTCACCTTGGATGACGGCCTTCCTTGTAATTTTATTTCTTAGTATAGCTGTTATGGCTGCTGTAGGTTATAAACTAAACAGTAAGTATTTCCACCTACAACAGTTGATACGGAAATTTTCACCTACAATGCAAAACACAGTTAATGAAAACCTAAATAACATTTTAACATCAGATTCAGAGAGAAACATATGGAGGGAGAGAGAAAAAATGAACAGATAAATAGTTGAAAGTAGAGTATGGATGGGGATTGCATGTGTGTGAATGCACAGAGAATCTTTTACAGGGAGGTCACTACTATGAGATGCCATTTTGTATGATCACAGATATTTACAGGCACCAAATATTATTTTAGCTTCTAGAATAGCGGATTTTTGAAAAATTTCTCATTTTAAAATGAGAAAGTTTGAAATTATACTTCAATATTCTCAATAGAACTCTTGCTTAAAAATTTTAAAAAATTAAAAAGTTTCTTTGTTTTTTTCCAGGTAGTTTTACACAATCCCGTAAAGCAGGTAAGTAGTGAAGAAGCTAAATATAAACTCACATGAACATCTTTTAGGAGAAAAGTTTATGCTTCTGAGCCAGCAACAATCTTGGAAGCAGTTTTATAGGTGTGATAATAGTGCAGGCAGGATCAATATTTAAGTATTTCAGTTTTTCAGAGCACCAAGTTGCAAGGGGTTATTTGGACACTGCTCAGCTCTGTCACTGCTGCTTAAGCAGGGAGCTTTGCTTCCTTCACTCAGAGGCAGATCTTGTTGTCAGCACAGACAAATTGGGGGACTCTCCTGCTGCAGAGACTCCAATACAAAATACAGTCAATGCTTGTATTGCTCCAGAGCTCACTCAACTCTTCCTCAAGACAAGAATAAAAAAAAGAAAATGTATCTATACTGAAACGTCAACATCAGCTGATGAATCCAATACAAAATTTTTTATCTGTCTACCTACTTCCATGTGGAAGTTCTCCTTGCCTCTAGCATTTCTCCAGATGTGAGGTTATAGAGGGGCTTCTTCAGTAAATGGTTACTGCTCCAGCTCTTTTTTCTTTGGGTATTTCTAAGGTCTTCTGGTACTGTGTCCAGTTCTGGGCTCCCCAGTTCAAGAAAGATAAGGAACTACTGGAGAGAGCTCAGCGGAGGGAGCAAAGATGATGAGGGGACTGGAACATCTCTCCTCTGGGGAAAGGCTGAGGGAGCTGGGGCCGTTCAGCCTGAGGAAGAGAAGACTGAGAGGGGACCTCATCAACGCTTATCAATATCTCAAGGGTGGGTGTCAAGAGGATGGGGCCAGACTCTTTTCAGTGGTGCCCAGCGACAGGACAAGGGGCAACGGGCACAAGCTGGAACACAGGAAGCTCCGTCTGAACATGAGGAAAAACTTCTTCCCTGTTAGGGTGACATAGCACTGGAACAGGCTGCCCAGGGAGGTTGTGGAGTCTCCTTCTCTGGAGATATTCTCTGTTAAAATGACTCAGTTTTTCTACGGAACTGATGGGTTCACCTTTCAGCTAAATTCCATTCTTTGGCTAGTATAATTTATTTTTCATTGTTTTGAGATACTGAATAATTAATATTGTTTGTTTTTTTTTTTTTTTCCAGTAAGAACAAGGAAGAGCATGTTAAACGGTAAATGCTGCTTGAAAACTGTGAGGATATATTGAAAACATAAAATAAAAGACAATCTTCTAGAGCATTTTCATTTCTTGGACATGAATCTCAAAAGTAGCAGTCCTTATCAGGATTCAATGACAATTGGTCACGTAGTCCTTTATAATTAAAAAGTATTGACCTCTCCATAGGTAGTCTGAAGTAGAGTAAATCACTCAGGGTAATCCTCTGATGCTTGCAAGATGGTGAACAGACTGATACACCGTGATCTAGTGTGATTGCACTAATATCTTGAGGTATAACCCTATCGATGCTGTAATTGCTCTGAAAATGTCATTGTTCTATGCCAGGTTTATGCTGCATTTTTTTGCATGACTGAATCACAGTAATCCATGTGTTCTGATCCTTTGCTACTTCTGTTTCAACCTGCTAATAATTCCCAAGATTATTAGAGAAAAATAAAATTAAATAACAAGCCTTGAACTGTTTACTGCTAAATTGCACCCCATGGCTTTGACTCTGATCCTCTCATCCAGACAGTCTAGCCTGAAGAAACAAGTAACAATTCCTGCTGCAATTTCTGCAAATTCTGTGTGTTGTCAGCATATATTTCTTGTCAAATAATGATAACAGTAAACAAGGTAGTGCCCAGACATAGTCTAGAGGAGCTCAGTTATCTCATTTTGTCTTTTCAACTTACCAGTGAGATTCAATTTATTTAAGTTTCTAAAATAATAGAAGTCTTAGGGTCTTCCTGAGTGTCTTGTCTTTGTAGTCATCAAAGAGAAACAAGAACATTCAGAGAGAGATCAGATTCAAACTGTTTGAGAAAGCTATTACTGGAAAGAAGACTTGGGAGGTGGCGGATGGACTTTCTACATTGACTATAAGGGACCTACAAAGCAACTAGATGAGATAAGAGACATTCATCTTGTAGATGCCTAAAAGATGTCAGATGAAGATCATCTAATGTCTCTAGCCCATTAAGGTCTCCTCCAAATTTGTGTGCTAATTTACCTGTTTGTTTATTTGACTTCATAATTGTCTTTGTAACTCAACCTTCTTTACCTCATCAAATAGATTAAATTGATCCTGGGTGGTCCTATGTTAATATATTATTGAAGAAAAAGAAAGTAAAAGTATTCAAGAAAACATTGTAATTAAACTTTTTAGATCTGGTACTGAAACTTACACATTAATAATCATGTATCATTTCTTTCAGAAAAAGAAAACTTGAAGAGACAGCTAGGTAAGAAAACATTTTTTTTTAGTACTTCTAGGATGCATGCTATTTACATCCCCAAAAGAGCAAATGAGACGTAGATTTTTATATGAAGAACTTCTGGACGTGTCTGTTCCCTTTAACAAATGTTTTTATGACCTGTTTTCATGTTTGATAAATTCAAAAATGATCCGTTTTGCAATAAGTTGTTGGAGCTTTAGTAATTGAGAACAATGAAATAATTTAAAAGCTCATCTCATAATTTTTAACTTCTAAATTAAACCAACTGGCCAGCCAGTAATGTGTTTTTTTTTTTCCTTCCCTTTTTTTTTTTTTTTTGTTGATCAACTTAGAATCACAGAAGAATACAAATGAAGGAGGTAAATATAGTTCTACAATTAAGACAATGTGAATCGACTCTTACAAGTAGGTATATATGAGAGAATGAAAATAAGCTATTTCACAAAAAAGCATAGCAGCTTGTCTTTATTCAAATGATTTTTACTTCAATTTCATTTTTAGTCACTGCTAAAATATATTATTTAGTGTGGCTCTACTTCTGAGAGGCTTGTGATACTTTTCTGCTTCTCTGTGATCCCTCTGCCTGGAGTCTTGCTGACTGTACTGAGATTTCATGAAGCTCTGACCTACTGCTCCTGTTCGTTTTCACTTTCTGGTCAAATTATTCAAACAGTTGTAATGAGCATCACAAAGCCAAAAATGTACGGTTCGGACTCTGTAGCCTGAGAAATATTGTCTTGGATGTTCAGCTACATACAAAATAGTATGTACTAAGGAAAGTACTAAGGAAACTGCTACGGAAAATTCCATGTCGTGCTGCCTCCTCTCTTCCTGCTTCATCCCTCAACTGAGATACCCACCTGGAGAGGACACATACAGTGAAGACTCTCCCGGAGGTCAACTCCTTTTGGAGTAGGCCTCCTGAATACCATTCAGGAGACTTCAGGGCATCTCATAGAATCATCAAATCATAGAATCGGTTAGGTTGGAAAAGATCTTTAAGATCATCGAGTCCAACCGTTAACCTAACACTGCCAAGTCCACCACTAAGCCATGTCCCTAAGCTCTGCATCTACACGTCTTTTAAATACCTCCAGGGGTGGAGCCTCCACCACCTCCCTGGGCAGCCTGTGCCAGTGCTTGATAACCCTTTCAGTGAAGAAATGTTTCCTAATATCCAATCTGAACCTCCCCTGGTGCAACTTGAGGCCATTTCCTCTTGTCCTATCGCTTGTTACTTGGGAGAAGAGACCGACCCTCACCTCTCTACAACCTCCTTTCAGGGAGTTGCAGAGAGTGAGAAGGTGTCCCCTGAGCCTCTTTTTCTCCAGGCTAAACACCCCCAGTTCCCTCAGCCGCTCCTCACAGCACTTGTGCTCCAGACCCTTCCCCAGCTCCGTTGCCCTTTTTTGGGCAAATAACATTAGACAGCTTGTGCCTATGAATAGACAGTGGACAAATAACACTAGACAACTTATGCCACAACAAGGAGGATACTATCAGTGCCATCAATACTGATCAGCAATATTGCTAATTGCACCTAGAGAACTCAAAAATAGGCATCTGCATTTGGTCACCTGAGCCTGCATACCAAACTATTTTGACTATGTTCATTTGGGTTGAAATTCATCTGTTTATACATGGATATCTAGATTCTGCTGAGATGCCATGAGGTTTTTGGCCTAGGGCACAGCATTTCAGACAGCACTTGCAGTGTACAACTAAGGGAAGAAGGGTAAGAAAAAGAAAAAAAAGAATGCCATAACTCTAGAGCATAGAAACAGTGCAGTAGTGTTAATTTACACTCAACTTTTATCCACAACATATACTTTTAAGAAATTAATTTGACAAGTTTTCACATGGCAAATTTTAAAGGAAAAAATAATTTCAATATTTGCACAGCAATAGAATTATTTCTTTCAGATCTTACCACTTAATCCTTATCTCCTTGAGGTGTCATTTCACTTATTAAGTTATTTTTTTACAGCAACATGTGAAGACAGAAATCACCTTGGTAAGAAAACATCTTGTATAAATCTTATATTTTCATAAACCTCATAAAAAATAAAGCAAGTGGTCAGATGAGCCTGACTAGGCCATACATGAGGGTGAAGCCAATGTAAATATCTCCTCACAGTGAGGTTCGATTTTCTCCTTCAAGAGGTTTGGCACACGGCTTGCTATAAGACCTCTCTGGACTGTGAATAATCCTCCTTGACGGAAGTTTTTCTTACCTAAAATCTACACCAAAGCTGCAGACACTTATGTTGCATCATGTGTTTTTTCCTTACAAATCACGCCCACCTGAACCATTATGATGACAGCCAAGAAATTATTTTCCTCCCTACAGCCCAACTGGCAGACTTAACATCCTCCAAAATGCTTACTAAATGTAACACAAATGCAGACCTTCTCTAGAGGCCCAGTTTGTGTCCCTCACCTTGCAACAAAGTCTCAAAAATTTAAATCACACAGATTAAAAGAAGTCCTCATACTGACTCATGGCATTGCTTGATCTTCTTACTGTGTGTGGCTGTCCGACTTTGAAAAAACCCTCACAAAATAAGTGTTAATAATTAGAACATCTTTCCCTTTCAGAGCGACTCAAAGCTGAGCTGGGTAAGTGGTTCACAAGTTTTATTTTATTGCTATATGTACTGGTGCATTACGTAAAGTCAATCCTGGGGCAGAGTCACAGGAATGACAATAATTGCACATCACTAGACAGAAATGCTGAAGGTTGACAAGTATCTCACTGCCCAATAGATGCATAAACCGCTACTCTCTGTTTCCTTTCGGTAGATTTCTGGGAAGCCAGAAGCCACGCAGGTAAGCTGGCAGGAGGAAGAGTGTGAAAATGCAGTGGCCATCTGTCCAAGCTACACTGGCATGACAATGCCCTGATGTTAGAGATACACCGACAGAGCTGGAGTCACAGGAATATGCCTGGCTTGGTTAACAGGACATGAGGCTGGGATGTGGCTGTTGGGATAACCGAGAAAAGGAGTTGCTGAAAGGTGTCAAAGTCCAGGGTGGGGTGTGGACACAATTCTGGAGAGGAAGGATGACCGTATGGAAAAGAGAAAGAGAGATTTATGGTAAAGTGTGTGACTTGCGCCCCGAGAAAGGACATGGCTGTGAGAGTTCCAAGGTGCTTCTCGGTCCATCAGTGATTGCATGCCCTCTTCTGGGGAATGTTTAAATTCTTTGTTGAATCATGCCAGGACCGCTCAGACCCTCGAACGTTTCAACCCAAAGCCCCATGAGGAGAGAGGTTCCTGAGCCACTCTGCTCATTGGATGATTCTCGTTTTCCCCTCCAGTTCCCGTTACTGTGAATCCTGACTGCCGAGTCCTGGAGCTCCAGGTGCCAGGGGTTCTGGATGTGGAGAGCAAGGCGTCTGAACCTGCTGGCCCAAACACTCCCTCCACAGTCCCTGTCCTGGTGGGGAAGGAAGGGTTTGCAGCTGGGAAACACTACTGGGAGGTGGAGGTGGGCGAGCAGCAGGACTGGGTGCTGGGGGTGGTGAGGGAGAAAGGGAGAGAGGAGGAGGAAGGGGCCCTTCCTGGGGAGGACTACTGGGCTCTGCACAGGTCCCAGGGAGGGGTTTTCTCTAGCGAAGGAGACCGCAGGATTGAGAAGCAGCAGATGAGTTATTCAGTGATTGGTGTGCTTCTGGACTTGGAGGAAGGGCAAGTGGAGTTTTATGAAGCAGAGCAGATGGGCATCATGGTGAGAATGCCTGTAAGGCTTGGAAAGGAACCTGCAGAAATGTTTTACCCATTTCTATCCAAAAGGGCAGGGACACGCACACCTCTTATCCGCCCAGTCTTAATCCCTGTCCCATTAAAGCTTCTGTAAATTGGACTGTGAGATGTAATGGATTAGGGAAAGACAGTTCAGAGGAAAGAAGAAGGGAAAAGTTAAATCTCAGACATGAGTAATGTAAAATTAAATAAGAAGAAGCCTGAGACTGAAATAAGAAAAAAACAATCGAGACAGGAAAAAAGAATCAGCCAGTTGAAAGAATACTTGGATCAGATTCAGAAAGCCCTAGGCAAGAGTCCGAGTTCCCATTACAGGTCATGCAATTCTTGTCAGTATAGCAATGGTTTCAGTTGCTTGAAGATAGAATTGTAATTTAGGTGAGGTTATATAGCCTGTCTTTCCTTCTTCTCTAGGCAACATGACTTGTACTCCTTGTTCTGCATTTATGTTAGGTGCAATGTCAGCCCTAAGGTTAGGCAAGCCAAATTCTACCATTTTTGCATCAAGAAATGAAATAAATGTATTTTGAAAGAAAAGAGTGTAATTTTGAAAACTTTTCTTTTAAACTTTAACCTTATTGGAAAATGTATGGTAGGAGAAAGAGTTAAAAGAGAGGCTGTGTTTTCCAAGAATGTGTTAAAATTGGATGGGGCAGGGAATGTCTCACAGTCCTCTTGCAAAAATACCGAATGTGAAAAGTAACTGGTTTGCTTCCCATGGATGCTGAAATGGCACTGAGAATACAGATAATTTCCCAAAATAGAAGTGAGCATGGGAGAAGAGTGACAAGGACCAGTGAGTGACTTTGGGCCAGCACTCTTAAAAATACCCTCACAGCCTGTGGGGAGTTTGTGAACTTGGCCAACAGGGACAGTATTTGCAGACTGGGAATCAATTCTCAGCTGGAGGCCAACTGATAACCCAGAAAATGCAGCAGAGAAAGTGGCCTATGGTTGCGTCTGTGCGTTATGTCAGCAGTGTAGGTTCAGAGTACTCCTGCTTAGTAATCAGAGCACATAGGGGATTTATTTGCAGGCAGGCTTGAGCTGTGCCACTTCCTATCCTCTGCTGTTGATCTCAGCTAGCTTTCCGAAAACCATAAATTTCAGTTTAGCTCTCTGGAACTGAAGCAACCTTTATCTCAGGCTCACAAAGAATGACGAGCAGAGGTGCAACATGACAAATGTAGGGGGGCAGCTTGGGGGTCTCTTCCTTGAGCTGCGATGGATGTTACTCCTGGAAGTGACAGAGTCTGATGCTGTCAGGAATCACGGAATGGGCACTGGCATGCCCAGAAACTGTGATGCCCATGTTCAGAAACCTCCATTTACAATCCCCTGACTGTAGCCTCCATGGACTGAACTGACTTGAAGGTGCTTGAGCCAGCTGTTTGAGAAGCCTTAGCAGAGGCTCCACACTTCTCTCAGGAGCTCTACTCAAGCTCAGGCTCTTGCCATCTTGTCCATACCTGAGCTACGTTACAGCCCTGCCCATGCCTGGTCATCTACCCCACTGAACCAGACACAGACCCTGACCCTGCTGCTTGTCATTCTGCCTGCTTCCTCTCTACAGATCTGCCTAGTGATGACTGTTGCCTGACTCTGGTTAGCGTCACTGGACCTCCTCCACTGTGACTGAGGTCTTTGTTGGTGAGCACACAGCCACAGGCCTGCTTTCCCATCACCTTCAGCTCTTGGCCAACTTACCCTTATGGATCAGCCTGCCTTTGCTGCTCCCTGACATGAGCAACGTAAAGGTTTGGTCAGCCTCACCTCTGTGCCTGGGAAGTTACCGACTTGTCAGCCTCACCTCTGTGCCTGGGAAGTTACCAACCTGTCAGCCTCAGCTCTGTGCCTGGGAAGATCACGGAACAGATCCTCCTAGAAGCTATGCTAAGGCACATGGCGGACAGGGAGGTGATTGGAGACAGCCAGCATGGCTTCACCAAGGGCAAGTCCTGCCTGACCAACCTAGTGGCCTTCTACGATGGAGTGACTCCATCAGTGGACAAGGGAAGAGATACGGATGTCATCTCTCTGGACTTCTGTAAGGCCTTTGACATGGTCCCCCATAACATCCTTCTCTCTAAATTGGAGAGATATGGATTTGATGGGTGGTGAAGCACTGGCACAGGTTGCCCAGAGAGGTGGTAGAAGCCCCATCCCTGGAAACATTCAAGGTCAGGCTGGTCGGGGCTCTGAGCAACCTGATCCAGTTGAAGATGCCTGCTCACTGCAGGGGGATAGGACTAGATGACCTTTAAAGGTCACTTCCAACCCAAACTATTCTATGATTCTATGATTCTATGATTCATGAAGTGACATAAAGTTCAAACTGGGGAAGCAGAAAACTTGCTGAGATGGGGGACTGAAGTTTTGGGAGGGATTTTAAAATAGTATTTGAGAGACATTGCCATGAAAAAGAGAGCAATATTACATTGTGCAAAAAAGGTATGGAGTGCAGTAATGTGCAGAATCTAACAGAGAGAGGACAGGGCTTTGAGGAAGCATGTTCACACCATAGGAACATGAGCAGGATCCTGGATCCAGTCTTGCTCCCCAGCCAGGTTTAAGTCAGTGAGTTATGTGCTGTTGCATAAGGCAGAAGCAGTAGCTAGGATGTAGATAATTTATCTGAACCTGTTTCTTTACCTTGTGGAAGTCGTCTTTCTTTAGTAAGCATAGCATTCAGTAAGTCAATTGATGTATAGTTGAGAGGTGGGAGACTCAGCTCACGGAGAACCAGAAAGTTTAGTCTAACCTTTCCAGATTTCACATGTTCAAATTAAGCTGCTGTTTTACTAGTGACCCTTTACATTGGAACCTGCCTTTCCTTCCTAATGGTTGAGCCTGGGTAGAAAGGTACATCCCACTTCCCCAAAGGCAGGCCACTGATGCTGTAGAACACGTTGAACTAATCTTCAAATGGCAACGCTTACCTTTTTTAATTTTCTTTTTTTTTACCGAGCAATGGCTCAGTGATGGTTGTGAAGGAGAGGAGATGAAAAATGGAGGTTGTTGCTACTCCTTCTAATTCCCTGTGATAACATCCTACAGGAAGAAACAGCTCAGCGCAATGAGCTATACCACTCCTATTTCCTTCCCAGAAACCTGCATGGCTGTCCAAACCCAATTCCAGTCAGCAAAACATGGCTTCACTGTAAAAAAAAACCCCTCTCCTTCCTTTCACTGCCTACCTTCACTTTAGTGACTGTCCTTTCATCTTTGCACCTACCTGGCCTCAGGACCAATTAGAAAACAGATGGGTTCAAAAATTAACCATTATGACTATGGGAGCAAAGAGCTTGCTTTCACCTGTGCTCCAAGGAGGTGTCTGCTAGTGGGGAAGTGTCCAGGTTGAGAAAGCAGCCAAATGAAGCTTGCTTACTTGAAACTATCTACTGGAATATTAGACAACTGGTGGGCCCATGTAATCCTCCTGGTCTGGAGACAGTACAGTACAAAATGCAAGGCTTGAGCCTTGAGAAAAAGGTTATAAGGAACAGGAGAAAGAAATCCAAGAGCTTCAGAATCTGCCTGGCATCCCTGTCCCTTCACAGTCCCTCCATGCCAGCTTTCATCCCCACCCTCCCTGCAGCTTCAATGGACCAATCCAACCCCCAGCAGGAGGGAGTGAGCACCAGCCACCATCAACAATCGTGCACTCATGCTGTAAGCTAGTTTAGGGAGCTGATGGGGTGGAGAAGCAACTGTTCAGGGCTGGGTTAATTGTCAGCTGGATCCAGCTGCCTGAAATGGCTGCCGCCAATGCCCTTGACCGCCTGTGGTGGGGCAAAGGAGAGGGGGGCGGAGACAGGAGGCTGCCCCATTGCACTTGCTGTGCTGCTCTGAAATGGCACTCCAGGTCCCTCTCGTGGGTGCAGCCATAATGGCTGGAAAGGATTGAGGCCAACACCAAGCACTTAGCCTTTTACTTGTCCCTGTATTAATTGTGAGGCAGCACTGGAAAGGACCATTATTTTGGTAGTGTCAGTGAACCTGCTGGGAAAGGAGAGTCTCTCTTCCAGCCCAATTTTTCCAGACTATAGAAGCCTGCAGAAACCTCAAACCAAATACTGCCTTAACAGTGACCTTCTTGTAAAATCAGCAGTGCTGTTGAGAGCAGCGCAGGTGACCCTGTAGGAAGTAGTGTCCAAGTTATCCCTGCCAGCAGCAGCTAGCCAAATGCTACCTTAACGTTGGCCAGTTTAGGAACCTGTAGTGTTTGGCGTGAAAGTTACATCTACCAGCAGCTGTGTGTCATCCTCTGGCAGGTAATACCCTTAAGTAGCGAGGGACCACTTCACACACTCTGCATCTTTATTAGTACCAAGATAAATTTTACCAAGGCTGCTGGGAATAACACCATTCAAGATGTCAGGAACAGTCTTGCTATGACCATTTAGGGGCAGCAACGAAGAACAACTGTATTATCAGCACCTTGATTCCTCAGAGTGTACTTTATGTCAAGGCCCAAGTTACACAGAAGAAGATAGGAGAAGCCTCCTGTGCTGCACAGGTGATCCGCTGGGCACAGCTTCCCTTTAATGTGATGTGGGATGACATGGAACAAAATGTTTAAAGGAGAGAGGAGAGATGTGGTTCTTGGCCTCATTAAGGGTTTTGTTCTACTACCTTTCACTCTCTCTTACATTGCAAAATGCAAAGGGCAAATGGTCTAACAAAGAATGCTTTTGTTAAAGGGGTAAGAGGACAGTTGAGCAACATGGATAAACAAGGTAAGAGACAACACCTCCTTTGAAGAGTAACTGGCACGGTTTTCCAGGCCTCCTACCTCAGATGAGATGCCTTCTATCACCTTATCACTTGGTTACCTCTCCCCCCCGATGTGGTGAAAATCCCCATTCAGAAGAATTGTGGACATGACACGGACCCAAGAGAAGGGTCTGGTAGGGTGAGGGATGGTTCTCCATTGGAAGCTGGTGTTGGTGGTTTCTGTCAATTTGCTCAGGATGGCCCTTGCACGTGCTTGGGCCCCCATCCTGGTGTCTTATCACCTCTGTATACAGAGTTCAGGACGGGCTGTAGGCTTGGGATCCCCTTGGTCAGTAGCAGGACTCTTGACTGTTTCCTCTCCTTCCTGATGAAGTCTGAGGGGAAGGCAGTGGCAGAGCATACGTGATGTCAGGCCCCAATGACCAAGTTGCACATCTGTGAAATCCATGCTTAATGTTTATTTGTCATGGCTGGCGCACTGTGCTAGCTCACAGTCCAGGTCCTGCTTGGGGAGGGAGATAAAGGGTGAGCTCTTGCTTGATACACCCATTGCAGAGGTCCCTCTAGTACCTTGGGCAGACTCAGCATGGCATTGCTGGATGCTGCATAGAGTCTAGACAAGGTGAGAGAAGGCTCCTAGGGCACCTAAGAAAGGTTAGGCTCTGGATTCTCTGGTGGAGCATTGGCTCAGCCTTTGGGTGAGCACTGAGCTGTGACTTGGCCTTGTTGCGTTTTCCTTTGTCCCACTCTAGCCTGCCTCCCTTGAAGTGAGCGACTCTGCTGGGGAAGCTAGGGGATGTAGGATGGGGGGTGAACTCCTCAATGCGGGGTCAAGCAGCCAACTTTCTCGCAGTTTCCAGGGAATCCTGCAGTTGCTCAGCTAGGTGAAATTTTCTCCCTGGCACCGTGAGCCTAGAGCTTCCCTCTGCAACTACCTCCCCTTTCCAGCACATTGCCACACTGCTCCACTGCACTCAAGCATATATATGTGTGTGTATATACATCTCTTTCAATATACACTTTGAATGCTATCCTAGATCACTGGGCAGAGACGCTTACCAACCCAAGTCTACTTTTGGCACTCTCAAAGTACCTCTGGTTCCCCATGGAAGAGGCTGATCACAAATCCTTCATCTCCTTCATTTCTAAGTCCTTTTTCTTCTGTAGAAAACTTCATATCAAATATGCTATGTTTTCCGCATTCCTCTGACAAGCTAAACCAAAGCTCATGAGATTGTTCTGCCTTTGAGCTGTGTCATTTTCTGAATCAGAAATGCTGTACATGCCTGTAGTCTCCTGATACACAGGGTCCTTTGGGACAAAGACAGCAATTCTTTAGCACATTCCAAAAAGGAAGTTCTTTCAAGCCACCTAAAAGACTGGATGATCCACTTAATTCTACTTCCATGAAATACTAAATACAGTTCTTTTACAAAAATGCAGGTTGGTCTCCGCCATCCATTTTACTAACAGTTCTGGCAGGCTCAAGCATCATCTTGAATGTTGCACTACTCTGGAGTCACTGTAAACCGAAAAAGAAAGGTAAGATATTGGTGGAATCCTCTTGTATTTCTTAGTTCCTTCGTATCGAGCAAGAATTCAGTGATTAACCATAGTCAGCTAGGCCCGTGCCCTCAAGCATCAAAGCCATCCATGGCAGACATGACAAAGGGCAGACAGAGGCCTCGTGCCCTTCTGGAACGTGAGCTGGAGGCAAAGTGCAATGCTTGAGGGTCTATATGAGTAAGAGGAACCCATGACAGGAGCCAGACGGCAGGCTGTGACTCCTCTGCTGTTAAACGCATCCTCCATTACACAGTTGTGTACGTGGCTTCCTCTTGCCTTTGACACATCTCCTTTTTCACAAGTATCCTCACCAGTGATTGGGAAACCACCCTTTTTTTTTGACTGGCTACATTCCAAAACACCTCCACGTTTGGTTTTGTACCAGAGAAGACACAAGCTCGGCATAACTGCTGTCCAGCACCCAGCCCCGGGTCTATGCTGTGAACAGCAAAATTTTCTTCTGAATTGTCCTGGTTGCGGCTGGGATAGGGTTAATTTTAAACCAGAAGCTGGCCGGGGTCTATTCTATACCATGTGACCATCACGCTCACTGTATAGAGGGGGATGACCTGAGGGGGGGGATCGCTGCTCTGGAGGTCAAACTTCTGCTGCAGGTGAAAAGGAAAAAACTCTTTGAAATATTTAAACTTAGATGGCACTGAGCTTTAGATGGGAAAGGTGCCACTCTGTTGTTCCCAACTATGCTTATGGACATTTCTGAATGGCCAGAGTCAGTGTGCAACTACTTGGCTCTCGCACATTTCTTCCTCAAGGATGGTGCTTCACATGCAGCAGAATCACTCTAGCTGAACCATATTCATTCCCAGCTTATGTGTGTGTCATGTGTCTTCGTCCACCATCCTGCCATTGACTTTGGTCTTCTCGGCAGGACAGCCACGAGGGATGAGGGGTGTCAGGCCAGATAGCGCACACAGGCATAAATCTGTAGGCATGAGGAAGTAACGGCCTCATGGATACTGCAGTTAGCAGCTGTGGGGAAGGGAGCTGTCTGGGTGCCCAGAGCCCATCGAGGTGCAGGCTGGGACTGAGAAGACTCTGCTGGAAGGGCAGAGTGGCCTCAACTGTAATACAAATGGAAAAGACGTACACTCTGTTAGAGGGTCCTATCAATCAAAGTGGCTTTCTACCCTTGCAGGGGGGCTCTTCATGCAAACTACGAGCACAAAGTCCTTGGGGACCCTACAACATGTGCCCATGTTCAGGGAACACAGCTGAGGCCTTCAGGTGTGCCTGGAAATCCTCTGCATAAAGGGCTTGGCCCTGAAAAAAGCTCACGTGGGAAGGAGGGAAGAAGGAACGAAAGACAAAGAGAGGGAGGGAAGGAGCGAAGGAAGAAAGGAAGCAAGGAAGAAAGAAAGGAAGGGAGGAACTACTGGTGGGGTGCAGGAATATGATTTTGAGTGTGGACAGAAGTCAGCCGTGTGAGGTCTTTGAAGTCCAGCTGGGTGGCCTTGGCAAGTTGCATTTGTTCTGCTGCCTTTCAGCTGCTGAAAGCCCATGCTTGGCTCTTCTCCTGCAGAGCCTCGCGCCTTCATGCTGGGCCCATGCCACCGCGTCCCCATTGCTGCAGATCCCTTTCCCCCCAGCCCCCAGGAAGTCAGGCAAAGAAAGGCAGAGCCAGCCAAACGCCCACCTCTGGAGCCCAGGTGGGATCTGAGCCCACCAAACTCTCTCTTTTCTAACTACCCTTCCCCTTCCTTTTGTAGCCCGGGCGCAAGAGGAGAAGGGTAAGTGGTCTTTGCTGCCTGGGGTGTTGCCGTTGCAGGGGGAGAGGCTCCTTTCAAGAGGGCCCTGCTGGTGTCTGTGGGACAAGGGTCTCTGCAGGTGGGCCACGAGCGTGGTGTCCTTGGGGTGCCTGCAGCAGGTGCCCATGCTCAGGCAAGCCAGCTGAGGCCTTCAGGTGTGCCTGGAAAAGCTCTGCATAAAGGGCTTGCCCCTGAAAAAAGCTCATGTGGGAAGGAGGGAAGAGGGAACGAAAGACAAAGAGAGGGATGGAAGGAAGGAAGGAAGGAAGGGAGAAAGGAGGGAAGGAAGGAAGGAAGGAAGGAAGGAAGAAAGGAAGGAAGGAACAACGGAAATAGCGGTGGGGTGGACTAACATGATTTTCAGTGTGGACAGAAGTCACCTGTGTGAGGTCGTTGAAGTCCAGCTGGGTGGCCTTGGCAAGTTGCCTTTGTTCTGCTACAAGGCACAGCACCCTCGGGGTTGCCAGGGGCAGGGCTTGGCCTCAGCACACACTTGCCCTGCTCCATGAATGCAGTGGACTTCTCGGGATGACCCCAACTCCAGCAAACCCCTTCCCTGGGGCTTCACGCAGTGCATCCTGCACCGCCTCTAACTGCCTTTCTCCTTTCCTTTGCAGGACAACTTCAAGGGCAGATAGGTGAGTGCTGCCTGGCGTGTGGGAGGCTGCTTGTCCCTAGAGTGCCGGGTGGGAATGGCGAGCGCTCTGTGTCCCTGGGCCCAGCCCTCCTCCCTGGCAGCCAGCAACAGAGCCTGCCGCTTGCCTCTCTCTCTGCCCCTTGCCCTCCTCTCCTCACCTGGCACCACTGCTCTGGCACGGTGGTGTCAAGAGGAACACACGTGGGGATGACCTGCGCTTTGGTAGTGCGCCCCGTCCTTCAGGCCAAGCACTGCTGTGTGCTGGGGAGGGTCTCCAAAGGGTCCAGAGGAGCTGGTGGCTTCCCCACAGGGGCAGGGCATAGGAGCCTCCTTTCTGTGGAAGGGCATCCCTGATGAAGCCAGGCCCTGCTCTTCCCATGGAGAAGGAAACACAAGTGCCCATGGTGTGAGCCCTCCCCAAGAACATGCAAGCAGCCCCACAGCCTGTCTCTGCCAACTGCCTCTGCCTTTCCTTTTCTGGATCAGTGCCAGGAGAAAACCAGTAAGTTCTCTTGTCGTCCTGAGAAAGCCCCTTTCCCAAGAGAGACGGTCCTTGCAAGAGGGAACCTGGGGTGTCCGTGGGCGTCTGCAGAGGGACGACAGAAGAGCATGCATTCTGCTGAAGGGCATCCTGGGCAAACCCCAACGTCTTTCCTTTCTTTCCTGTTTTCTTTGTTGTTACAGAGCTGCTGCGGAGGGAAAAGAGTAAGTGACCTTTCCTTTCCGATGCTTCTGAGGACACCCTCAGCTGCTGAGATGTCTTTGCAGTCCCAACTCAGCTCAGGAGAGCTTCCTGACCCCACCCCATTGTGCAGGGCAAAATCCTGTAATTTGTAAGAGCTGAGGGAATGACGTCCAGGGATCTGGCCTGCTCCGTGGATGGATGGATGGATGGATGGATGGATGGATAATCCTGCACTCTCAGGCTCACGGAAAAGGGAGTGGGAAGAGAGCTCGGGTGATGGCAAGTCTGACATTGAGCTGGACGTGGCACGTTTACGAGCAATGCCTGCTCTTCCACCTGGGCACAGGCAAACCTAGTCCGGGGAACGTCCAAGGGCGCTGTTTCTCCCAACACAGGTGCCTGTGCAAATGGTGTCCATGCCTCGCTCCTCCCAAAAGCAGCAGTTCACCCTTGTGGAGGGGAACTTTTCCCACATGTCTAGCGTCACCCTCCCCAGCTCCATTTCATGGCAATGTCTCCCTGCTAAAGAGCCCACCCCCACCTACCCCTGCTTCTCACCATCCTCCTGAGCAATGTCCTTGCTGGAGCTACAGGCTCCTTGGAGATGGTTCCCTTCATCTCCTCTGGGCCACACGGAAGGAGCCCGTGGGCTCCCCTGCCAGGCCAGGCACGGCAGGTCCTCCACCCTCCCGCCCAGCTGGGGAGCCCTCCCCTAAAGCTTCTCCAGCTTCTCCCCAACTCCTGGGAACTCGGCAACCCACAGCTGACTACTCGATGCCAGGGGTGGCCTTCCCAGCCTCTCTCCATGCCTCACTTGGCCATGCTTCTAGAAGCTCAGGCAGCATCTTGCCTTGCAGCTGCTGAGAGCCCATGCTTGGCTCTTCTCCTGCAGAGCCTCGTGCCTTCATGCTGGGCCCATGCCACCGCATCCCCATTGCTGCAGATCCGTTTCCCCCCAGTCCCCAGGAAGTCAGGCAAAGAAAGGCAGAGCCAGCCAAACGCCCACCTCTGGAGCCCAGGTGGGGTCTGAGCCCACCAATCTCTCTTTTCTAACTGCCCTTCCCCTTCCTTTTGTAGCCCAGTGGAAAGAGGAGAAGGGTAAGTGATCTTTGCTGCCTGGGGAGTTGCCGTTCCGGGGGCAGAGGCTCCTTCCAAGAGGGCCCTGCTGGTGTCTGTGGGACAAGGGTCTCTGCAGGTGGGCCACGAGCGTGGTGTCCTTGGGGTGCCTGCAGCAGGTGCCCATGCTCAGGCAAGCCAGCTGAGGCCTTCAGGTGTGCCTGGAAAAGCTCTGCATAAAGGGCTGGCCCCTGAAAAAAGCTCATGTGGGAAGGAGGGAAGAGGGAACGAAAGACAAAGAGAGGGATGGAAGGAAGGAAGGAAGGAAGGAAGGAAGGAAGGAAGGAAGGAAGGAAGGAAGGAAATAGCGGTGGGGTGGACTAACATGATTTTCAGTGTGGACAGAAGTCACCTTGTGTGAGGTCGTTGAAGTCCAGCTGGGTGCCCTTGGCAAGTTGCCTTTGTTCCGCTGCGAGGCACCAGCACCCTCGGGGTTGCCAGGGGCAGGGCTTGGCCTCAGCACACACTTGCCTGCTCCATGAATGCACTCGACTTCTCGGGATGACCCCCAACTCCAGCAAACCCCTTCCCTGGGGCTTCACGCAGTGTGTCCTGCACCGCCTCTAACTGCCTTTCTCCTTTCCTTTGCAGGACAACTTCAAGGGCAGATAGGTGAGTGCTGCGTGGTGTGTGGGAGGCTGCTTGTCCCTAGAGTGCAGGGTGGGAATGGCGAGCGCTCTGTGTGCCTGGGCTCAGCCCTCCTCCCTGGCAGCCAGCAACAGAGCCTGCCGCTTGCCTCCCTCTCTGCCCCTTGCCTTCCTCTCCTCACCTGGCACCCCTGCTCTGGCACGGTGCTTTCAAGAGGAACACACAGGGGGAAGTCATGGGCTTTGGTAAGGGGTCCCATCCTTCAAATTGAGGATTGACCCTTGCAGGAGGGAATGTTCTCTATATGTTTAGCCTCACTCTCCCCAGCTCCATTTCATGGCAATGTCTACCTGCTAAAGAGCCTGCCTCTTCCTTCCCCTGCTTCTCACCATCCTCTTGGGCAATGCCCTTCCTGGAGCTACAGTCCCTTTGGAGATGATTCCCTTCATCTCCTTTTGGCCACACGGAAGGTGCCAATGGGCTGCCCTGCCAGGCCCGGCATGGCAGCACCTCCACCCTCCCACCCAGCTTGGGTGCTGTCCGCTAAAGCCTTCCCAGAGGGAACAAATGGCAAAGAGAGGGTGGGAATGAGAGAAGGGAGGAAGGAAATACCCGTAGGGTGGAGGAATATGTTTTTCAGTGTGGATAGATATCATCTGTTGTGATGTCATTAAAGTTCTGCTGTGTGGCCTTGGCAAATGCTTTTGTTCTGATGCAAGGACCAACACCACCATACACTCTATGTCTCCTTTATTCATTTCCCTACAGAATTTTTGCAGACACGACGACACAAAGGTAAGAGAAGAACCCATGCTGAATGCCAATTCTTGGAACTTGAATAAAGCTCTAGAAAACACATTCCTTCTTCACAGGGAATGCTTCAGATGACTTCTTAACAGCTGGGAGTGTTTCTTAATCTTTCTCTTATTCATTTGCTGCCCAAGTCAGTGTTAGAGGTAGAATCATAGAGTCATAGAATCATAGAATCATAGAATTGTTCTGGTTGGAAGAGACCTCCAAGATCATCGGGTCCAACCATTAACCTATCACCACCAAGTCCCCCACTAAATCATATCCCTTAGCACCACATCTACACATCTTTTGAATACCTCCAGGGATGCGGACTCCACCACCTCCCTGGGCAGCCTGTTCCAATGCCTGACAACCCTTTTAGTGAAGAAATTTTTACGAATGTCCAATCTAAACCTCCCCTGGCGTAACTTGAGGCCATTTCCTCTTGTTCTGTCATCTGTTACTAGGGAGAAGAGACCAACCCCCATCTCTCTACAACCTCCTTTCAGGGAGTTGTAGAGAGCAATAAGGTCTCCCCTCAGCCTCCTTTTCTCCAGGCTAAACATCCCCAGTTCCCTCAGACGCTCCTCACAGCACTTGTGCTCCAGACCCTTCACCAGCCTCGTTGCCCATCTCTGGACACGCACCAGCACCTCAATGTCTTTCTTGTAGCGAGGGGCCCAAAACTGAACACAGTATTCGAGGTGCGGCCTCACCAGGGCCGAGTACAGGGGACGATCACCTCCCTACTCGTGCTGGCCACACTATTTCTGATACAGGCCAGGATGCTGTTGGCCTTCTTGGCCACCTGGGCACACTGCTGGCTCATATTCAGCCGGCCGTCAACCAACACCCCCAGGTCCTTTTCCACTGCAGCTTCCCACTCACACTCAAACGGGTCCAAGGATCCGTGTAGGCCCAATGCTCTCGCCCATCTGCAAACCCTATGACCCAGAAGCCATTCTTAGGGGACAGTGTCAATGTGCCTTTGCGAGTCAGATTCCCGGGCAATACCCAAGGCCCAGCTTCTTTTCTCGCCAACATCCACTTCCCAGTAGTGTCTCCCACACGTGTATCCTTCCTTTGCCAACACAAAAGTGTGGGAATCAAATCTCTTCTCGTTGCTGGGCACATTTCTGATGGTGCCACTGTCTCTCACACTCTTCCCGTTGTCAGAGATTTCCAATCTGGGGTGTGCCGTGTCGGCGTCCAGGGTGACAGCCACTGCAATGATTGAGACACTTAAGAAGTAAAAAGCATAAAGGCTGCTGCTGTGAAACTTTCTATTATATGTGTGTGTGTGTCCCCGCACTGGTTTCCTTGCCATCCCTTGTTCTCCACTCTGATGCATCGTAGGCAGCCTCTTTGCCCACGATACCTCTAGCTTCTGCTGTCCCAAATCCCCTGTGTCCCTTGTCTCTCATCTATGGCACGCTGAGAGAGGTCGGCGAGCACTAAATGCAAGCTGACTCAAAGACACTCCCTTGAAGATGTCATGTAGCTTCAGGGAGGAATGTAAGGAGATTACAAGCCTCTGCCTTCATCGTGGCAACTGCGTAGAGTGCCCAGAGGATAAGAACCATGCCTTGGCACACTCCTCTTTGGGCAAAACCAGAATCACAGAATCCACTTGCATGAGTATGGGGAGAAATCCCATGACCAAGGCTGTATGACACAAATACACCAGGTGTGTGTCTACTCAGCAGTAGAAATGCTCCAAAAACTCCCTGAAATGAGCCTCTCTTTGCTTAAATCTACCCTTTTCTTCTGAGAATCAATAATGCTGCTTTAAATCCCAGAACCTCTAACACTGACTTGTGAAGTTTCTTGGGCAGCAAATGAATAAGAGAAAGATTAAGAAACACTCCCAGCTGTTAAGAAGTCATCTGAAGCGTTCCCTGTGAAGGAGGAATGTGTTTTCTAGAGCTCTATTCAGGTTCCAAGAGATGGGATTCAGCATGGGTTCTTCTCTTACCTTTGTGTCGTCGTGTCTGCAAAAATTCTGTAGGGAAATGAATAAAGGAGACATAGAGTGTATGGTGGTGTTGGTCCTTGCATCAGAACAAAAGCATTTGCCAAGGCCACACAGCAGAACTTTAATGACATCACAACAGATGATATCTATCCACACTGAAAATCATATTCCTCCACCCTACGGGTATTTCCTTCCTTCCTTCTCTCATTCCCACCCTCTCTTTGCCATTTGTTCCCTCTGGAGAGGCTTTAGCAGAGAGCTCCCAAGCTGGGTGGGAGGGTGGAGGTGCTGCTGTGCCTGGCCTGGCAGGGGAGGCCATGGGCACCTTCCGTGTGGCCAAAAGGAGACGAAGGGAATCATATCCAAAGGGACTGTAGATCCAGGAAGGGCATTGCCCAAGAGGATGGTGAGAAGCAGGGGAAGGAAGAGGCAGGCTCTTTAGCAGGTAGACATTGCCATGAAATGGAGCTGGGGAGAGTGAGGCTAAACATATAGAGAACATTCCCTCCTGCAAGGGTGAATCCTCAATTTGAAGGATGGGACCCCTTACCAAAGCCCATGACTTCCCCCTGTGTGTTCCTCTTGAAAGCACCGTGCCAGAGCAGGGGTGCCAGGTGAGGAGAGGAAGGCAAGGGGCAGAGAGAGAGGCAAGCGGCAGGCTCTGTTGCTGGCTGCCAGGGAGGAGGGCTGGGCCCAGGGACACAGAGCGCTCGCCATTCCCACCCTGCACTCTAGGGACAAGCAGCCTCCCACACACCACGCAGCACTCACCTATCTGCCCTTGAAGTTGTCCTGCAAAGGAAAGGAGAAAGGCAGTTAGAGGCGGTGCAGGATGCATTGCGTGAAGCCCCAGGGAAGGGCTTTGCTGGAGTTGGGATCCTCCCAAGAAGTCCACTGCATTCATGGAGCAGGGCAAGTGTGTGCTGAGGCCAAGCCCTGCCCCTGGCAACCCCGAGGGTGCTGGTGCCTCGCAGCGGAACAAAGGCAACTTGCCAAGGGCACCCAGCTGGACTTCAACGACCTCACACAAGGTGACTTCTGTCCACACTGAAAATCATGTTTGTCCACCCCACCAGTATTCCTTCCCTCCTTCCTTCTTTTTCCCTTCCTTCCTTCCTTCCTTCCTTCCTTCCTTCCTTCCTTCCCTCTCTTTCTCTGTCATTCCTTCCCTCTTCCCTCCTTCCCACATGAGCTTTTTTCAGGGGCAAGCCCTTTATGCAGAGCTTTTCCAGGCACACCTGAAAGCCTCAGCTGGCTGGCCTGAGCATGGGCACCTGCTGCAGGCACCCCAAGGACACCACGCTCGTGGCCCACCTGGAGACACCCTTGTCCCACAGACACCAGCAGGGCCCTCTTGGAAGGAGCCTCTCCCCCTGCAACGGCAACACCCCAGGCAGCAAAGACCACTTACCCTTCTCCTCTTGCGCCCGGGCTACAAAAGGAAGGGGAAGGGTAGTTAGAAAAGAGAGAGTTTGGTGGGCTCAGACCCCACCTGGGCTCCAGAGGTGGGCGTTTGGCTGGCTCTGCCTTTCTTTGCCTGACTTCCTGGAGACTGGGGGAAAAGGAGTCTGCAGCAATGGGGACGCGGTGGCACGGGCCCAGCATGAAGGCGCGAGGCTCTGCAGGAGAAGAGCCAAGCATGGGCTCTCAGCAGCCGCAAGGCAAGATGCTGCCTGAGCTTCTAGAAGCATGGCCAAGTGAGGCATGGAGAGAGGCTGGGAAGGCCACCCCTGGCATTGAGTAGTCAGCTGTGGGCTGCTCAGTTCCCAAGAGCTAGGGAGAAGCTGGAGAGGCTTTAGCAGAGGGCTCCCCAGCTGGGCGGGAGGGTGGAGGACCTGCCGTGCCTGGCCTGGCAGGGGAGCCCATGGGCTCCTTCCGTGTGGCCCAGAGGAGATGAAGGGAACCATCTCCAAGGAGCCTGTAGCTCCAGCAAGGACATTGCTCAGGAGGATGGTGAGAAGCAGGGGTAGGTGGGGGTGGGCTCTTTAGCAGGGAGACATTGCCATGAAATGGAGCTGGGGAGGGTGACGCTAGACATGTGGGAAAAGTTCCCCTCCACAAGGGTGAACTGCTGCTTTTGACAGGAGCGAGGCATGGACACCATTTGCACAGGCACCTGTGTTGGGAGAAACAGCGCCCTTGGACGTTCCCCGGACTAGGTTTGCCTGTGCCCAGGTGGAAGAGCAGGCATTGCTCGTAAATGTGCCACGTCCAACTCAATGTCAGACTTGCCATCACCCGAGCTCTCTTCCCACTCCCTTTTCCGTGAGCCGGAGAGTGTAGGATCATCCATCCATCCATCCATCCCTCCATCCACGGAGCAGGCCAGATCCCTGCACGTCATTCCCTCAGCTCTTACAAAACATACCTTAACATTACAGGATTTTGTCCCGCACAATGGGGTGGGGTCAGGAAGCTTTCCTCAGCTGAGTTGGGACTTCAAAGACCTCCACAATGGGTGTATCAAGCAAGAGCTCACCCTTTATGCCCCTCCCCAAGCAGGACCTGGACTGCTAGCACAGCGAGCCAGCCATGACAAATAAACATTAAGCATGGGTTTGCCTTCGGAATAGTTGCAGCTAACTTCTGAAACTATAAAAGAAGAGAAGGATGAGTGAGGGGAAACAGTATTCACAGATGTGCCACTTGGTCATTGGGGCCTGACATCACTTATGCTCTGCCACTGCCTTCCCCTCAGACTTCATCAGGAAGGAGAGGAAACGGTCAAGAGTCCTGCTACTGACCAAGGGGATCCCAAGCCTACAGCCCATCCTGAACTCTGTATACAGAGGTGATAAGACACCAGGATGGGGGCCCAAGCACGTGCAAGGGCCATCCTGAGCAAATTAACAGAAACCACCAACCCCAGCTTGCAATGGAGAATCATCCCTCATCCTACCCGACCCGTCTCTTGGGTCCATGTCATGTCCACAATTCTTCTGAATGGGGATTTTCACAGCAGTGGGAGGGAGAAGTAACCAAGTGATAAGGTGATAGTGATAGAGGGAACTAACACTCAAGGGTTAATAGTAGATACATTGCTTAGCTTAAGCTCATCATGTAAGATGTTTAAACAAGAAAGAATGTGTTGAAGCGATAGAATGGTCACACCGACCTTGCTGGGAAATAAGGGAATAGTCTGTATTCAAAGAAGGAACCTGCTGAGAAAGCAGGACAGTCATGACTGACCACCGACCTTGCTAAAGTCGCGGCAAGGGTGAAAGTGTGAAAGTGCATAGTGAGGAAGACATACAGCCTTCATCCCCGAGACCCCGGCCCACGACCACCAGGAGGCACTGCGCGTGCGCAACTGGGAGGACTTAAAGGCAGAGACTATGGAAATGAATTCTTGGAACTCATTGTAATAAAGACCGCCTTTTGGGGAAAGGTTATGAATATGTATAGGCGTATGATGAATACGTAACACTTTCCTGCATAAATACCAGGTGAACTGCCGCGGTGGGCACGCACGATTGTGGTGGGGCGACCCCCCATGCTGCCCAGCGCTGAATAAACATATCTACTTTACAACTTTACAAGTTGAGGAGTCTGTTTCCGCACGTCAATAGAAGGCATCTCATCAGAGGTAGGAGGCCTGGAAAACCGTGCCAGGTACTCTTCAAAGTAGATGTTGTCTCTTAACTTATTTATCCATGTTGCTCAACTGTCCTGTTACCCCTTTAACAAAAGCATTCATTGTTAGACCATTTGCCTTCTTTACTTGCAGGTAGGAAAAAAGAGCTCCCTGAGCACCAGGAAGTCGAGCTGCACGCCTGGATCAGAGCCAGGACTGCTCCTTTCACAGCGACCTTCCTGCTGACACTCATGTCCCCATGGAAAGTTGAGGAGTGGGAAAGATGACAGCTAGCAAGAGGACCTGCTGGCAAGCCCCACATTTGCCTTTCCCATCCCACATCCCACCGCTTCACCTAGGGAAGTGGAAGGAGGCAGGCAAGCCTTTGCTGGTTTGAGCAACAAGGGAAGTGGCAAATCCCAGCTCTTCCTTCTCTTCCCTATGGTATGGGCAGCATTTATCCTGCCTCCCCAAGAACACCTGTCTGCTAAAATGTGTTCCTCTCCTTCCTCAGCAGACATGCTCACAGAGAGGAAAGACAAGGTAGCCTGCACTGAGGTCTAAGCAGCTGTGACCCGGCTGCCTCCAGGTCACATTGACCACCTATTCCCACAGAGCTTTGTGGATTCCCACTAGGTTTGTTGTGCAAGTGGCCAAGCACTGACTGGATAGCTCTGTTGTACCCTCTGCTACTGCTTTGCGTGACATAAAGGTCTTGTGTCTCTTTAGCCCGGAAAATGTCAGGGGACCACTTGAAAGAGGTTTTCTTACCTGGTGCAAAAAGGAACATACAAAATAGGAAAAGGACGAGGGAATAAAATATAGCCGTTCTTCCTTTCTGGAGCCAGATAGTCATCATTTCTGATGTGCTGCAATGTAAGAGAGAGTGAAAGGTAGTAGAACAAAACCCTTAATGAGGCCAAGAACCACATCTCTCCTCTCTCCTTTAAACATTTTGTTCCATGTCATCCCACATCACATTAAAGGGAAGCTGTGCCCAGCGGATCACCTGTGCAGCACAGGAGGCTTCTCCTATCTTCTTCTGTGTAACTTGGGCCTTGACATAAAGTACACTCTGAGGAATCAAGGTGCTGATAATACAGTTGTTCTTCGTTGCTGCCCCTAAATGGTCATAGCAAGACTGTTCCTGACATCTTGAATGGTGTTATTCCCAGCAGCCTTGGTAAAATTTATCTTGGTACTAATAAAGATGCAGAGTGTGTGAAGTGGTCCCTCGCTACTTAAGGGTATTACCTGCCAGAGGATGACACACAGCTGCTGGTAGATGTAACTTTCACGCCAAACACTACAGGTTCCTAAACTGGCCAACGTTAAGGTAGCATTTGGCTAGCTGCTGCTGGCAGGGATAACTTGGACACTACTTCCTACAGGGTCACCTGCGCTGCTCTCAACAGCACTGCTGATTTTTACAAGAAGGTCACTGTTAAGGCAGTATTTGGTTTGAGGTTTCTGCAGGCTTCTATAGTCTGGAAAAATTGGGCTGGAAGAGAGACTCTCCTTTCCCAGCAGGTTCACTGACACTACCAAAATAATGGTCCTTTCCAGTGCTGCCTCACAATTAATACAGGGACAAGTAAAAGGCTAAGTGCTTGGTGTTGGCCTCAATCCTTTCCAGCCATTATGGCTGCACCCACGAGAGGGACCTGGAGTGCCATTTCAGAGCAGCACAGCAAGTGCAATGGGGCAGCCTCCTGTCTCCGCCCCCCTCTCCTTTGCCCCACCACAGGCGGTCAAGGGCATTGGCGGCAGCCATTTCAGGCAGCTGGATCCAGCTGACAATTAACCCAGCCCTGAACAGTTGCTTCTCCACCCCATCAGCTCCCTAAACTAGCTTACAGCATGAGTGCACGATTGTTGATGGTGGCTGGTGCTCACTCCCTCCTGCTGGGGGTTGGATTGGTCCATTGAAGCTGCAGGGAGGGTGGGGATGAAAGCTGGCATGAAGGGACTGTGAAGGGACAGGGATGCCAGGCAGATTCTGAAGCTCTTGGATTTCTTTCTCCTGTTCCTTATAACCTTTTTCTCAAGGCTCAAGCCTTGCATTTTGTACTGTACTGTCTCCAGACCAGGAGGATTACATGGGCCCACCAGTTGTCTAATATTCCAGTAGATAGTTTCAAGTAAGCAAGCTTCATTTGGCTGCTTTCTCAACCTGGACACTTCCCCCACTAGCCCATAGCCACAGCGAGGGCATGGTTCACAAGCGACTTTGTGCAGGTACGCTAACCACAACTATAGGATCACTTTGAAGCTTCACAGAGCTGTGTTCACTAACGAATAAGCGGGCTAAAACATAACAAGGCAAGCTCTCCTACCTTATAAAATGCTGTTGTTTCCTCCACCTCTTGCTGGGAGTGTGACGTTTCTCTTCTCTGCTACAGCAAAAGAGAAAGCAAGTATGGAGCAGTGGCAGACTTTGCCGAAATCACCGAGTTGTAAGCAGGAAGGAAGGGAAGGAGTATCATGGGCAAAACTCACCCAGGCTGCTGTTCCTCCACCTCAGGAAGGCAAGAGAGTCACGGAGGGATGGAAGGAGGAGAAAGGGCTGGCCGTCACGGGGTGAGGGAGCACTGCAGACAGGAGACACGTCCTTGGAGCACAGGTGAAAGCAAGCTCTTTGCTCCCACAGTCGTAATGGTTAATTTTTGAACCCATCTGTTTTCTAATTGGTCCTGAGGCCAGGTAGGTGCAAAGATGAAAGGACAGTCACTAAAGTGAAGGTAGGCAGTGAAAGGAAGGAGAGGGGTTTTTTTTACAGTGAAGCCATGTTTTGCTGACTGGAATTGAGTTTGGACAGCCATGCAGGTTTCTGGGAAGGAAATAGGAGTGGTATAGCTCATTGCGCTGAGCTGTTTCTTCTTGCAGCATGTTATCACAGGGAATTAGAAGGAGTAGCAACAACCTCCATTTTTCATCTCCTCTCCTTCACAACCATCACTAGGCCATGGCTCATTAAAAAAAAAAAATAAAAAAGGCAAGCGTTGCTATTTGAAGATTAGTTCAACGTGTTCTACAGCATCAGTGGCCTGCCTTTGGGGACGTGGGATGTACCTTTCCACCCAGGCTCAACCATTAGGAAGGAAAGGCAGGTTCCAATGAAAAGGGTCACTAGTAAAACAGCAGCTTAATTTGAACATGTGAAATCTGGAAAGGTTAGACTAAACTTTCTGGTTCTCCGTGAGCTAAGTCTCCCACCTCTCAACTATGCACCAATTGACGTACTGAACACTATGCTTACTAAAGAAAGACGACTTCCACAAGGTAAAGAAACAGGTTCAGATAAATTATCTACATCCTAGCTACTGCTTCTGCCTTATGCAATAGCACATAACTCACTGACTTAAACCTGGCTGGGGAGCAAGACTGGATCCAGGATCCTGCTCATGTTCATATGGTATGAACATGCTTCCTCAAAGCCCTGTCCTCTCTCTGTTAGATTCTGCACGTTACTGCACTCCATACCTTTTTTGCACAATGTAATATTGCTCTCTTTTTCATGGCAATGTCTCTCAAATACTATTTTCTGCTTCCCCAGTTTGAACTTTATGTCACTTCATGAATCATAGAATCATAGAATGATAGAATAGTTTGGGTTGGAAGTGACCTTTAAAGGTCGTCTAGTCCAACCCCCCTGCAATAAGCAGGGACATCCTCAACTAGATCAGGTTGCTCAGAGCCCCATCCAACCCAACCTTGAAGGTTTCCAGGGATGGGGCTTCTACCACCTCTCTGGGCAACCTGTGTCAGTGCCTCACCACTCTCATTGTAAAAAATTTCCTCCTTATGTCTCATCTATATCTCCCCTCCTTTAGTTTAAAACCATTCCCCCTTGTCCTTATAAGCCCCCTTTAAGCATTGAAATGCCGCAGTCTGACCCCTGGCTGTACCTTATAGACCTTCACAATGTAGAGTGAACTATTCATCATCATCAAACCCCTGCACTATTTTCAGAGGCTCAGTGTCAGGCTTTGCAGCAGCACGGCCTGTTGAGAAGGAGGGAATGAATTTCCCTTCCTGGCTGCTGCCACCAGCAATGGTGAATGCATAAAGAGCTGCTTTCTTATAGATGTGGTAAAATGACAGCTGCTTGGCTGAGATGTCCAGGAGGATTCCAAGCTTCTGCAGCTTCCCACTCACAATCAAATGGTCCAAGGATCCGTGTAGGCCCAATACTCTTGCTCATCTGCAAACCCTATGACCCAGAAGCCATTCTTAGGGGACAGTGTCAATGTGCCTTTGCGAGTCACAGATTCCCAGGCAATACCCAAGGCCCAGCTTCCTTTCTTGCCAACATCCACTTCCCAGTAGTGTCTCCCACATGTGTATCCTTCCTTTGCCAGCACAAAAGTGTGGGAATCAAATCTCTTCTCATTGCTGGGCACATTTCTGATGGTGCCACTGTCTCTCACACTCTTCCCATCGTCAGAGATTTCCAGTCTGGGGTGAGCTGTGTCAGCATCCAGGGTGACAGCCACTGCAATGATCAAGTCATGCCATAAGGAGCAGAAAACACAAAGTCTGAGGCTTTTCTGAGGCTTTCTCTTCTGTGTCCTCATCCACCTCGCCTTTGTCCTTCCTCCACCTCCACGCTCATGTGCACTGGGCAGCCTCTTGCCTCAGGGGACCTCTAGCTTCTCCCCTCCCATACCTCCCATGGCCCTCCATTCCTGCCCTTGGGCTGCTGCCTGAGAGACTGGCCAGCCTGCATGCAGCACATGCAAGGCACTCATCCAGTGTTCCTGTGCCTCCAGCATTCAGCACCAAGGAGGAGGGTGTGGGGCTGAATACCCTCTCCCTCCATCTTTGGATTGCTGTGGGGATGGCCTGAGGAAAAGGAACAGGAGTTGTCTGGATGGCTCCTCTTTGCGCAACACCAGAATCCCAATTGAGTTTACAAGACTATTGAGACGAAATCATAATGGCCAAAGGAAGTTCTGTATGACAGAAAAAGACCAGGAAGCTGGTGAGATAATTGATCAACCCAGCAGGCATCTGAAACCTACCTGGAAATCAATGCACACACTCACTGGTCAGCAATGAAGGCTAAAATACAGATCCAAATCTTTCAGTGAATGTTCTTAAAATCTCATGTATGGAAAGAGAGCCTATGAGGAATGATGGTGGAGGAAATACCAGTGTTGTCCGTGATGGATACAAGTCAAATGTATATGGAAATGTAGGTACATCAGCTGGAATTTGGTTTGGGTGTCATTATTAACCCCTTAGCAAAGGCTCCAAGTGATTTATGTCTTTGGCAGCACACGACAAAGAAAACAGTTATCAGACAATCCTTCCTCTGAGCGTGTTCTTCTCCAAACAGCTCTCTGAGCAGCTGGGATGTGTTTCCAGAGCTACATTCAGTCTCAGAGTACTCGTGCACATCATCTCCCTTATGCTTACCTTTGTAGCGCTGCATTTTGAAAAACTCTGTGGGGAAAAAAAAAAAGCAGGCAATAAGTGGATTTGTGCAGGCATGCTGGTCCCCCGTGCGCTAAGACACAGCCCATGCTACTGACCAAAAAGACTATGTTCTCCTGTAGCAACATGCTTGCTCTGTAAGTTGGAAAACACATCCAAAGCCCCCCTGCCATCCTCCAAAGAGAGAGCAAAGCCTGAGGCCACTGGGATCTTTGGTCTTTTAGCAGCAAAGACTCTAATCAGACCTGAAATCTCAATAGGAATTCTCGAGGAGAAGAAAGAAGATGTCATGCTGGTGTCAGGGGACAAGGGATAGGGAACAAGGGAGACAAATTTCCCCGAAGGAGGCCTCTCTGGTTTGCCATACAAGGGAAGGAGAGGAGTTCTAGCTGCAGGGCTCTTCACTGGACCCATCTGTTCATAGGGATACACAGCCACTGCCTGAGTATCTCCTAGTAGCAACTGAACCTTCCCCAGGGGAAGACTTCTCCTACAGTGCCTTCTCCATTATGGTTTCCAGCTTGTGATTCTTCTCGAGATGTGTCCCCTACTAAAGAGTGGAGGGGGATCCAAACACAGTTTTCCAGCTATCTTCCCCAGGAAAGAGCACAGGCCCTGTCACCCTTACTGAAGGCTTGATTATGGCCTGCTGGGCAGGATGGAGGGTGGAATTGCCCCTTTGCAAATCTCCAGGGCTGTGTGACATAAGACTCTTGGTCTTGAGGAAGGTGAGTGGGGAAAGGGAGAGAGATGGTAGCAGGGCTTGGAAGGGGACACCTTTACCACATATCAGGGTCACAGGGAGCCCACAGTACTCACTCCCTTCAAACATGAGGGAGAGAAGAGGGACAGAATCAGAGGATCACAGAATGGTAGGGGTTGGAAGGGACCTCTGGAGATCATCTAGTCCAAACCCCCTGCTAGAGCAGGTTTACCTTGAAGCACTGCATCATCCACCTCAGCATGCAGTTCTCTCAGTGGTGCGGGACATAAGACCTAATCACCAAGAAAGATCTGACTGTCTCCATCCACTTTCAGGAGATGCGGAGGACTAGATCACAGGATTGTTTTTCTGTGAATTAGCTTCTGCCTTCAGAGATATGAAGGCCTGCTGGGGAGTGGCCCTGCTCACCTAGTTTTTTCCACAGGTCTGCCAGCTGATCCTCAAACAAGCAGCTTTTAGCTGGATCCCCTTCTTTGGAGTGTTTACACTCCGAGTCTGCACTGTCCGTCTGATGCTCACGCTGTGTGGACTCCTGAATGGTCTGCAGATTCCACAAGGCTTTCTGCAGAGTTTGAAATTGTTGCAAGATCTGCTGGCGGTCCTTCTCCCGCATAGATTCCAGGGCCCCTGTGGTAACTGCCTCCACTGTCCTGCCTGTGAAGAAAGACGGGTCTCACTGGGACAAAGATGTTGCCTCCCCTGAGGTGAGGCCTTGTTCCTCTAATGGCACGGAGACTTTCCTCTTCGAAAGGACCAAGAAGACGCTGCTCCTCTTTCACTGCCCAGGAGGATCCAGCTCCAGAGCACATTGGAGCAGGAAGGATGCAGTTGGTGAGCTGTTTTTTCCCTGCAAAGGGACACTGTTGAGGCTGAGATGGGGTTGGCAGGACAGGAGCCACACCAGGACTGATTGGGCACTCCAGAGCCAGTGGAAGGGGAGCAGGGCTTGCCCACGGCCTGAGCGCAGGCTTCCTCCCTGAAGCTCTCCCTCTGGGGCTTTCCCACTCTCATGGTCCTGCCCGCCCTGAAGGGTCCATCTTCCCAGGTTCAAGGGCACACAGGCTCTGGAAGAAGAACTGCAAAGGTCCCTCCACCTCCTTGGCATTGCTTTGGGTGGACTGACTGCTGCGGGGATGGGGAAAGAGCACAGGCCCTGTGAGCCTTCCTGAAGGCTTGACCAAGGCCTGCTGGGCAGGATGGAGGGTAGGAATCGGCCCCCTCCGTCTCTCCAGCCAGCAGCTGTGGGCTGTTGGACAGACGGTAGCAAGACTGGGAGGTAGACATTCCTGAGCCCCAGACGGGACCTTCACCACATACCGGGCTCAGAGAGAGCCCAGGCGACACACGCCTGTCAAAGACAAGGGAGAGAAGAGGCACCTTGACCACCGCTAGTGTCCACCTCGGCATGCAGCTGTCTCAGCGGCAGGGGACATACAATCTGCTCCCCAAATAACGGCTGTCCTTCTGCATCGACTTTGAGGAGGTGCAGAGGACTAGCTGACAGGACGGTTTGTCTGTAGATCAGCATTTGCCTTCAGAGAGGTGAAGGCCTGCGTGGGAATGGCCCTGCTCACCTAGTTTATTCTCCAGCTCTGCCAGGTGATCCTCAGAGAAGGGCCTCTTGGCTGTATCCTCTTCCTTGGAGAGGCTGCCCTCCAGATGTGCTCTGACGATCTGAAGCTCACGCTGTGTGGGCTCCAGCATGGTCTGCATAGCTTTCTGCAGAGCTTGAATTTGTTAGGAGACTTCCTGGAGGTCCTTCTCCTGCATGAATTCCAGGGCCCCTGTGGTAACTGCCTCCACTGTCCTGCCTGTGAGCAAAGATCGCTGTCACTGATGTTCCCTCTTTGAAAGGGAAACCACCTATCTGCAGTGATATTGCTAAAAAGCTCCCTATTAAACTCCATTCCAGGGGGCCTGTTCTTGGGGCTCTCCAACGGGTATTTTATATTTCTTCCTCTTTCCCCCTCAGAAATCCTCACCTCATAGGAGTTCAACGTTGCGTTTAAGGTGGAATCTGGAAATGGGTTTCACTTTGCCCTCTGTCCTTACGCAGGCAGGGGCCAAGAATCTCAGACGAAATTTTCATCACCTGTCAGCCTCTAATTGGGTCTTTCTGTAATCCAGGCAATATGGCTTGAGCTTTGCTATAAATGGTCACAGCCCTAATTTCCCCACAACAGCTTGTGCCATCAGGAATTCAAAGGTTTTCTCTTGACTCCTCTTGGCTGGTCACTGCCATATTTTCGTTTGCTTCAGGTGCAGCAAGAATATGACCCATGGTCAGATAGCTAAGGCCCAACCTTTCCTTAGCTTTCGCTCACCTCTGGGCAATAGATTTCTACCCTACAAACATCATGTTGAAAGAAGACAAAGCACCTTATCCACAAGGGCTTGGCTCTCCTCTGCAGCTGCTGAGCTGCAGCAAAATTGAAAGGAGCCCCATTGCCTCCTCACCAGCCAAAGGCATCCTCATAGAATAGAGCCCAGGGAATGCTAATTTCCAAACATGCCTTGAGGGAAGACCATTCCCCTGCAGGCATCCCCCCTGGAAAGAGCAGCAGAACAAAAACAGCTTGCCTTACAACGCAGGGAGGATGGGATTCAACAGAGTGCAGGCTGGCCTGCTCTGCGCTGGGAAAAGCACGCTGCCTGGGCAGCTCTGCCCACTGGTAGCCTGGGGCCCCAGACATCTGCATGGGGATGCTCAGAATAACAAAGGACTTGCTGGAGGCCTTTGGAAGTGGGAATTTCTGAAGTGGTGAGATTGTTTCATCTCACTGTGGTGGGCCCTCAGGCAGGGTTAGCCTCCAGAGCTTCTTCTTGCTCATCAGGTTTTTGTATCCAGATAGTGTGGATCAACCCTGGCACTCACCTGCACTGGAATGCTTCTCCCTCTTCCCCCTGGAGGAAAGCCGAGGAATTTGGAGGTGCCTGCCTGCAAGAGTTTAGGGTGAAAAATGTCCACCACTTCCCACGGGAAGTGAGAGAAGCTCACATAGGGTCTCGCTCTGCTCATCTGTTGGAAGCTGAACAAGGAAAGGAAAAGGAACCCCAGAAGTGATGTGCTATGGCTTTGCAAGCCTTCCTCTACCAATCACAAGCAGTACCCTCTGCTAGACCCACAAGTCTTGGCAACGGGGTATGCCCCTCTGACCAAATTCATCCCATCCCAAAGTCCATGCCTTCTGCTCTGGACTGGAAGGGAGTCTGTAGATAACTTGCTCAGAGGGACAGACCTCCACAGGCCTCGCTCCTCTCTGCAGTGACACATCGCATCCCAGAGGTTCCCAAGGCTGACCACACACAAGACAAACGGGATCCAGCATACTTACTTGGGGTTTCATTGTTTTTCTTTTGTTTTGGGGCAATGTTCTTCTCGATCTCAGGTTCTGGACATTGCATTCATTAAAAAAAAAAAAAAAAAAAAAAGAGAGAGGAAATTTAACTAAGAGTTTCCCATAATGAATTACAAGAATCCATTGAACAGCTTTTGGGGAAGAATGCACCACGCAGCAAGCCCAACAAACATGAGGTCCTGTGAACCAAGAGCATTACAGCAGTATTGTGGGTTTCTTGATCAATGTATCCTACCGCAGAGCCCCACTGATGCTCTCCTGTGCCATAGAATTGTTTTGTTTGGAAGAGACCTCCAAGATCATCGAGTCCAACCATGAACCCAGCACTGCCAAGTCCACCACTAAACCATGTCCCTAAGCACCACATCTACACGTCTTTTAAATCCCTCCAGGGATGGTGACTCCACCACTGCCCTGGGCAGCCTGTGCCAGTGCCTGACAACCCTTTCGGTGAAGAAATTTTTACGAATATCCAATCTAAACCTCCCCTGGCACAACTTGAGGCCATTTCCTCTTGTCCTATCACCTGTTACTTGGGAGAAGAGACTGACAGCCATGTCTCTACAGCCTCCTTTCAGGGAGTTGTAGAGAGTGAGAAGGTCTCCCCTCAGCCTCCTTTTCTCCAGGCTAAACACTCCCAGTTCCCTCAGCCACTCCTCATAGGACTTGTGTTCTAGACCCTTCCCCAGCTCTGTTGCACTACTCTGGACACCCTCCAGCACCTCAATGTCTTCCTTGTAGTGAGGGGCCCATAACTGAACACAGTACTCAAGGTGCGGCCTCAGCAGTGCTGAGTACAGGGGGATGATCACCTCCTTACTCCTGCTGGCCACACTATTTCTGATACAAGCCAGGATGCCATTGGCCTTCTTGGCCACCTGGGCACATTGCTGGCTCATCTTCAGCCAGCTGTCGACCGACACTCCCAGGTCCTTTTCCTCCGGGCAGCTTTCCAGCCGCTCCCCCCCAAGCCTGTAGTGTTGCCTGGGGTTGTTGTGACCCAAGTGCAGGACGTGGCACTTGGTCTTGTTGAACCTCATACAATTGGCCTCGGCCCAACGATCCAGCCTGTCCAGATCCCTCTGTAGCGCCTGCCTACCCTCAAGCAGATCAACACTCCCTCCCAACTTGGTGTCATCTGCAAACTTATTGAGGGTGCCCTCGATCCCCTCGTCCAGATCATTGATAAAGATGTTAAACAGAAATGGCACCAATACTGAGCCCTGGGGAACACCACTTGTGACTGGCCGCCAACCGGATTGAACTCCATTCACCACAACTCTTTGGGCCCAGCCATCCAGACAGTTTCCTACCCAGCACAGAGTATGCCCATCCAAGCCAGTAGCCAGTTTCTCCAGGAGGATGCTGTGGGAGACGGTGGCAAAGGCTTTACTAAAGTCCAGGTACACAACGTCCACAGCCTTTCCCTCATCCACTAAGCGGGTCACCATGTCGTAGAAGGAGATCAGGTTGGTCAGACAGGACCTGCCTTTCATAAACCCGTGCTGACTGGGCCCGATCACCCGGTTGTCCCGTACGTGCCGCGTGATGGCATTCAAGATGATCTGCTCCATAACCTTCCCGGGCACCGAGGTCAGACTGACCGGCTTGTAGTTGCCCGGATCCTCCTTCCGGCCCTTCTTGTAGATGGGCATCACATTTGCCAGCCTCCAGTCAACTGGGACCTCCCCAGTTAGCCAGGACTGCTGATAAATGATGGAGAGTGGCTTGGTGAGCACTTCTGCCAGCTCTTTCAGCACCCTTGGGTGGATCCCATCCGGCCCCATAGACTTGTGAGTGTCTAGGTGGCGTAGCAGGTCACTGACCGTTTCCCCTTGGATTATGGGGACTTCATTCTGCTCCCCATCCCTGTCTTCCTGCTCAGGGGGCTGGGTGCCCAGAGAGCAACTTCCCTTGCTGTTAAAGACAGAGGCAAAGAAGGCATTTAGCACCTCAGCCTTTTCCTTGTCCCTTGACACTAAGTTTCCCCCCGCATCCAGTAGAGGAGGGAGATTTTCCTTAGCCCCCCTTTTTATTGTTAATGTATTTATAGAAGGACTTTTTGTTGTCTTTTACGGCAGTCGCCAGACTAAGTTCTAGTTGGGCCTTAGCCCTTCTAATTTTCTCCCTGCATAACCTCACAACATCCTTGTAGTCCTCCTGAGCTGCCTGCCCCTTCCTCCAAAGGTTGTAGACTCTCCTTTTTTTCCTAAGTTCCAGCCGGAGCTCTCTGCTCAGCCAGGCCGGTCTTCTTCCCCGCCGGCTCATCTTTCGGCTCATGGGGACGGCCTGCTCCTGCGCCTTTAAGATTTCCCTCTTGAAGAATGTCCAGCCTTCCTGGACTCCTTTGCCCTTCAGGACTGCCTCCCAAGGGACTCTGCCAACCAGACTCCTCAACAGGTCAAAGTCTGCCCTCTGGAAGTGCAAGGTGGCAGTTCTGGTGACCGTCCTCCTTACTTCTCTGAGAATCGAAAAGTCTATCATTTCATGGTCACTGTGCCCAAGACAGATTCCAACCATCACATCACCCACAAGAGCTTCTCTGTTCACAAACAACAGGTCCAGTGGGGCACCTTCCCTCGTGGGCTCCCTCACCAGCTGCGTGAGGAAGTTCTCTTCCACACACTCCAGGAACCTCCTGCACTGTTTCCTCTCTGCTGCATTGTATTTCCAGCAGACATCTGGCGAGTTGAAGTCCCCCACCAGAACAAGGGCTAGCGATTGTGAGGCTTCTCCAGGCTGCCTGTAGAATACTTCATCTGCCTCCTCATCCGTTGGGGGGGGTCTCTAACAGACTCCCACCATGGTATCTGCCTTGGTGGCCTTCCCCCTGGTTCTTACCCATAGGCACTCAACCCTCTCATCACCGTCCTCCAATTCAAGGCAGTCAAGACTCTCCCTAACATCGAGGGCTACCCCACCGCCTCTCCTTCCTTGCCTATCCCTTCTGAAGAGTTTATAGCCGTCCATTGCAGCACTCCAGTTGTGCGTGTCATCCCACCACGTTTCTGTGATGGCAACTATATCATAGTTTTCCCCCTGCACAACGGCTTCCAGCTCCTCTTGTTTGTTGCCCATGCTCCGGGCATTCATGTAGATGCACTTCAGCTGGGCTAATGATCCTGTCGCCTTTGTGGTGGGAAAAGCCCTAATTCCTATGTGTCCAGTCTCAGGTGTTTCTGTGGTTCCTAACAGATCAATGACCCCTGAGCCCCTGCTGCCGTATGGGTCTCTCTGTCCTACCTCATCTGAGACAGCAGACCGAAGGGCCTTGCTTGCACGCCATCCCTCATTCACTGGCGTGCCACCCCCAGGCTAATCTCTAGCGAGCCTGGTTTTATCCCCTTTCCCCTTCAAATCTAGTTTAAAGCCCTCTCAATGAGCCCTGCTAACTCCTGTGCTAGTATCCTTTCCCCCTTTGGGACAGGTGCACCCCATCTGTTGCCAGCAGGCCTGGTGCCATGTAAACCAACCCCCCATCAAGTACCACCACATGGTCTTTCCCAGGGATGCTGCACGGGCCTCACTCTGCCCCTTCCCCTCCTGCCACCCCACACAGGAATTGTTCTGCTCCCTCCCATCTCCTTCCAGAACCTCCAATGGCAGCTCTCCTTCCTGCCCTTCAGATGTTTTAGGTCAGTTGCATTCTTCAGGGTCAGCTTGGGATTTCGTCTTTGTCACAGGCAAGAGGAATGGGATCCAGCATACTTACTTGACCGCTCAAATAGTTGCACTAATTCTTGGACACCACGCTGCTTGCTGTCTGGGTCTGGACATTAGGTTCATATGAAAAAAAAAAGAGAAAAAGAGGAAACTTAGTTAAGACGTTTCCCTAAGGAACTACAAGAATGCATCAAACAGCTTTTTGGGAAGAACACATCCCTTCTTATCCTACTCGATGGGACCCAGGGTTTTTAAATGACTCACTTTCCCTTCAATTCCTGTCTACAGAGAAGAAACACAGCTCTTACCAGGTTCTCCAGACATCTCCTCCTTTCTTCTGCTTTCCTGTGTCCTTGTCTCAGGGTTCAATGCAAGGGAAAAGTGGCCAAAGCTATGTGGGGGACACAGGGCAAGAGAACACAAGGCAGATTTGGTAAGATGTTCTGATGGCCTCCCAGCTGGTCACTCTCTGTGGCAGTGTGCTCCTCACCCCTGCCCCCAGGTTAAACCATAGCCACCAGTGGGGGTTGTGATGGCTGCATCCAGTTTATGCTGGAGTTTGGGGGACGGATGGCAACATAGTAGCCAAGGCCTGTCTGGAGCAGAGACCCAGACCTCTTGCTGGTATGCAAATATGACAATAGGTCAATCTTCTTACTCTCTAAATAGTGGACAGCCCAGGGCCTGTTCAGCTCTCCTGCATGGCAGTGGGCTGCACGCGAAGATCTCCCCTTGAGTAGGGATGCCTCTCAAGGATACTCCCCGAGGTTTCCTTGCTGCAACAGATCCTTAGTAAGGGACTAATAGCATGCTAAACGTTGATATCTTAGCTAAGTGACAGAAAGGATTGATTGTGCATAATATTATCTCAAGGGCGGGTGTCAAGAGGATGGGACCAAACTCTTTTTAGTGGTGCCCAGTGACAGGGCAAGGGGCAATGGGCACGAACTGGAACACTGGAAGTTCTGTCTAAATATGAGGAAAAACTTCTTTACTGTGAGGGTGACAGCACTGGAACGGGCTGCCCAGGGAGGGTGTGGAGTCTCCTTCTCTGGAGATATTCAAAACCCGCCTGGACGCGGCCGTGTGCAGCCTGCTCTGGGTGACCCTGCTCTAGCAGGGGGGTTGGACTAGATGATCTCCAGAGGTCCCTTCCAACCCCTACCATTCTGTGATTCTGTGATTCTGTGATTCTGTGATCCTTTAGACATAAACCATTGACCAAGTCTGGTACTAGGATTGGATCCAGCCGCACCTTGACTCCTCTCTGAGAGGGAGTTTAGAAAGCAAGGGGGTCCTTTCTGAACCTCATGACACAACAGGAGCGTTTCCTTGACAGTTTTGTCTGACAGTGTCCTCTATGCAGTAAATAATCCAGTGTACCTTGCCATCGAATACGGTTAAACACTGTCGCTTTTACCACTGAACTTTGTTAACTCGCTGTTTTATAGCAATAAAGCATACTGTTCTTTCTCTCTTACAAGTGAAGTGCATCCTCCATCCATGACACTATCCCATCTGGATGTGGTGTAACTGAATTAACAGTGTATGCCTCTGCAGAGTGGAGAGGAAAGTGCTTGACTCCAGCTACTGTTTTCCACAGAGGCAGAGTAATGGGACCATTGTCCATGTGCATATTCCTCCAGACTAACTGCAGTCCTGGAGGTTACCCTGACCAAGATATAGAGAAAGGACGGTGGTGGGCTGACCTTGGCTGGCTGCCAAATGCCCACCAAGCTGCTCTCTCACTGCTCCTCCTCAACTTCACAGGGGGAGAAAATAAGACACAAGAGCTCGTGGGTTGACATAAAGACTGGGAGATGACTTGCCCATTGCCATCATGGGTAAAACAGACCCAACTTGGGGAAGATAACTTCAATTTATTGCCAATTTAAAATAGAGTAGCACAGTGAGAAACAAAGACAAAACTAAAACCACCTTCCCCCCACCTTCCCCTTCTTGTCAGGCTCAACTTCACTCTTTTGTTCCCGACGCTTATGCCTCCTCACTCGAGCGGCGTAGGGGACTGGGGAATGGGGGTTGTGGTCAGTCCATAACATGTTGTCTCTGCTGCTCCTTCCTCCTTCCACTGTTCCCCTGCTCTGGCATGGGGTCCTTCCCATGGGATACAGTCCTTCAGGAACCCTTCCAACGTGGGTCTGTGCAGTGTTTTACCCTTTCTTAAACACGCTATCACAGAGGTGCCACCAGCTTTGCTGATAGGCTCAGCTTTGGTCGTTGGTGGGTTCGTTTTGGAGCTGGCAGGACGTGGCTGTGTCTGACACGGGGCAGCCCCTGGTCTTTTCTCACAGAGGCCACCCCTGCAGCACCACTCCCACCAAAACCTTGCTACGTAAACCCCATACAGCCACACTGGTATGACAGCCTATACAGTCAAAGCAGAAAGGCATCTGCAGGCAGAGAGTCAGAGCAGCAAGCTCAGGAGGTGCTCTGAAGGATGTGCTGACAGAGTTGGCCTTTCTCCCTTTGCTGACACCAGGGACTGTTCTCCAAGGCTATAATGAACCCTTGTGAAAGCCATCTCGGAGCTCTGCAGGGATGAGTTTCCATGCTCTAAGAGCTGGCTGCGGAAGACATTGCTTCAGCAGCCCTGCCCACAAAGCGACCTGCCACTTCTGACAAGATCCGTCAGAGAAGCAATGACGAGCTGAAGTCAGAAGGCAGAAACAGGGACTGATCTGCTTGTTACAGAGGAGGAGATCTGCTCATGGCACACCTGATTACTGTACGCTGCTTTTCATCTCTCTCTCTCTCTCTCTCTGTGTCTTCTGATCATTTTCCCTGTGCTGTCTGCTTGGTGTCTCTTTTGGCTTTCTTTGCCAAGGGCCATGTTCAAAAGAAGCAGAAGGATTTGGTCAAATGGATGGTGAATTAGAGGAACTCCTTGCCCAAGGGTGCTGCATGTCCAGAAAGCTTTCCTCGTATTCAAGGGGACTCTGGGCCTGGGTTAGAAAGAATGCTCCACAGAGGATTCTAGAGAAACCACATCAGGGGCCCCATCAGAAGCCACAGCCCCTGGGCCCATGGCTAAACCCATGCGTCTAACCCAAGCAGTTAGATGTAAAATTGCCAGGTATGTTTTGAGATGATTAAAGCAAGCTGTACTTCTTCAAACTACTTTTTGCTATTTCCCCATAGTCCAAAAGTAAGGAAAGAATATAAGGAACCCAAAGCACCCAACATTTTGAGGCTTTTTTTTCCCCTGAAAGCAGAGCAATCGAGTGAGGCATTCTTAAAGAGTGAGTACATTCAAAACTGCAGTAACGCACCTTGAGAGAAATCACGTCTCCACGCTGCCTCTCCTGAGCCAAACTGACTTTCACTCGTAGGGCAATGATGCACTTAGGGGCAGCCTTCAGTGTCACTGAACTTTACACAGTTCCAGAAAAGAGGGCTCGTAAAAACCTGTTGAGACTTTGACACTTGGCCTCACACTGACTGGCAGAAGAATCCTTAGCAGCCAGGGAAAGTGCTGTTCCAAGTACAGCTCATATCTAGGGATGAGATTCAGTGTGGCGGCCCTCGTTAAGGAATGGGTCACCCCACTTTCCACAGTAGGGGATAAAGTACTTTCTTGCAATGTTCCCTCTCCCTCTCTGTCTCTCTCATGTATTTAGAAGGAGCCCTGATAACTGGTTGAGACAAAATGCTTATTTTATGCAGGGCTATATATCCAATCCTAAGCCAAAGCTATTTGGAAGTATGGAGAAAAGAAAGAAAAGGAAGGGCAGGGCAGGGCAGGGCAGAGGATAAGAGGATAAGAGGATAAGAGGGCAGAAGATAAGAGCAATGAAGAGCAGAGCAGAGAAGAGGAGAGCAGAGAAGAGCAACAAAAAGAAGAGCAACGAAAAGAAAAAAAGACAGAAAAAACCCTCCAGTCTTTATTTTGCATTGTTAGTGATGCCACTGTTGGTCAGAGTTGAGCCATACCTGGATGTTTCCGTTGTTCCCTTTACAGGACGTTGTATGACATTAAGTGGTGAAAGGGACCTTTTTGATTCAGAAGAAATTGGGAATGGGCTGTAATAAGCTTGGTCCCGACTATGCAAGCAAGGATTTCAGGCAGTAGTTTGTCAGTGGCCATGTTCTAGATGATAGATTGACGTGCGGAAAGCAGACTCCACAACCTGTAAAGTTGTAAAGTAGGTATGTTTATTCAGCGCTGAGCAGCACAGGGGGTCACCCCACCACAATCGTGCCCGCTGCCACCGTGGCAGTTCGCCTGGTATTTATGCATCAAAGGGTTACATATTCATCACATGGCTATACATATTCATAACCTTTCCCCAAAAAGGCGGTCTTTATTAAAATGAGTTCACTGCCTTTAACTCCTCCCAGTTGCGCACTCACAGTGCCTCCTGGTGGTCGTGGGCCGGGGTCTCGGGGATGAAGGCCGTATGTCTTCCTCGCTGTGCACTTTTCACCTTTGCCCCGAAACTTGATGAAACCGGTTCTTTTGACAAGGAGCCCGGAATTCATTCTCCCGCCTCTGATAAGCTCCTGTTTTTTAACAATGTGGTTTCTTTAGCAAGGTTGGTGGTCAGTCATGACTGTCCTGCTTTCTCCTGTTTTCAGGTTCCTTCTTTGAACACAGATTGTTCCCTTATCTCCCAGCAAGGTCGGCGCGACCGTTCTACCACTTCAACACATTCTTTCTTTTTAAACATCTTACATCTTACATGATGAGCTTAGACTAAGCAACGTCTCTACTATTAACCCTTGAGTGTTAGTTCCCCCTATATCAAGATGTCAGTAATGGAAGACTGCCATTCCCTTACAAAGACAACAGTCACCACTCGTTACATTTCATTGGCTTATCTGAAACCTACAGGTATTTATTGCCCTATCAGACCTTCTCTTGATAAACTTCTGAAACTAGAAAAGTAGTTTATAACTCTTATCATGATTTCATGGCTCTTTTATCTTCATGGACTTCTGATGGGAATTCTATGAAACATTAACTTTCCTGCCTCACACCAACTCTTCTTTGCCCTTTCCCCCCACCCCCTGCAATGCAGTAGGGCCTTGATGAGGTGTTGGCAAAGTCCGTTGAAGGCCCCGGGACTCTCTGGAGGGCAGCACAGCCCCTCTAGGGCATTAGCCAAGCCCAGTGAAGGCCCCAGGGCACTCAGGAGGGCAGCACAGACCTGCCCAGCTGTCACAAAGCCCAGTGAAGGTCCTGCAGCACTCTGGAGGGTTGTAGGACCCTGCTGTTGAAAGGCTTTGCTGATGCTTCTGAGGGCCCTGCAGCCCTCCAAGGTGCCCTGGGGCCTTTGCCGGGCTTTCCCAGAGCCCAGGGACAAGCCTGCTGCATTCAGGAATGCCTCAGAACCTTCACCAGGCTTTGCAGGGTTCGCAAGGAACCCTCCTTAGCTCCAGAGCTTCTCTGGGCCTTTGCTAAATTTGTGAGATTTTGGGTAAGGCTCTGCTACCCTCCAGAGTGGTCTGGGACCATCACTGAGCTTTGCTGATGCCCGCGCAAGGCTCTGCTGCCCTCCGGATTTCTCCAGGGCCTTCGCTGGGCTTTGCCAGTGTCCGACTTTTCCCTGCTGCGCTCCAGAGAGACTCGGGACCTTCACTAAACTTGCCCAGTGTGGGCAAGGGGTCCTGCTGCCTTCCAGCGTTTCCCAGGGCCTTTGCTGGGCTTTGCCAATGCCTGAGCAAGGTCCTACTCCTCTCTTGAGTCCCCCAGCACCTCATCAGGCTTTGTCGATGTGGGGCCCCGCAGCCTTTCAGAGTACCCTGGACCCTGCATTAGGCTTTGCTGTACTCCTCCTGTTGCCCTGCTGCCCTCCAGAGTGTCCCGGTGCCTTCCTGTGTATGCTGGAGCTTTCAGGGGACCCTAATGCTCTCCAGTGTGCCCCAGGACCTTCACTGGGCTTTGCCGAGGCCTGGCAGGGCCCTGCTGCCTTCTAAAGAGCCTCAGTTCCTTTGCTGGGCTTTGTCAAATCCTGCAGTGGGCCCTGCCTCTCTCCCAAGCTCCCCAGGGCCTTTTCCATGTTTTGCCAACACCTAGGCACAGCCCTGTTGCCTTCTAGAGAGCCTCGGTACTTTCACCAAGCTTTACCAATAGAGTAGAATAGAGAAGAGTAGAGTAGAATAGAACAGTTCCACTTGGACGGGACCTACAGCAATTACCCTCTAGTCCAGCTGCCTGACCACTTCAGGGATGACCAAAAGTTAATAACATGCTTTAAGGGCATTGCTGAAATCTCTCTTAAACACTGACAGGCACAGGGCATCGACCGCCTCTCTAGGAAGCCTCATTCCAGTGTTTGACCACCCTTTCGGTAAAGAAATGCTTCCTAATGTCAAGACTGAACCTCCTCTGATGCTGCTTTGAACCACCCACACATGTCCTGTCACAGGATCCCAGGGAGAAGAGATCAGCACCTCCCTCTCCATGTCCCCTCCTCAGGAAGCTGTAGAGAGCAATGAGGTCACCCTCAGCTTCCTTTTCTCCAAACTAGACAAGCCCAGAGTCCTTAGCCGCTCCTCATAAGACATTCCTTCCAGCTCCTTCACCAGCTTTGTTGTCCTCCTCTGGACACATTCAAGTACCTAAACATCCTTCTTAAATGGTGGGGCCCAGAACTGCACACAAGGTGAGGCCGCACCAACGCTGAATACAGCAGGATAATCACCTCTTTTGACCAGCTGGTTATGCCGTGTTTGATGCACCCCGGGATGCAGTTTGCCCTCTGGGCTGCTGGGGCACACTGCTGACTCACATTGAGCCTGCTGCCAACCAGCACCCCCACATCCCTTTCTGCAGGGCTGCTCTCCAGCCACTCCTCTCCCAATCTGTGCTCGTGTCTGGCATTACTCTGTCCCAGGTGCAGAAGTCAGCATTTGTTCTTGTTAAATTTCATGCCACTGATGATTGCCCAATGCTCCAATCTATCCAGATCCCTCTGCAAGGCCTCCTGTTCCTCAAGACAGGCAACAGAACAGAACAGGCCCTAGGATTGAGCCCTGAGGAACACCGCTGGTGACTGGCCACCAGCCAGATGTAGCCCCATTTGCTACAACCCTTTGTGCCCTGCCCTTCAGTCAGTTCTTCACCCAGCACACCGCCTACCTGCTCATCTCACAGTTGGACACCTTGTCCAGCAGGATGCTGTGAGGGACACTATCAAAAGCCTGGCTAAGATCCAGAAAAACTACATCCACCACCTTCCCTTCATCCACTAGGGGAGCGACCTTATCATAGAAGGATATCAAATCAGTTAGAGAGGACTTTCCCTTCGTGAACCCATGTTGACTGTGCCTGATGATTGCATTGTCCTTTAAATGCCTTTCAATAGCACCCAGTATGATCTTCTCCATGATTTTTTAAAGGGAATGAGGTTAGACTAACAGGTCCGCAGTTTCCTGGGTTTTCCCTCATGCCCTTTTTGTAAATTGGAATAACATTGGCTAGCTTCCAGTCAGTGGTGACCATCTTCATCAAGTGTTTTCCATTGACCTCCTCTTGCTATGAACATACTTTAAAAAATCGTTTTTGTTGTCTGATGCAACAGTGGCCAGATTCAGCTCTAGTTGAGCTGTGGCCTTTCGTGTTTTCTCCCTACACATGTGAATCGCAGCTCTGTGATATTCATCTGAAACCTGACCTTGCTTCCAGAGATCATACAATTCCGCGTCCTCTTGACTTCCAACAGGAGTTCCCTGGTCAGCCTAGTTGATCTTCTGCCCCGCTGGCGTGACCTTCGACGCAATGGGATTGCCTGCTCTTGTGCTTTTAAAAGGTGATTCTTCCCATGTGTCTCCAGTACCTCCCATGGTGCACAGGAGGGTGGGAAGGGCAGGTCAGTGCCATAAGAGAAGTAAAAATCCAAATAATCTCCCTAGGAGACTGCTCCACGGTGGCTTTATTGTCAGCATTTGCACTTGCATCTGCATTGTGCTTGGCAGAACTGGGGCTGGCACCTGATGTGGGGAAGGGCATTTGCATTTGTGCTGCAGAGAAATAGCAACTTCTTTTTTTGTGCTGAAGATGAACAGGAACCTCAAGGGAAAAACAGATACCCTCAGGGGAAGAACCTCAAAGGGAAAAAGCAAGCACCCCATTTTTGGGGATCAGGGATCTCCAGTAAGACTGGCTCATATGTCAAAAAGCACCAGCTAAATGCATGCACAGGACATGGGGAGCCCCAAACACCTGCAATCACCTTGCAGAGAAACTTTGATATATGGGAGTCTAAGGCAATCTGAGCAGGAAAGGATTGGGATCCCCCTTCATCAGCATTTTAAATGTAACCCCCAGGTCCCAGACAGTGAAAGTCAGCACAACATCCAAGCACTCAGCATCACAAGAAAAACCATCATTTCCTATGTCATTGTCAATTTAATGAAGAGAAACATGGAGTGCAAACTCGCAGGAGTGGTGAAACCAAGGAAATGGTAGCTGCAGAAGCTGTGGTACATCTCCTTGGTCCAGGCTGATCGCTCCTGGTGGCTCCCTGGGGAGGGGATGGAGCACGTGGCATTGCAAATGTCATGCACAGGTATGCTTTTTGGTCTTGGTGAATTTCCCAATCCCGACTTGTCTGACTCTCACTGTCAGAGTTTGGATGGGGCCAAGCAGGGCTGCCACTGCCCAGCTCTGCTGCTCTGCTTCTCTCTCCCTTCTCCCTCTCCACGGAGTCCATGAGATTTACTACAGCTCATCTGTTTTTCCTGTATTGTTTACCACAACTGTGGGAAGTCCCAGTCTGTGTTGTGGTTGATGGTGAGGGGTTTCCCCTTCTCTCCTGCCTCACCAAGGCCTGGCCTGAGGAATGGGCACAGCTTTGTTGACCCTTCGATGCCTTCGATGGAGACTTCCAGGATGTGCTCACCAGTCTTAATGTTGTAGAAGGAGAGCATGCTCTGCTCTAAGTCCAAGTCCAGCCCAACCACTGGTAGTTGGACACCAGGACTCTGCATCTTGGCATTGGCCTCCTCAGGCCTGTACTCCCCATTCGCCCTTCTCAGCGACCAGACCCCATCCTCAGGGAGGTCCTCCCAGCTCCTCTCTTTCAGTCTCCCCCTCACTGTCTCCGTCAGCACCCCCAGCTCCCAATCCAGCCCATCCCACACCTGCACCTCCCAGTAATGGTGCCCGGAGGCAAAGCCCTCTCTCCCTACCACAACAGGGAGCTGGCGCTCGACGATGGGCCTCTGGGCAGAGGGCTTGTGCTGGACTGTTCTTCGGTCAGAAGACACAGCAAGCTCAGAGTGTTTCCATACTGCATCCAGGGTGATGGGCACTGGGGAGAGAGAGGAGGAGCTGTTAGTGACAACCGGGCGAGAGGGCCAGGAGCAGAGATCCTCATGAGAAGAGGGACCAGGTGCCTCTTAGAGAAAGCACTGACAGGAGTGCTCCTGCTCCCAGGTCAGCCTGGAGTCTAAGCATGGCTTCTAGCCCAAGGCTGATGCCACCTGCCTGGCAGGCAAAGAAGGACAGCTTCATTCCCCAGCATGCTGCTCCCAGGTCTGTAGGTCTGCACTGTGAGACCTCAGCCATGGGTGTAGTAAGACCCAAGGGAGCATCCAGCCCATGTCCATATGCCACTGCTCAGCAGGGAGCAACGTTTTGGCCAGTTTGTTCCAGACGGAACAAAGGAGACTTGCTCCCAGTGTCGATACCTTTCCTTAGCTTCCAGTCCTCCTGCCTGATTCCACCTCCACAAACTTACCCATGTGGCTTCGAGCTCTTCTGAACTCTGTTAACAAAGAAAACCCAAATCAAAAGCAAATAGGCTGTTTTCAAAGGCCAAAACACCCATGCTGGCTCCACGTCCCTTCCACACTGCTCACGCAGTGTGCCCCTGTGCCTGAGGGATGGTATCTCACAAGCAATTGTGAAATCCTTGTGTCCTGGCATCAGGTGGGTCTGGAGGAGTGAGCACTGCTGTGTGGACATGGCACAGCTGAGGCCTGTCAGGCAGGGAGGACTGTGGTGTGGGACAAAAGGGGAGCTCCTTGTTGACAGTCAGAGCTGAGCACACTCTTTCCACAAGGATGTGGTGCTCCAGCCTCCAGGATATGCATCACATGCCGCAGCTGCACCACGGGGGAATCAGGAAGCTCAGAGACAACCTCTCTGACCCTGCAGTACTCACTTTTCTAGGGGAGAAGCTGGGTCGCAGTTCATTCCCATCCGGAGTCACTGATCTCTCCTCCAGCAGGAGCTCACCCAAGTTCCCCATGGGGACAGGGCAGAAGGTCATGTCTGGATTGTGCTTTGCTAGGGCTGTGCGGTCAAGGGAAGACGCTGCTCCCAACCACAGACACACTCGTATACAAAGAGGCAGAGGAAAGGAAGATGCCTTGACTTACCTAGCTCTCTGCGCAGGTTATCAGAAACAGAAACACAGAGTGTTATGGGCGGCTGTTTGGTCAGTGAGAGGGCACTACCAGTGCTGGATACAGACGGATGCCCAGGGAGAAGAATAGTAACCACAGAGCAGGATAACTGGTCACCATGTATCACTAACTCCTGGATACAGCATCAGGACACAGACAGCTTGCACCTCTGCATTTCCAAGGGCAGTGCAGTTCTGTCTGTTTTCCACAATGGCAACACCCTTTCCATTTTCCAGTGAAATGGTCTCTTACCACATTGAGTCTTCAGCTCGTCACGTTCTGCAGAGAAGAAAGAGGAGGAAAACATCTTTGCTTTCCCTGTTGAGGATTTGAAGAAAGAATTTCCGATGTCCCTGCACCAGATCTGCATGGCAGTGTGGCGGGGCTTGAAGGGACTGTGGGGCAATTTCCCTCCTGAGCTTGGTGCCCTGGGGGAGCCAGATGAGCCCGTGCCCTCTCCATTTGTGTGAGGGGAGTGCTGGTGATGGCTGCAGCTGTGGATTTTGCTCTGCAGGCAACTTGTACGCAATTTTCCTGGCCATGTGAATGTGATGGAAGATGTGAAAGGAGAGAGCACGTTGGTGGAGGGCAAGAGCGATGAAGAGGAGATGCCTGGGGTGGGAAGAACATAGCACATCGATGGACAGTGCCCCAGAGCCTAGAAGAAGAGAGGGGGTAAGCGTGACTTACTGCAAGGAGAGTACCTTCACAACAGGAGCTCCATGCTGGAGTCACAGATCCACCTGGGAAGCCAGAGCTTGGCCACGAAGCCTGAGGATTTCTCCCAGGAGCTGAGCAGCAGCTCTTCTGGGATGCGGCTCTCTGCAGGGTGAGCAAAATATGCTCTACCCCAGGCACAGCTGTGACTCCAAGCAGGAGGGAGGCAGTGGTGTTGCACGGCCACTGCATACAGGGAAGCGCTGTCAGGTGGTGCCACTTGCGTGAGCCTCAGGACCATGGCAGGGCAGAGCTGGAGTGGTGCTGCACCATGGGTACCATATGGAGAGGACACATCCCCCCACCCTCACCTCCTCACACACCCTGTCTGCACAGTCTGGCCCTGAAATCCCCACCTGCAACGCTGAGTGTGGTGGTGATCTCTCTTGCGCCTTTGTTGGATATCACAATGCAGCTGTACTTGCCATCGTCAGCTGGCTGGACACCCTTCAGCGCCAGGGACACGTTCCCAAGGGTAGATCCATCCCTCAGAAGGCTTGTGCGCCCCTGGTACTCCTTCCCTGGCCACTCTCCAGCCAGTTTTGTATATTTATGCACAATCTCTGTCTTCCACTCAATAATTTTCACCCACTGCATTTCAATGATGTCCAGTGGCTCTGTGGAGGTGATGTGGCAGGGTAATGTCACATCCTGGCCAACAACTCCCAGGATGTCCGGATGAGATGTGACTTGGAGCTTTCCTGGAAGGACCATAGCTTGGTGAGTGCATGGCCTAAATAACTCTGTCTGTTAATGGGCCTGGATGGTGAGGCTAGAGAGGCATCTGCTCCCCCACTTTCAGGAGAGCCAGTTTCTGTTGGTCACTACGGAGAATTTTCTTTTGATAGCATGAGACAGTGGGGAAGAGATGCTGTGTGACAAACAACAGAGGGGAAACCATGGGTGTTCTTGGGACTCTGCAGCAAGTAAGCATGCATGGTGCGAGACGACAGGAGTCACAAAAAGTAGCAGAGAGTCATGAGGTGAGGGGTTTTGATTTAAACTGAGCTTTGTTTGGAAGCCCTGAAAATGCTGCATTTTTGAAAAAAAAGAAGATGTGTGTGTACGGGGCGTTTTTAATCTTTTCTTTTTCTTGGCTTTTCTCTGTGGAGTAGTGGCAAACAAAAGGTGGACAAAGCTAAGGGGAGAAACTGAGAGAGTTTGTTGGGTGGAGACGGAGCTGAAAGTGGGCAGGAAGAGGTCTTACGTGCGATGCGAAAGCTCAGGAGGAGAACTCCAGTGAGCAGGAGTCCTCCATTCTCCAGCATGCCTGTGATGGTTGAACAGCCCATTAGAAAGAGCGCAGAAGGGAAGAGATGGTTGCCTGTGCGGGTAGACCACAGGGCTCAGAACACACCACACTGCTTTGGAGTGGTGACTGCCTGTCCTCACTCTGACACCCTGCCTCCCGTTGTGATGAGGGTAGAGATATATGCCAGCGGCATCCCACACTTTCCATTGCTCTGTTTATCTCCCTCAGAAATAGGCCCCTACCTTTGGTCAACTGAAGGAGGTGTCAAACCGACAAGGTCTCAGCTGGCCCTATTGCCAGCTTGGACACCCGCTGATCTGGAGGCATGCATCTACTTCAGTCCCTCAGCAACAGCTTTACTTTGAGGTCTTTTTGAGTGGCACCCGCTCCAAAATAACCCTTCTGTCAAAGGTAAGGTAGGGTGGTCCTAGGGACCGTTGAATGCAACAGACTGCACTGCAGTGTCCGAATGCTCCTCCAAGCAGTGGCCACGAAACTTGGCCTCATCCATCTCAGGGGGCTAGGAGGAATGCTGTCAGGCTGACCCGTGACACCCATCATCTCAGTCTGTGCCCATTCCTCCCCTCTGAGGCAATTCCTATCAAAGGTTACTTTAAGTCAGTCAAGAAGAATTCAACTTAACAGTGGTAAGAAATGTTGTCTAGGAAGTGCCCTGCTTCCCCCATTGCTTGCAAAGGAGATCTGGATGGCCAGTGAAGGGGAGATCATGGGCATGGGAAGTCTGGTTTGCGGTAGGTGACTATTGCCTAGGGTATTCCTGGCAATGTTGCTGAGTCTGGTCTGTCATCCCTGCAAGCACAGGAAGCCACTGCCGTCAGACACCATCTTACTGCTGTGCGAGGAAGGGTCTGGACAGGCCCAACTTGGTATGGGCAAACCATGAGAGTTTCAAGCATCGGTACAGGTGGCTAGACTTCATCAGCCTTCTGTTATCCCCAGTGTTGGGGATTAAAATAAGTTTACTTATAGAATATTAGAAATTAATTGGGAGATTGCTTAGGGTTAAGCTGAACTGTAACTTGCTTACAGCTTGGCATGGGGGATTTTGTTAATAGCTTAGCATGAGTGGGCCCTGCTCAAGACTTGGCATAGGCAAACTTTAAATGAACTCCGTTCGTTAGCATGAATGGCTAAGCAGGGGAGGAAATAGAGAAAGACTGAATCCACCTGGACCACAAGATGAGAGGAACCAAACCTGTAACTCAAGGAAAGAGACAGATAAGACGGAGCATGGGCTTAAGTTAAACTTGTTACTGAGTTACACAAAAGGGGGCCCCAAGGCTGGTCCAAGCCAGAAGATAACCTATCCTTGGCAGTGATAGGTTAAGGTTTGGACTCCATGATCTTAAAGTCTCCTCCAACCTAAATGATTCTATAAGGAAGCTACAACCAGCTGCAAATATTAAAGATAAGAACAGAGACGGCCTGCCTGGAGGTGGGGAAGGAGGCTGGTGAGCAGCAAGAAGACCCTAGCCCCTGGAACACCATTGGACCAACTGGTGGACCAACCATTGGACAAACCATGCATGGACAACGCATGAAGAGTACATGGGGCTGGGATCTTACATTGTAAAGGGTATAATTGCCCAGGGGTTTCTTTGTTCTGTGTCCCTCTTCGGGGGCACTCAGCTCCAGCTGAAATAAACTGACTCTGCCTCAGAACCTAGGGTCCGAACTCTTCTCTACAGTCAGGGGCTAAGACTGGATCCAGCCGCACTAGGCTCCTTCCTGTGAGGGAGTTTAGAAAGCAAGGGGGTCCAGTTCGAACCTCACAACTCAGCAAGGGGGTCTTCCCTCCCTCTTCCATAACACCCAGGACACTGACCCCAGGGAGTTCCCTAGACTCAATGTCCCTTTCAGAGGGGGAATACAGCCCTAGTCTCCTGCTCTGCAGCCTCCCCTTCAAAGTCCTGCTGGAAAAGCACAGCCAGCGCTGTACATCCAAGACAACAGAAAAACCCTTGGTGAAACAAATCCTAGCCCAGACGGCCAGTTGATACCTCACTTTTTCCCCCCAGATAACCATACTCTGTCAACTTTCTTTTCCTCTCTGAGCCCTACCAGGAACAGCCATGCTGCTGATGCCCCTGGTTCCTTGCTGCCTGCACCTGAGGAGATGGAGGGGTAAAGAACAGCCCTCTGGCCCCTGTGTGCACAGCTTGGATGAAGGAAATAGTGGTTCCCTTCCACCATGACAGCAGCACTGTGTCTCCTGGCTCTTTGGAAGAGAAAGAGTTAAAAAAGATATGCTTACCTGCCTTGATAAACAAAGGTGATCAATGCAAAGGGTCTTCTTTCTTCTGTGCCACGGAATTAAATACAGGATCTGACTCCTGTGGGAGGGGAGTGGGTCTCACACCTTCAGAAAAGAAGCACTGAACTGTCCAGAAGGAAAACCAAAGCAACAATTGCAGATCGTGTCTTGTCTTCTGTGTGCGGAATGCATTATGAAAGAGCGCTGTAGGAAATTAGATGCAAATGGATCTTGGATGGTTGTCTGAGAGAGGTTCAAGACAAGACCCCATCCTGTTGCATGTCCATCGCTTAGTGCCAAAAGTAAATCTCAGTTCCGAAAGGAAACTGGATTTTACCTGCTGTCAGGCAGGAAAGACCTTCACATCATTTCTTCCTACAGAAGAGAGAGTTTGAACCCTGAACAGTGCAATTGAAAGGAGAAGTGATATATTAAAGACTAATTCAGGGTGCAGCTCTGCCTGACCATCACACATGGGATTGGGGACAGACTGTGTTTATGGGAAGCAACTGAGAAATCACCTCGAGTACTGTGTTCAGTTTTGGGCCCCTCGCTACAAGAAAGACATTGAGGTGCTGGTGCGTGTCCAGAGACGGGCAACGAGGCTGGTGAAGGGTCTGGAACACAAGTCCTATGAGGAGCGTCTGAGGGAACTGGGGATGTTTAGCCTGGAGAAAAGGAGGCTGAGGGGAGACCTTATTGCTCTCTACAACTACCTGAAAGGAGGTTGTAGAGAGATGGGGGTCGGTCTCTTCTCCCTAGTAACAGACAACAAAACAAGAGGAAATGGCCTCAAGTTGCGCCAGGGGAGGTTTAGATTGGACATTCGTAAAAATTTCTTTACCAAAAGGGTTGTCAGGCATTGGAACAGGCTGCCCAGGGAGGTAGTGGAGTCCCCATCTCTGGGGGTATTCAAAAGGCATTTAGATGAGGCCCTAAGGGATATGATTTAGTGGGGGATTTGGTAGTGATAGGTTAATGGTTGGACCCGATGATCTCGGAGGTCTCTTCCAACCAGAACAATTCTATGATTCTATGATTCTATGATTCTAGGAGTCTGATGCTTCAAGAAGAATGGAAAGTCTCCCCAGCTGTATCCAAAAGAAAATCAGCTCAAGAGTAAGACCAGCCCCACTGAGCTGCCAGAAGGGTCACTGCAGAAGCCTCTGCAAGTTGTCTCTGTGCTTCAGTTGCCGAGGCGATCAGCTCCGGTGCCGGCACGACCTGCAGTGGAGCGTCCTAGCGCAGCGTACAGGGGGGTTTCCTGAACCGGGGAGCCTCAGAGGGACCCGAGGGACCCGCCGGGAGCCGGCAGCTCGCGCGAGAGCGGCTGACGAGACCTGGGCGGGGCCAGGAGCCACGGCGGGGTATAAAAAAAGCCCCCGGGGAGCGCCAGCGACCCGGAGCGCGGCGAACAGGGCGGGCAAACAGGGCGCGTCGCGTCAGGAAGGGCGCGGCGCGGCAGTTTGCGTGGCAGTTCGCGCCGGCAGGGCGTGCAGGGAGGGCGCTGAAGCTCCGCCGGCTCGACGGGGGAAGCAATGGTGTCCACCTGGCAGAAAGCCATGGCCGCTCCAAGCCTTGCACCCGCCACGGCTGACGCAGCTTCCCAGACGGAGCTGCGGTGGGAACACGCTGCCACCCAGGTGTCAGGCTGCAGGGTGTGCCCTACTCTGACGCCAGCACCGGGCAACAGCGGCAGCGAGCACGCCTGTGGGAGGTGTGCCCAGGGAGAGGACCTCCTCCGCCTGGTGACAGAGCTCCGGCAGGAGGTGAGCAGGTTGAGGAGTATCAGGGAGTGCGAGAGGGAGATTGACGACTGGACTCACACCCTGCCCTCCCTGCGACAGGCGCAACAGGCAGCCAAGGTGCCTGTCGCGGGGGACGCCCGATCCCGACCCTCTCCCTGCATGACTGAACGCAGGGACGTAGGGGACAGGGGACAGTGGCAACTAGTGCCTCCCCGGCGAGGCAGGCGTGTTTCCTCAGCGCCTACCCCACCTCCGCAGGTGCCCTTGCACAATAGGTACGAGGCCCTGCCGCTGGAACCAAACAATGACCAGGCTGATGGTTCAGCCAGCCTGGAGGTGCCGCCGAGGACTAGTCAGCCAAGGGCCTGTATCCAAACTGCCCCCACAAAGGAAAACAACAGACGGGTCATTGTCATAGGAGACTCCCTTCTGAAAGGAACAGAAGGGCCCATATGCAGACCGGACCCACTGCTTAGGGAAGTCTGCTGTCTCCCAGGGGCCTGGGTCAAGGATGTGAGGAGGAAGCTTCCCACCCTAGTAAGGCCCTCAGACTACTATCCCCTGTTGATCTTCCAGGTAGGCAGTGAGGAGGTGGCAAAAAGAAGTCCTGGGGCAATCAAGAAGGACTTCAGGGCCTTGGGGCGACTGGTTAAGGGATCAGGAGCACAGGTAGTGTTCTCCTCTATCCCTCCAGTTCTGGGGAAGGATGAGGGAAGAAACTGGAAGAGCCAGCAGATCAACAACTGGCTCCGAGCCTGGTGTCACCAGCAGGACTTTGGGTTCTTCGACCACGGGTCGGTTTACATGGCACCAGGCCTGCTGGCGGCAGATGGGGCGCACCTGTCCCAAAGGGGGAAAAGGATCCTAGCACAGGAGTGAGCAGGGCTCACTGAGAGGGCTTTAAACTAGATTTGAAGGGGGAAGGGGATAAAACTAGGCTTGATAGAGAGAAGCCTGGGGGTGGCACGCCAATGAATGAGGGATGGCGTGCCAGCAAGGTCCTTCGGTCAGCTGTCTCAGATGAGGTAGGACAGAGAGACCCGTGCGGCAGCAGGGACACAGGGGTCATTGATCAGCCAGGAACCACAGAAATACCTGAGATGGCACATGTAGGGAGTAGGGCTTTTCCCACCACAAAGGCAACAGGATCACTAGCCCAGCTGAAGTGCATCTACACGAACGCATGGAGCATGGGCAACAAACAGGAGGAGCTTGAGGTTGTTGTGAAAGGGGAAAACTACGATATAGTTGCCATTACGGAAACATGGTGGGATGACACACATAGCTGGAGTGCCGCAATGGACGGCTATAAACTCTTTAGAAGGGATAGGCAAGGAAGGAGAAGCAGTGGGGTAGCCCTCTATGTTAAGGAGAGTCTGGACTGCCTTGAGCTCGAGGATGTTGACGTGAGGGTTGAGTGCCTATGGGTTAGAATCAGGGGGAAGGCCACCAAGGCAGACATTGTGGTGGGAGTCTGTTACAGACCACCCAATCAGGACGAGGAGGCAGATGAAGTATTCTACAGGCAGCTGGGAGAAGCCTCACAATCGCTAGCCCTTGTTCTGGTGGGGGACTTCAACTCGCCAGATGTCTGCTGGAAATACAATGCAGCAGAGAGGAAACAGTGCAGGAGGTTCCTGGAGTGTGTGGAAGAGAACTTCCTCACGCAGCTGGTGAGGGAGCCCACGAGGGAAGGTGCCCCACTGGACCTGTTGTTTGTGAACAGAGAAGGTCTTGTGGGTGATGTGACGGTCGGAGGCCGTCTTGGGCACAGTGACCACGAGATGATAGAGTTCTCGATTCTCAGAGAAGTAAAGAGGAGGGTCACCAGAACTGCCACCTTGCACTTCCAGAGGGCAGACTTTGGCCTGTTGAGGAGTCTGGTTGGCAGAGTCCCTTGGGAGGCAGTCCTGGAGGGCAAAGGCGTCCAGGAAGGCTGGACATTCTTCAAGAGGGAAATCTTAAAGGCGCAGGAGCAGGCCGTCCCCATGAGCCGAAAGATGAGCCGGCGGGGAAGAAGACCGGCCTGGCTGAGCAGAGAGCTCCGGCTGGAACTTAGGAAAAAAAAGAGAGTCTACCACCTTTGGAGGAAGGGGCAGGCAACTCAGGAGGACTACAAGGATGTAGTCGGCGAGGAGCACGGCGGCGGCAGCAACGTGCTCTGTAGCCGAGCACTAGAGTGCGGTGGACGGGGGAGTTCCCGGAGCCAGGGAATCCCGAGCAGCGAGGAGAGAGCAGCGAGTCCCGCCAGGCGCCGGCAGCTGTCGCGAGAGCGGCTGACGTGGCTTGGGCGTTGCCAGGAGCAACCGCGGGAGATTTAAATGGCCCTCAGGGAGCGCGAGCGACCAGGAGCGCGGCGAACAGAGTGGGCAAACAGGGCGTGGCGCATCAGCCAGGGTGTGGCGCAGCAGTTAGCACAGCAGTTCGCGCGGGAGGGCGCGCAGGGAGGGCGTAGTCCCCGGCCGCCTCAGGGGGGAGTTTAGCCGGTCGTTCTCGCCCTCTCAGCAGGAGACCAGATATGGTGCCCACCCGGCGAAAAGCCACAGCCTCTGCCCCTGCCAGGAGAGATGCGGCCACCCAGACAGTGCTCCCACAAAAACATGCAGCCATGCAGGTGTCAGGCTGCAGGGAATGCCAGAGCCTCGCCCTGGCAATGGGTGGCAGTAGTGAAAAAGTTTGTGTGAGGTGTGATCAGGTGGACGATCTGCTCAGCTTGGTGGCAGAGCTACGGGAAGAATTGGAAAGGTTGAGGAGCATCAGGGAGTCTGAAAAAGAAATAGACTGGTGGAACCATGCTCTGGCCTCCCTGAGAAAAGAACAGCCACCTGAAACCACCCGAGATCAAAGAGGTCCTGCACCCTCCCCCTGCCAGGATAAAGGCAGTAGCTGAAGGGAAGGGGAGGAATGGAGGCAAGTCCGTGCTCGGGGCAGCAGGCGTTCCTCTCTCTTGCCCACCTCACCTCTTCAGGTGCCTCTGCACAACAGATACGAGGCCCTGGATGTGGAAGGGCAATCATCAGAGGACGAGGATGATGGTCCTGAGACACCAGAGGTGTTACTCAGGCCAAAAAGGACCACCCCTAGTGTCACTACCACCTCCACGAGGAAGAAAAGAAGGGTTATAGTCATAGGTGACTCCCTTCTGAAGGGCACAGAAGGTCCCATATGTCGGGCAGACCCTCCTCTGAGGGAGGTCTGCTGCCTTCCTGGCGCCAGGGTGAAGGATGTCACTAGGAAACTTCCTAGCCTAGTAAGGCCCTCGGACTATTACCCACTACTACTCTTCCATGTGGGTGGCGATGAAGCGGCAACGCGTAGTTCGAGGGCAATCAAAAGAGACTTTAGGGCCCTGGGACGGTCAATAACAGGATCTGGGGCACAGGTCATCTTTTCCTCCCTCCTTCCAGTTGCAGGCAGAGACATAGACAGGAGCAGACGGGTCCGCTCCATTAATACGTGGCTCCGTGACTGGTGTCACTGCCACAACTTTGGGTTCTTTGACAATGGGATGATCTACACGGCACCAGGCCTGCTAGAGTCAGACGGGGTACACCTTTCCCAAAGGGGGAAGAGGGTCTTTGCCCATGAACTAGCAGGGCTCATAGACAGGGCTTTAAACTAGAGTTGAAGGGGGAAGGGGATGTTACCAGGCTTGCCTGTGACAAGCTGGGGGATCACACACCATGGTTAGAGGGATGAGATGCCAGTGAGGGCCCCGAGCCTATTGCTCCGAGACGTGCTGGCTACACTGCAGCACGCTTGAAGACTCATGGAGATGCGCCTGGGGATTCTGAGGTGATAGGAACCAAGAGAGAAGCACCAGTGAAAGATCTCAAGGGAATTAAGGGATGTCCCTCCATGAAGGAGACACGGCCGACAGCCCAGCTGAAAGGCCTCTACACAAATGCCCGCAGCATGGGCAACAAACAGGAAGAGTTAGAAGCCACCGTGCTGCTGGAAGGCTATGACCTAGTAGCCATTACAGAAACTTGGTGGAACGAATCCCATGACTGGAGTGCGGCTATCGATGGCTATCGGCTGTTCAGAAGGGACAGGCGAGGAAAGAGGGGTGGAGGCGTTGCCCTCTACATCAAGAAAGGGATTGAGTGCAAGGAGCTGTCTCTGAGGAATAACCATGAGCAGGTTGAAAGCTTATGGGTAAGAATCAGAGACCGAGGCAACAATGGGAACCTTGTGGTTGGGGTCTACTACAGGCCGCCTGACCAAGGGGAGCCTATTGACGAAGCCTTCTTGCTCCAGCTACGGGAGGCATTGCGCTCGCAGGCTCTCGTCCTGCTGGGGGACTTCAACCACCCTGACATCTGCTGGAAAAGCAGCACGGCGAGCTGCAGGCAATCCAGGAGACTCCTGGAATGCATGGAGGACAACTTCCTTAGCCAGATAATAGACAGCCCCACCAGAGGGGATGCTATACTGGACCTGATGGTCACCAACGCGAGCGAGCTAATCGGTGACGTCAGGATTGGAGGCAGCCTGGGCTGCAGTGATCATGCGCTGGTGGAGTTTACAATCCTGAGGGATATGGGTCACAGGAAGAGCAAAGTCAGGACCCTGAATTTTAGGAAACGCAAACTTCCAGCTCTTCAAGGAGTTAGTCAATAGGACCCCCTGGGAAAGTGTCCTCAGGGACAAGGGAGCGGAACAGAGCTGGCAGATCTTTAAGGAGGCTTTCCATAGAGCGCAAGAGCTCTCGATCCCCAGGTGCAAGAAAATGAGCAAAGGTGGCAAGAGACCAGCATGGCTGAGTCGAGACCTGCTGGTCAAACTAAAAGGCAAAAAGGAAATGCATAGGCAGTGGAAGCAGGGACAGGTATCCTGGGAAGAGTATAGGGACGCTGCCCGCTTATGTAGGGACGGGGTCAGGAAGGCCAAGGCGTGGCTAGAGCTGAACTTGGCAAGGGACACAAAGAAAAATCAGAAGGCCTTCTACAGGTATGTCAACCAGAAAAGGAAGGTGAAAGAAAGCATACCCCCCCTGAAGAGCAGGAGCGGCAAACTAGTGTCAACGGACGAGGAGAAGGCTGAGGTACTCAACAACTTTTTTGCCTCAGTCTTCACTGGCAAACTCTCCTCCCACACCTCTCGAGTGGATTGGCTGCAAGACAGGGACTGGAGGAGCAAAGTCCCTCCCACGGTAAGAGAAGATCAGGTTCGTGACTACCTGAGGAACCTGGATGTACATAAGTCTATGGGACCTGATGAGATGCATCCCAGAGTCCTGAAGGAATTGGCTGATGGAGTTGCCAAGCCACTCTCCATGATATTTGAAAAGTCATGGCAGTCAGGTGAAGTCCCTGGGGACTGGAAAAAAGGAAATGTAGTGCCCATTTTTAAAAAGGGTAAGAAGGAGGACCCTGGGAACTACCGACCTGTCAGCCTCACCTCTGTGCCTGGGAAGAGCATGGAACAGATGCTCCTAGAAACGATGCTGAGTCACATGGAGGACTGGGAGGTGATTGGAGACAGCCAGCATGGCTTCACCAGGGGCAAGTCCTGCCTGACCAACCTAGTGGCCTTCTACGATGGGGTGACTGCATCAGTGGACAAGGGCATACCGACCGATGTCATCTATCTGGACTTCTGTAAGGCCTTTGACACGGTCCCCCACAACATCCTTCTCTCGAAACTGGAGAGATATGGATTTGATGGGTGGACTGCTCGGTGGACGAGGAATTGGTTGAATGGTCGCATCCAGCAGGTAGTGGTCAATGGCTCAACGTCCAGATGGAGACCAGTGACAAGTGGTGTCCCTCAAGGGTCTGTATTGGGGCCGGTCCTTTTTAACATCTTCATCAATGACATAGACAGTGGGATTGAGTGCACCCTCAGCAAGTTCGCGGACGACACCAAGCTGAGTGGTGCAGTGGATACGCTTGAGGGTCGGGATGCCATCCAGAGGGACCTGGACAGGCTTGAGTGGTGGGCCCGGGCGAACCTTATGAGGTTCAACAAGGACAAATGCAGAGTCCTGCACCTGGGTCGGAGCAACCCCTGGTATCAGTACAGGCTGGGGGATGCAGGGATGGAGAGCAGCCCTGCCGAGAAGGACTTGGGGGTGCTGGTGGATGAAAGGCTGGACATGAGCCAACAATGTGCACTGGCAGCCCAGAAAGCCAACCGTATCCTGGGCTGCATCAAAAGAAGCGTGGCCAGCAGGTTAAGAGAGGTGATTCTACCCCTCTACTCTGCCCTGGTGAGGCCCCACCTGGAGTACTGCGTCCAGCTCTGGGCCCCTCCACATAAGAAGGACGTGGACCTGCTGGAACGGGTCCAGAGGAGGGCCACAAGGATGATCAGAGGAATGGAGCACCTCTCCTACGAAGACAGGCTGAGGGAGTTGGGCCTGTTCAGCCTGGAGAAGAGAAGGCTCCGGGGAGACCTTATTGCAGCCTTTCAGTACTTGAAAGGGGCCTATAGGAAAAATGGGGAGAACCTCTTTAGCAGGGCCTGTTGTGATAGGACAAGGGGTAATGGTTTTAAACTAAAGGAGGGGAGATCAGATTGGAAATCAGAAAGAAGTTTTTCACAATGAGGGTTGTGAAGCACTGGAACAGGTTGCCCAGAGAGGTAGTAGGAGCCCCATCCCTGGAAGCATTCAAGGTCAAGCTGGACGGGGCTCTGAGCAACCTGATCTAGTGAGGTTGTCCCTGCTCATTGCAGGGGGGTTGGACTAGATGGCCTTTAAAGGTCCCTTCCAACCCAAACGATTCTATGATTCTATGATTCTATGTTGTGAGGTTATGTAGGGAGAAAATTAGAAGGGCCAAAGCCCAACTAGAACTTAGTCTGGCTAGTGCCATGAAAGACAACAAAAAGTTCTTCTACAAATACATTAACAATAAAAAGGGGGCTAAGGAAAATCTCCCTCCTCTATTGGATGCGGAGGGGAACTTAGTGTCAATGGATGAGGAAAAGGCTGAGGTGCTAAATACCTTCTTTGCCTCAGTCTTCAACAGCAAGGGAAGTTGTTCTCTGGGCACCCAGCCCCCTGAGCAGGAAGACAGGGATGGGGAGCAGAATGTAGACCCCGAAGTCCAAGGGGAAATGGTCAGTGACCTGCTACGCCACCTAGACACACACAAGTCTATGGGGCCGGATGGGATCCACCCAAGGGTGCTGAAAGAGCTGGCAGAAGTGCTCACCAAGCCACTCTCCATCATTTAGCAGCAGTCCTGGCTCACTGGGGAGGTCCCAGTTGACTGGAGGCTGGCAAATGTGATGCCCATCTACAAGAAGGGCCGGAAGGAGGATCCGGGGAACTACAGGCCTGTCAGCCTGACCTCAGTGCCCGGGAAGGTTATGGAGCAGATAATCTTGAGTGCCATCACGCGGCACATACGGGACAACCAGGCGATCAGGCCCAGTCAGCAAGGGTTTATGAAAGGCAGGTCCTGTCTGACCAACCTGATCTCCTTTTACGACATGGTGACCCGCTTAGTGGATGAGGGAAAGGCTGTGGACGTTGTGTACCTGGACTTTAGTAAAGCCTTTGACACTGTCTCCCACAGTATCCTCCTGGAGAAACTGGCTACCCATGGCTTGGATGGGCGTACTCTGCGCTGGGTAGGAAACTGGCTGGATGGCCGGGCCCAAAGAGTTGTGGTGAATGGAGTTCAATCCGGTTGGCGGCCGGTCACAAGTGGTGTTCCCCAGGGCTCAGTCCTGGGGCCAGTCCTGTTCAATATCTTTATCAATGATCTGGACGAGGCGACCGAATGCACCCTCAGTCAGTTTGCAGATGACACCAAATTGGGAGGGAGTGTTGATCTGCGGGAGGGCAGGCAGGCGCTACAGCGGGACCTGGACAGGCTGGATCGATGGGCCGAGGCCAATGGTATGAGGTTCAACAAGGCCAAGTGCCGGGTCCTGCACTTGGGTCACAACAACCCCAGGCAACGCTACAGGCTTCGGGGGGAGTGGCTGGAAAGCTGCCTGTCGGAAAAGGACCTGGGGGTGTTGGTCGACAGCCGGCTGAATATGAGCCAGCAGTGTGCCCAGGTGGCCAAGAAGGCCAACGGCATCCTGGCCTGTATCAGAAATAGTGTGGCCAGCAGGAGTAGGGAGGTGATCATCCCCCTGTACTCGGCCCTGGTGAGGCCGCACCTTGAATACTGTGTTCAGTTTTGGGCCCCTCACTACAAGAAATACATTGAGGTGCTGGTGCGTGTCCAAAGAAGGGCAACGAGGCTGGTGAAGGGTCTGGAACACAAGTCCTATGAGGAGTGGCTGAGGGAACTGGGGATGTTTAGCCTGGAGAAAAGGAGGCTGAGGGGAGACCTTATTGCTCTCTACAACTACCTGAAAGGAGGTTGTAGAGAGATGGGGGTCGGTCTCTTCTCCCTAGTAACAGACAACAAAACAAGAGGAAATGGCCTCAAGTTGTGCCAGGGGAGGTTTAGATTGGACATTCGTAAAAATTTCTTTACTGAAAGGGTTGTTGGGCATTGGAACAGGCTGCCCAGGGAGGTGGTGGAGTCCCCATCCCTGGGGGTATTCAAAAGGCGTTTAGATGAGGCCCTAAGGGATATGATTTAGTGGGGGACTTGGTAGTGCTAGGTTAATGGTTGGACCCGATGATCTCGGAGGTCTCTTCCAACCAGAACAATTCTATGCTTATATGCTTTTTCCCTGAGGTGTCCCATCTCTTTTCCCGGGAGACAGCTAGAATTGTCAGCGGTGCCAAATGTCCTGTTCAGCTCAATGTGTGAGGCCACTGAACCTGCCAAGGACCAGGTCCCTCTCAAGACTGACACTGTCTCAATCACAGTTTTCATAGAAGAAGGAAGGGATGTGGTATTTTTCTCTCCACTGACTTGGGTGTCACCGTGTTAGACATCCAAGTCTGAAGAAACCACCAGCACCTTCTCTTGTGCTCAGTGGAGAGGAAGAACTGCACCTCAGAAGTAGAGCCATTGCCAGACACTCTTTTCTTAGGAGAAATCTGTGGTCCGAAACAGGTGTTGTTTCCCATCTGGAGGACATGACATCTTTAGTGGCTGAGGGCGATGGAGAAGACTAAATCTGTCCTGATGCAGGCATGGCTGCAGGCTGTTGGAAGTGTGCCACTACTGCACAGCTGGTGTGGATTGCCTCCTGCTAGTTGGCCTTTGTCAAAACATGGGCCTCACTGGCTGCGGGGGGTTGACCTTGGCTGGCTGCCAGACCTCCACCCACCCGATCTCTCACCTCCCCTCCTCGAAAGGACAGGGGGATAAAATAAGATGAAAAAGCTCATGGCTGAAGAGAAAGACAAGGAGATCATTTACCAGTTACCATCACAGGCAAAACAGACTCAACTTGGGGAAAATCAATTTCATTTATTGCCAATTATAACAGATTTGTGTGACAGGAAACAAAGACATGGTTCCTTCAGGAAATATCCAGTTGTTCCACCGTGGGGTCTTCCATGGGCTTCAGTGTGGATTTGTGCTTTGGTGTTGTCCTGTCCACAGGCTGCAGGGAAATACCGGCTCCTGGTCCTTTCCCTGTTCTCTTCTCACCCCTGCAACCCTCCTCTCCACCCTTTCACTACCAAAGCCTTACCATGTAAACCCAATACAGCCTGGCTGTTCAGACAGTTTCCACCTCACTCAGTGATCCACCTCACTGCCCCCTTATCTAATCCGTACTTTGTCAGCTTCTCTATGGGGATGTTTTTGGAGACATTGTCAGAAACCTGCTAAAGTCGAGATAAGCAACATCCCCTGCTCTCCCACCATCCAGCAAGCTAGTCGCCTCATTGTAGAAGGCTATCAGATTGGTCAAGCGTGTTTTGCCCTTTGTAAATCCATGCTGACTGTTCCCAGTCACCTTCTTGACCTTCATGTGTTTGGAAATGGTTTCCAGGAGGATTTTCTCCATCACCTTCCCAGGCACTGCGGTGAGGCTGCCTGGTCTGTAGTTACCTGGATCTTCCTCTCGCCCTTCTTGAAGTTAGGAGTCGCATTTGCTCTCTTCCACTCTTTAGGAACCTCTCCCAGTTGCTGTAACCTTTCAAAGACAATCAAGAGTGGCCTTGCAATGACATTAGCCAGCTCCCTCAGCATTTGTGGGGGCAACCTATGGACTTAGGTATGGCAAAATTGCTCAAGGCTCCCTAACCTGGTCCTCCTCCACCATGGGTAACACCTTCCCTCCTCCTTCCTCCCTTCACTCCTTCATGGAGAGAATTCAGTTTTAATGTCTCCATTTCCCATCTCCCCCAAACCCTCCCAATATCATATAATTTCTAGGGCCGCTAGAAATACTTCTGGTATGGTACTTCAAGGAAGAAACAGCTGTGAAAAGTGGTACTAAGAGGCAAGTCCAGTGAAAATCCAAGAGCACTTCAGTTCAAAGATATGGCCTTCTCCAAAGGCAGAATTACTCCCATTTCAAGCTGATTTCTCTAAACTGTGTCTGTCAAATCCCAGGGAAACCAGGCCTCCCTTCCCAATGTAACCTGACAACAAAGCATCAGACTTACAGAAGAACAACACACGATCTTCAGGCAGAGCCACACCCTGAGTTAATCTTTAATATTTCATTCTTCATTTCAGTTTCACTGTTCAAAGTTAATCCCTTAATGAACTGATCAAAGTTCATCTTTGATCCATTTGATTGAAGATGTGGAGAACTTTCTTACCTGACAACAGGTAAAATCCAGCTTTAATCCTGAAATAAGGTTCACTTTTGGTGCTAAGCAGTGGGCATTCAGCAGGACGTGTGGTTGTCCTTCGGTGTCCCTAACACCGAAACTCCGTTTGCACCTAATCGCCTTCAACACACAAAAATCTCCCTCGTATGGAAGACAAGACGTGACCTTCAGGCAGAGAAACAGTGAATTTAAACTTCAGTATCTGGTTCTTTTCATTTTCCTTCCCTTCTGCAGGTGGAAGTTAAGTTTCTCTGGAAAGGAAGAAAAAGATAGCTGTGCCATGTCACTGTTCACCTTCGTTCATTAAGGCAGGAGAGCACGTCTCTTAATTCTTTCGCTTCGCAACAAGCCATGAATGCAGTGCTGCTGTCGGGGTGGAGGGGAACCACTCTGTTTCCTTCATCCAAACTGCACACAGGGGCTTGCAGGCTCTTCTCATCTACGCTGTCTCCTCAAGTGCAGGCGGCAAGGACCTGGGGGCAGCAGCAGCATGGCTGTTCCTGGTAGGGCTCAGAGAGGAAAATAGAGGTGACAGAGAATGATCATCTGGGGGAAAAAGCTGATCTATCAACTGGCCAGCTGGGTTCGATTTTCATTTCATCACGGATTTTTCTGCTGTCTTTGGTGTACAGAGCTGGCTGTGCTTTCCCAGTATGACTTGGAAGGGGAGGCTGCAGAGCAGGAGGCAAGGGCTGTATTGCCCCTCTGCAAAGGACTGTTGGGTCCAGGGAACCCCCTTGGGTCAGTGCCTTGCGGCAAAGTAAGGCTGAGGAAGTATACCCACTGGAAACTCTCTCCTGTTGAAAGCTGAAAAAGTATGAAACTATCTTGATATTATGATAACTCAGGATGACGATATTTATCATAGCACCCAGGGGGTAGGTTGCCTCTGTAGAAATGTTAGTAAGTTTAAAATTTCCTGATAGTACCTTGAATGATTGAGGTTGCCAACGTATATGCAGCAAACATCAAGTCATAGAATCATAGAATCATAGAATAGTTTGGGTTGGAAGGGACCTTTTAAAGGTCTTCTAGTCCAACCCCCCTGCCATGATCAGGGACATCCTCAACTAGATCAGGTTGCCCACAGCCCTGTCCAGCCTGACCTTGAAGGTTTCCAGGGATCGGGCATCTCCCACCTCTCTGGGTAACCTGTGCCAGTGCCTCACCACCCTCATTGTGAAAAACTCCTTCCTTATATCTAGTCTAAATCTCCCCTCCATTAGTTTAAAACCATCACCCCTTGTCCTATCACAACTAGCCCTGCTAAAAAGTTTTTCCCTGTCTTTCCTGTAAGCCCCCTTTAGGTACTGGAAGGCCGCAATAAGGTCTCCCCAGCGCCTTCTCTTCTCCAGGCTGAACAAGCCCAACTCTCTCAGCCTGTCTCCATAGCAGAGGTGCTCCAGCCCTCGGATCATTTTTGTGCCCTCTTCTGGACTCACTCCAGCAGGTCCACGTCCTTCTTGTGTTAGGAGTTCCAGAGCTGGATGCAGCACTGCAGGTGGGGTCTCACCAGAGCAGAGGGTCACAATCCCCTCCCTCGACCTGCTGGCCACGCTTCTTTTGATGTCATCATGACACCGTCTTTGTTTGCCCATTAAATGATTCACATTATAATTCTAGCACATTCAGTGATCTGCAAGGATTTCATACTTGTTGCAGTGTCAATATTAACCCAGGTCCATTTTCTGCTTTTCCAGTGCAACAATGATTATTGATCTTAGTTAAAATATATCACAGTACGTCTGTTTAGCAGTGCTGAACATGAAGCTCGAGGGGACTAAGAGAAACTGGTGGCTTTTTTTTCTTTTTTTTTTTTTCCTTGTAATGGCATATTTTCCCATGTTTTCTTTTGAAAAGCATTCAGCTGGTTTGGGAATGTGGTTTGGGTCTCTGAAGTAGTAAATGATGACTTGTTAGACAGCGAGGTTTCTTTTTGGCCCTCCTTGGATGACAGGAAATTTTTTAAAAGTTAGACTTAAGAAAAACATGACATTTGTCAGCAGAAGTATCAGTGCTGCTAAACAAGGTGTCTAAGGTGTCAGCCTGTTCTGGCTGGAACTCATCTGTCCAGATGTTCCTCTCTGTACCTGATCCTACTTCCTGCTCTCTGATGTATCCAGTCGCATCAATGCAAGTTATCTCAGGCTTGGGTAGAAGTTGAAAGTAGGTTGGATGGATGGGAGTTCCCTGAGTTTCAATTGGTCCTGTAAGATCTCCGTGATGTCTAAGCAGAAGTGTCTTGTGGCATTTGTGCATTTCTAAGCCTCCAGCTGCTGCTCCAGATGGGAACAGGTTTCTACAAGTCCTGTGTCATATCTGCCTTGCCCCACCCAAATGCCTGTTTTAGTATCCCAACCCAAATAATATGTGAAACAGCTCTCGACACCTCTTTTTAAGCAACTGAGGAGCAATCTAAGCAAGATTAATCCATTTCCCATATTAGATCTCCAAATTAATACCTCCAACAAAATTTCCTGTGGCCTCACGTGATAATTGCCTGCAAAGCACCAACTCAGTGCATTCCAAACCCATGAAAACCCCTGGAGAGTAGAAAGAGGCGAATGTAGCATGATAGTTAATAAAATTTAGTGCCAGTTGCAGTGTCACATTCAATGCCCTGACCTGCCTGCGTAGTTTCTGGAGATGTGGGCAATGCAGTCAGTGGAGCTAAGGCTGTGGTCATCTCACCCTAAGACCTGTGGCTTCTTGGATGCTGTGAGCCCCAGCAGTGCCCGTTTACCCTCATGTACCATAAACAGAGCTAAGAGCAACCAGCTCAGTGGAAAAAGCCTGCGCTGTGGATACCAAAGAGTGGAGATGAGTGGACATGAACCCCAACCATAGCTGTCTATAGCTAGGTGGATGAAATACCTCCCTGAGTCCCTGAGTGAAGAGGGAGAATGTATGACTAAACCCAGGTGAATTGAATACTTCCCCTGTCACTCCACTTGTGCTTACCCAGTTGAGCAAACAGGGCAGCTGCCTTCCCAGCACAGGAATGAAGCCAGAATAAGGTAGACTGGCTTGCCGCACCATCATGCCTGTTCTAACAGCATCCAATTTAGTCACATCAAATGTAGCTGGCAGACTTGTAGGGCACCTTCTCTGGGATGTAGTGTTGTATCCAGACACTGCAGTGCAGAGTGATTAGCTCCTGCCTGGAAGTCATCAGGTTGCCCTACCTTCCTCGCTGCTCTCTAAACATGGAATATTGAACACTAATAAAGTAATAAAGACATCACACCAAAAGCGTTGCTATGGGCACTGAGATAAGGACAGTCAACCACATACTGGAAATGTCAAAGTCCACAAACAGGGCCAGAGACAGAGAAGGGCAAGTTTTTTAGCGTAGTGCAGCAAAGCCGACCCTGGAGCAGCTCCCTAAATTTTATCAGGTTTGTGTCAGAGCTGATGCACGCTGTCACTCTGCAGCCTGATGCTTCTCAGGGAGCGGTATCTTCAGGGTAGCAAACACGATGGTTTCCCCGTCCTCCAAACCTAGGCATGGGAGTGGGTAAACACAGTTTCTTCCTCCTCTTCCCCCCATCTCAGAGCATGGACAGAGTCGTGCAACCCAGACCAGAGATTTAAGCTGGTGAGTTAATTAAGGTGTCCATCCAATTTTGCAGCCAGCAGTGGGGGCTGGGTTGAATTTTTCTCTCTTGCATACCCCGTCACAACTTCCTGGGAGCATGTTAGACTCCGAGAAATTCCCAGAAGCTGCAAGGTTAATTGAGATGTCTGGAAAGGCACAAGTTTTCTTGATGTCTAAAGTCAACTGCTTGAGCGCTTTGCACCTGCAGAAGGCAAGTGCCATTTGAGAGATACTAGATGGGTTTAGGACAGAAATTCCCTTCTTTGCATGCTTCCCTTCTGCGTCTGTTTCAGGTCAGCTACGTGATTGTCCCACGTGTGTGACTGCAGGTATGGAACAGAGAAGATGGCTCTTGTTTGCTGTGGCCCTGCTTACAGCCACCCCTCTCTCAGGTAATGCTTTCATTTGCTATTCTGCTCATTTCTGAGGGATTAAAGGCTGCAGATGACAAGAAGTGCTCAAGCTGAGGGTCATGGTCTCCTGAGAAGACCTCATTTTAACTCCAAAAGAGCCAGAGCTGCGCTGCCACTCTGCTGTTGGGGAACCCACCCCTTTCCAGCCGGAGTTTCTGTCCCTTGGTGGAGATGGAGAAGCCCTAAGCCAACACAGCTCTGCCACATCTGCCGCTGCCTCAGCACCAATGCGATTTCCCTGCCTGCATGGGCAGTTTGCATTGGCACAGCTGCCCTGCTGCTGGTGACACAGGGTTGGAAAGGGTCAAGGCAGGCTGGGAAGCTTTTTTTTTCCTTTTCCCCCAAATAATCCCATCATATACCACTTCTATCAGCCTAGTTTCTCCCTTTCTTTTACCACTTTGGGTTTTCCACTTTTCCCCATTCCCATTTTGCCAGAGAGAAGAAAAGAAGGAGAAAGTGAGTGACTGAATGCTTCAGAACAAAACTAATTTCTATTTTATAAAAACGAAAGGAAATAGGTTAACCATTTTTATTAAACCATTAAAAATGGTTTCCAAAGATTTTTCCAAACTGACAAGTTCCCCAAAACATCTTCTGGGCTTTTTTTTTTTTCCTTCCCTTCATTGTTTGGCATCTTTCTGTGATCTATTGTCTGATGGCCTGAAGGTGCATTAACAGAAGGGACCAACGTCATCAGTGAATATTTGCAACTTTCAATTGTTCCCCATTCTCTGGGACAGGCAAAAACGTTTGTCCCAGTCCTCTCTGTCCTTCACATGAGTACATTTTCTCATTTGCTTTCAGCCAGATGCTTACTCAAATTTGGTTTCCACAGAAAATTTTGACGTCATCTCTCCCCAGAATGTAGTGGGGATTGCTGGCCAGGACACAATCCTTCCTTGTCACATCTCTTCCACAAAGCCACTGGACATCCTTGAAGTGCAGTGGAAGAAAATCACAGAAGGGCATATAGAGGATATCCACATATACAGGCAGTTTGTTGGCAAACCAGCGCAGAAATACCTTGGGCGGACATCATTGCCAACAGATGGATTTGCCACTGGGAATGTGTCCCTAACATTGAAGAACATCCAGCCAGCAGATGAAGGAACATACAGCTGCATCGTGAAGACCAGCGACTGGAGTGCTGATACAGCCACCGAGCTCAGCATTGCAGGTTGGAGATTTCATGGGCTAGGTGGTAAAGGGGTGACGTTTTTGCAGGGGGAAAAAAGCTATCCGAAAGTGCACTGTCCCCCAGCTGATGCCCCTTTGTATGACGCAACACGTCACCTCCCCAGTCACATCACCCAGTGGGCCACATGACACCTGCCTTTTCATCGGATGTGATACTTTAATTCTAAGTCACTGAGAGGTCTGTGAGGAGCCGAAAAGAGTTCAACCCATGTGCCACCACCCAGGAGGGAACCTGGGAACCTGGTGATCTGGCCATCCCCATGAGGCCAAAGTAGCCCTTGTAGTTTTAGGCAAGGAAGGAGCTTTAAGCTTTAAAGAGCTGCCCTGAATCTTTCGGGAGAGATAGGGCCTGGATTTCAGCATGCATGCTCAAGGGCAGTCGCATTGTATGGTGAAATGAAGTGTGCGGGAACAGCTTGCTAAAGTTGCGAAGAGACTGGGGTGCATTCCTATGCCAAAAGATGTTCTGCAGGCTTCATCCCTAATCTGAGCCCTGTGGTGGCATGCGTGGGGCTGGCTAGCTGCAATAATCACTGCTGGGTCAGTGTAAGACCATCTGATAGACATACAAGTACTCAGGATCCCTGACTGTCGCACTGGTGTGAATGGTTGCCCTGTCTTCACTCTTGTGACTTCTCAACTGGGCTAAGGAGATGTTCTGGGCTGCCAGTTCACCTCCCAGCTGGACAGTGGGCATCACTTGTGTACAGGTATCTATAATGTCAGGTGGAGCTGGTCAACCGGGACTCACTGAGGGAAAACAGCCTCCCCTCCTCCAAAGGAGATCAGACAAGTTTTGGGATAGGAGAGAGAAAAAGCTTCTAGCTGGTGCCCATTTCCTACTATTGACCAGGAAAAATTACTATGAAATCCAGCTCGGATTCAGGGATCTGACTTAGATATGTATGTGGTGCACCCCACATCAGCGCACTGGAGCAGCTTTGGTGCAGTCCCTATGCAGTGACCACCTATGCCCACCCTTTAGCGTGAGCATGAACTAGGGAGGTGCTGGGGAAAAAGCTGAGCATGCTTTACTGTGCTGTTTTCTGCTTTCCAACTCCTCCAACTTGGACGAGGCTCCTACAGATTCACACTAAAAAGGGATATAAAGCCACACATCTTCTCTCTGCCTGCTCCAAGAAATAGTGGGGAGCTGAGAGGCAAACCCATCCCACAGTGTGGCTTTTTCTCAGCCAAAGACAAGTTGGATACATGGCAGACAGAGTCTGGTATCTTAGAAACACGATTTTAAAGGACTGGGTTAAGGACTGAGAGAAACTGGCAGGAAATTGGGCCAAACTCTGGATGAAGTGAATGCTGTGAACCCAAGGTAGAGCTGCTTTCATGGAAACACACTTCTCCCAATAACAAACTCTCTTGCCTTTAAGGTACCAGTGAAGGATTTGTTGAAATACTGGGCCCCCAAGGACAAGGGCTCGAGCTCGCCTGCACATCACATGGATGGTTCCCCAAACCTACTGTCCAGTGGGTCACTCAAAATAAGCAGAGGCTGTCTCCGGACACTGCAATACACCAGGACAGCGAGCAACTCTTCAGTGTGCGGAGTTGAGTCACAGTTACAGGAGAGGAAGCGGGGGAAGTCACCTGTCAAATCCTGCACCCCCTGGTGCAGACTGAGAAGAAAGCTACTGTGCGCCTCTCAAGTGAGTCACATCGTCCTGAGAAGTCTTTGCTGTAGACTCCTTGTCCTAGAAGCCCTGTAAGGCCCTTCCCAGTGACAGGGAAGACAATAGCTCTCCAGTCCTGCTAGATGGATCCCAGACCACCATGCATAACTGCAGGCAGGGCAGGCTGCAGTGAGAAAGAAGGAGGGTCCTTCCTGCCCTAGACACTCTACACATCCCTAGAGAAGGCAGGCTCTGCTCCACAAGGCAGGGCTGTGACTATTTCTCCATTCATCTCTACAGGAACTCTTGGGGTGGGTACTCAGATTTGGGGGAAAGATTGCATATTGTCAGATGACAATCAGATATTTTCTTTTCAAAGGTGCTGCTTTTCCACGTGCGTCTCCGTGGGTCCCTGCCTTCTGGATACTATTCACTTTATTTCTTCTCACATTGGCTGCGGGTGCTTTGCTGGTATTTAGAGGTAAGAGGACTTTCTTATCTGCCTCATTGAAACCTACCTGTGAAGGAGAAAGAGTCACTGAACAAGACCAAAGAGCTCAGACCTCCTTCCACACCATGCTAGGCACCTGTGGGGGTGGACATATCCACGCAGGGTGGGGAGATAGGACACAAGACCTGTGGGAAGTCTGCACTCAGCTATCAGTGTGGTCACAGTCACACCCTGTGCAAAGAGGCCTCTGCCTCGCATGCCCCGACCCAATCCCATCACCCTAGAGGGTTCAGACCAGTCAGGGTTCAAGGTGGGGAATGGAGATTGCTGATGGAACATGAATGGCAAGATTTACAGATGGTATGTCCAGTATTCCTTGCACCGCTCAGTAACTAAGCTGGTGATATAATAGGAACAACAGTAGAGTGGCAAAACCTGGACAAAGATCTCATCTTTTTCATGCAATGCAACATGGTTGGGCTAAATACAAGTGCTTCTGATCTTCTGCCCCATCCCAGCATGAGGTGTTCACACCCTCCCCTTGGCCACCCAACTTGCTATGACATGCCCTGGCTGAATTCAGATGCTTTTTCTCATCCAATCCACATATGGCATCAGTATCCCCTTCCTGGTATTTCCTTTGTGCTTCAGTATTTATTGCCTTTCATTCTTTGAACATTACAGCAAAACAGAGGGCTTCTAGGAAAAAATCCTGTGAAAAAGAGACTTTACAGGAGCACGGTAAGGCAGACCTTTTTTTCTGAGTACCCACTTCGATGCCCATTCACAAGCACCTTCCCTCCTTCAGGTGCAGAGAGCTTTCCTTGTGTTCACAGAGCAAAGCTAAGACACTCATCCGCTTATCTCTGCTGCAGAATGGATGAAGATGTGAAAAAAGACACAGTCCTAAGAGCCCCTTTGGCTCACTAGCCTCCAGCAGAGGAAGATGCCAATTGCTTCCCCTGGAGATGTCCCCATGAAGCGCCTTCAAATCCTCTCTGATCTCATCCCTTCATCTCTCACAAGCAGCAGGAGCATGACCCTCTGGAGAGCTCAGTGCCCTTTTCCCGGGAACCCAACTGTGCAAGGAAGGACATATTAGTTCAGCATGTCCAAAATCATGGAGGAAACCTGCCATCTCCTTGCATTAGTGCGGGACAGAATAGACAGGGCAGACACCAGGTGAGGACTTGTGAACAGCCCCATCAATTGTCCATCTGTGGGACCAAGAGATTGAGCAACCTGAAGGCAGATCTCAGTCAGGGCCATGTCCCACCAGCTGCGATCCTCCAGGGGGTTCTGCAGGGGGTGTTGTGGATGCCAAGCTGTTGCTGACTGGCTAACTCTTGTGTTTTTTCCCTTGCTGTACAGAACTTGAGAAAAACGCTATGGCAGCAGGTACAGTAAAAATCTTTCCACATGGAGAAATTCCCACTTGGGTTTTCCCAAGCACTTGTAGCCGTTGTCATGTAACCTTCGTCCCACCCCAGCCATCTCCTCTTCATCACTCTTGCCCTCCACCAGCATGCCCTCTCCTTTCACATCGTCTTGTACATTCACATAGCCAGGTCACACTAAGGAAATTGCATACAAGTTCTCTGCAGAGCATGCAAATGCCCTTCTCCACATCAGGTGCCAGCCCCAGTTCTGCCAAGCACGATGCAGATGCAAGTGCAAATGCTGACAATAAAGCCACCGTGGAGCAGTCTCCTAGGGAGATTATTTGGATTTTTACTTCTCTTATGGCACTGACCTGCCCTTCTCACCCTGCTGTGCAACATGGAAGCTCTGGAGACACATGGGAAGGACTGACAGACCCCTTGGGCTGTTCTAGCTGTACCACTTTGGGGGACATGCAGCCATTTAGTCAAACCAGGATACCACTTTGTGGGAGGTTTGGGAGGGCTGGTGGACCTATCTGACTACTCAGGCCATGAATGAACATCCTGCTCTGTTCTCACAGGTTTTACAGCAAGTGTCGTCAGGGAGCAACTTACATGGGTGTGCAGTTTGACCACAGTTATATGAGCTTGTATTATTGGAAGAGTTGTGGTTTGCATGGCTTATTTTCTCATTGGTGCAGCTTCTTCAAACTGTGAGATCAGATTAGGTTCTCTCAAGGGGAAGGACTGAACATCACAGGGGTGCCAAACAGCTCTGATCATAGCCCAGCTTTTATAATTTTTTTATGTTTCAAGTGAAGAGCCATTCTGTTGCAACTAGCAATGATCAGAGTCATTCCCCTGTCCCCAGTGCACAGCTGATATGGGGAACGTCATGGGAGAGGAAAACAGCAACAACAAAAAATCCAAGTAAGTGTGTTTTAACCTAAAAGTGAAAAAGTTAAGATGTTTTAATCCTAACCCAGTTATTATGTTTTGCAGTAGTATTGAGCTCATGATAAGGATATTGGGTGCTTGACTCAGCTGCTCACATGCAAACCTCTAGTGACAGCAGAGATGCCCCGGGCTGTCACTGCATGCACCCCCAGAAGGGTACAGGTCTGCTCCACATGAGATCTGCCCCACCCACGTGTTTGTGATCAGTGGAATTTAAAATGCTTTTCAGGTTGATTAGCCAGAACATTTCTATTTTCAGGTGCTAAATTGCCCTGCAGGCATTTTGGTGCAGAAACTGTAGGCCAGGTGAGTTGCCCAAGGCATATTTAGAGAATCAAATCAAGCCTTTTGAAACTTCCCTTAGGGTGAGCATGTTCCAATGAAATTACATTTCTCTTCCAAAATGTGCCCTGACCCCTCTAAGACCATGCTTTAGGCCATGCCAGGAAGATTTCAAAGAAAATGAGAGATTCAGCAGCAAATTAAGGCATAGGGTTTGTATGCTCACAGGAATTTCTTGCTATGATGACTTTGCTAAATGTGTGAGCCAAAGCTCCCCAGGTCAAAGCAGACCCATGTCCAGTTGGCTTATTTCCAGCCTTTCTGAGATGAGAACAGACCTAGCTTCTAGGGGTGATGGGGATTTGCTGATGTCTTCCAGCATCTCCGATTGACAGATGCATACCCAAAACTTTATTTTTGGCGTAGGTAGCTGAATCGGGTTTACATGATCCTGGGCAACTGGCTCTAATTGGCAGTACTTGAGCAGTGGCGTTGGAGCAGATGACCTCCAAGCATAGCTCCAAGCTGAACTAGTCTGTGAAACAGTCCCCCACTGCAGCGATTGGCTTGGGGGAGAGGGGGGCAGGGAGGATGTGCACCTTGCAGATGTTTCCTCTCTTCTTTGCTGTGTTTGTGCAGGCTGTGTGCGTGGGGGAGGAAAACCACAGAAGCGAGCATGTGCTCTGCTCAGCAGCTTGCAAGCAGTGCTTCCTGAAAGGGAACGAGCTTGTTTCTCTCTGGTTTTGCTTTGAGCAAAACACTCCTCATAGAGCCCTGTCAGGTTAGGAGTTTGTTTTCAGTCGTGTGGTGCACAATCAACGAACCCACAGAATGGAAAGATACATTCAAGAGGTCAAGTTGTGACTTTTCTTCTGCCTCTGTCCCTAGCAGTGACTGCACGGTTTCACTGACTAACTGGTTCCCAGTGCCCTGTTCCTGCTTGATTGGCCTCATAAAATTTTTCCTTCAATGCAGCCAGAACCTCTCCTGTTTCAGTTCTGAAATCTTGAGATTTACTTCTAAAAAAGAATTTCCAAAAATTATTTTTAGGTCAATATCAGAGAAAATGACTGAGTGGCTCATATGTTAAGGATGGGTTTACATTATCATTACAAAATCCCATTGTCCTGGTTTTGGCCAGGATGGGGCTAATTTTCTTTCCAGTAGCTACCGTTGAATTTATTATGTGAGGAATATACATAATATATGCGGGGCGGGGGTGGTGAGCGAGCGAGCGACCGCATGGCTCAGCCTCTGGCTGGGGCTAAACCAGGACAAGTGACCACTTACAATTGCTTCCTCTTTAGGTTTTTGCATTTATTTCATTTACACTGTTGTTTCATGTCGGTGCAGCCATAAGGAAAAGAGTGAATTTCTAAAAAATTCTGAGATGAAACTCATGAAGATCCACCTAGAGAAAGAAATAGAAAACTCGATGAAACCAAAGAAGGATGAGCTAGTGCAGGAGAAACTGCAGGGAGAACTAGCTTCTCAAGTCCGACACTTTTTCCAAAATGTTATGTAAGATGAAGACATAACTAAAGAAATGCAGAACATCATGGTGCATACTTCTCCACACACAGGCACTCCTGGAGCTCTGCCATGGCCATGTAAAGTACTTGCACCATTGCTTTGGGTGGTTCCTTCTTTGCCCACCACCCTCACATCTTGATCCTGCATCAGTTATCACCTTGTATTCTACCTTTCCCACCCCCTAGAAATCTCCCTGTCCATGTATGCCTGAAACTCCAGCTCGTCTCCCTATTTTGTTCTCAGATGGTGTCAGGACAGAGGGACAGGCAGGCTCAGGTCCCTGTGGCAAGGGTCCCCAAGGAATGCAGCTCCCATTGGTATGAACTTCACTCAGCTTTGCTCTCCTTGTCAGTCCTCATGCTTGGTTTGCTAGGAATCAGAGAACAGCAGAAGGGCTTGCTGGAAGTTATTGAACCAGTGGGCATGAGTATGTGACAAGGAAATCTTCCAAGACATCAGCCCTCAGGTAATACCTAAGCACTCTTCCTTACCATCTCCTTTCTCAGAGCAGAGCTTCCTGGCCATGGTGAGCAACAAAGGTTGCTTTCCTCCTCTTCTCTGCCACAGTCACTTGCACCCACTATATGATGTCCTCAGCTAAGAAAACAACAGATCCTCTAGTGTTACAGATGACCCGGGTACAACTCTGCTCCTCCTTTCTGAAAGCCTCACATCTCACAGCTCCCCTAATAAGCCAGAAGAAGAGGGGCAAATGGACCAGTGATTCTTTCCAGTTCCCCAAGACCAACTTCATCACAATCCCAAGTGCTTTGCAGGGCAGAAGGCTCCTCTGTTTCACACAGCAGGCACTCATTACTGCCTGCAGTGGACGTCCACTGTCTCTGCATTACTAATACAAAGCTGGAAAATCCTGTGCTGTTTGGCTTGGCAGAGATCTTTTCACTCCCTCTTCCTTGCTTTAGAGCTTTTCCTGCTTCAAGCACAATGTTTAGCTGCTGCAGAAAAGTGCATGTCTCCTGTAGGCCTTGTGTCATGCCTGTCAGACCTAGGCAGATCTCTTGCACACCCACAGACAACCCAAGTGCCACTAGAAACCTCATTGTACAGGACCAGGGTAGAATCATAGAATCATAGAATTGTTCTGGTTGGAAGAGACCTCCAAGATCATCGGGTCCAACCATTAACCTATCACTACCAAATCCCCCACTAAATCACATCCCTTATGGCCTCATCTAAACGTCTTTTGAATACCCCCAGGGATGGGGACTCCACCACCTCCCTGGGCAGCCTGTTCCAATGCCTGACAACCCTTTCGGTGAAGAAATTTTTACGAATGTCCAATCTAAACCTCCCCTCGTGCAACTTGAGGCCATTTCCTCTTGTTCTGTCATCTGTTACTAGGGAGAAGAGTCCGACCCCCATCTCTCTACAGCCTCCTTTCAGATAGTTGTAGAAAGCGATAAGGTCTCCCCTCAGCCTCCTTTTCTCCAGACTAAACATCCCCAGTTCCCTCAGCCGCTCCTCACAGCACTTGTGCTCCAGACCCTTCCCCAGCTTCATTGCCCTTCTCTGGACACGCACCAGCACCTCAATGTCTTTCTTGTAGTGAGGGGCCCAAAACTGAACACAGTATTCAAGGTGCGGCCTCACCAGGGCCGAGTACAGGGGGACAATCACCTCCCTACTCCTGCTGGCCACACTATTTCTGATACGGGCCAGGATGCCGTTGGCCTTCTTGGCCACCTGGGCACACTGCTGGCTCATATTCAGCCGGCTGTCGACCAACTCCCCCAGGTCCTTTTTGGCCGGGCACTTTCCAGCCACTCCCCCCCAAGCCTGTAGCGTTGCCTAGGGTTGCTGTGACCCAAGGGCAGGACCCGGCCCTTGGCCTTGTTGAACTTCATACCATTGGCCTCGGCCCATCGATCCAGCCTGTCCAGGTCCCGCTGTAGCGCCTGCCTGCCCTCCAGCAGATCAACACTCCCTCCCAATTTGGTGTCATCTGCAAACTTACTGAGGGTGCACTCGATCCCCTCGTCCAGATCATTGATAAAGATATTGAACAGAACTGGCCCCAGGACTGAGCCCTGGGGAACACCACTTGTGACCGGCTCCCAACCGGATTGAACTCCATTCACCACAACTCTTTGGGCCCGGCCATCCAGCCAGTTTCCTACCCAGTGCAGAGTACGCCCATCCAAGCCATGGGTAGCCAGTTTCTCCAGGAGGATGCTGTGGGAGACGGTGTCAAAGGCTTTACTAAAGTCCAGGTACACAACGTCCACAGCCTTTCCCTCATGCACTAGGCGGGTCACCATGTCGTAGAAGGAGATCAGGTTGGTCAGGCAGGACCTGCCTTTCATAAACCCGTGCTGACTGGGCCTGATCACCTGGTTGTCCCGTATGTGCCGCGTGATGGCGCTCAAGATGATCTGCTCCATAACCTTCCCGGGCACCAAGGTCAGGCTGACAGGCCTGTAGTTGCCCGGATCCTCCTTCTGGTCCTTCTTGTAGATGGGCGTCACATTTGCCAGCCTCCAGTCAACTGGGACCTCCCCAGTTAGCCAGGACTGCTGATAAACGATGGAGAGTGGCTTGGTGAGCACTTCTGCCAGCTCTTTCAGCACCCTTGGGTGGATCCTATCCAGCCCCATAGACTTGTGCGTGTCTCGGTGGCGTAGCAGGTCACTGACCATTTCCCCTTGGACTTCGGGGTCTACATTCTGCTCCCCATCCCTGTCTTCCTGCTCAGGGGGCTGGGTGCCCAGAGAGCAACTTCCCTTGCTGTTGAAGACTGAGGCAAAGAAGGCATTTAACACCTCAGCCTTTTCCTTGTCCCTTGACACTAAATTTCGCTCCGCATCCAATAGATGAGGGAGATTTTCCTTAGCCCCCTTTTTATTGTTAATGTATTTGTAGAAGAACTTTTTGATGTCTTTTATGGCAGTAGCCAGACTAAGTTCTAGTTGGGCCTTAGCCCTTCTAATTTTCTCCCTGCATAACCTCACAACATCCTTGTAGTCCTCCTGAGTTGCCTGCCCCTTCCTCCAAAGGTTATAGACTCTCCTTTTTTTCCTAAGTTCCAGCCGGAGCTCTCTGCTCAGCCAGGCCAGTCTTCTTCCCCGCCAGCTCATCTTTCAGCTCATGGGGACGGTCTGCTTCTGCGCCTTTAAGATTTCCCTTTTGAAGAATGTCCAGCCTTCCTGGACTCCTTTGCCCTCCAGGACTGCCTCCCAAGGGACTCTGCCAACCAGACTCCTCAACAGGCCAAAGTCTGCCCTCTGGAAGTCCAAGGTGGCAGTTCTGGTAACCCTCCTCTTTACTTCTTTGAGAATCACAAACTAAGTAGGATTCACATGGCTGCCTACTTTGAAGTCAGATTTTTCAACTCCAATTTAGTCAGAGATATAGTACATGATAAAGTTGCTTGCATGTTGCCGTATCATGACATCTGTATTTAGACACCTATGCAGGTCAAGGAGATATGACATGCATCCTAATAGTGACCTGGGCCTCTCCAGGTTGGCATTTGGAGGTTGAGTAAGGTATCACAGCAGGCATGAAGTGGCAGAATATTTCTGCAGGATCTTCATGCGACCGTGGCAGTCTTTCTGTGGCATAGCTCACCTTGCTGAAGGTCATGCCCCAGCAGTTACTGCAAGCATGAGAAAGAACAAAGCCACAGCAAGTGCCTCTAACCAACAGCCAGCAGATTGATTTCAGAGAAACCGAAAGTGCCCTTGCTGGGTTACTTCTGGTGCGAAACTGGTTTCTGAATCTCTGGGTTCAAATGATGGGAGCAGAGCAGGGCAGAAAAGAAATCTTTGTTGCTCACCATGTCCAGGAGGCTCTGCCCTGATCAAGGAGATGAAAAGGAACAGTGTTTAGGTATTATGCAAAGGCTGCTATTTAGTATTTCCCTGGTGTGAAAAAATGAGTGGGAGCAATTTTCCCTCCTTCTCTGCTCTCACTTTTTGCACCCAGTAGATAGTGCTCTTGGGCATCTGCCATTAGTTGTACTAACAGAACAACTGGTAGCTCTGCAGGCACCTTGCAGGCTGCAGAGGAAGAGAGGAATGAGAACAGTTGATGAGAACAGGGCTGTGGTGCTGGGCAAGAACCAGGACATGGCACCGGAATCTCCTGCTTGCTCAGTGGTCCTTGGGACTTCTCCTTCTGTGACAAGTAGCCACACTGGGTGAGATGGCTGTCTAAGAGACAGCCTGGAAAGCCTCTTTATTATTAGAAATGGTGCATTAGCCAGATTAGGTAAAGTCAAAATATCTCCATGCAAAACAGACCCAAGCAAGTGCCCTGCCATTCAGCTGCCACCAGCTCTGGTGTGAATCTTACCTCTAAGCCTTCCTGTGCCCTTTGAATACTCTCTGAGTGCCCTCTCCTCACCTCCAGCTCCTCCTTCCTTCTAGGTGTCCCCATCCAAGACACAACAAGTTGCAGGAGGTCTTCAGCCCTGGTCAAGCAGGCCACCCACATCACCAAGAGGGCAAAGTTCAATGGGAGAGATTCCAGAGACAGTGGGATCTCATCTCAGACAACTCCAAGGAGAGGACTTCTGGTCCCCTGGACATCTGGGAGTGCTGCTGGGGATCCTCTGATCTGCCTGTCTCTCCAATGTACTCTTGATCCGTGCCTGAGATCTCAATCTTCACACCTTCTCTTTTCCTCTAGTTGGCTCCCAGTTTTCTTCTCATGGTTTGTATGAGTTATTCCCCCTTTAGCCCTTTTCTGTCCCAGAAAAGGTCTGATGGTATAGTGAGGGCATTCCCTAAAAGGATAAGAACAAAGTATCCCAGGTTTTCTGGGGGTTCAGCCATACAACAGCCATCTACCTTTGAAAAGCATGTCTCAGTCTGGCAGTTCTGGCTTCGGCATCCTCAGCAGCACAAAGTGCAAGAGAAGTAGTAATGACCCCCATCCCGCCTTGTCCTCCAATAGCAGGTGGCTAAAGAGTACAAAACCCTTTTGTTTTTTTTTTGGCAGATTTCTGTCCCAAGAGAGTGCTTATGTAGTCTGCACGGTCAAGAGAGCTAAACTACAGAAGTGGGGATGGGCTCCAGCCAGAGATGTGCAAGCATCAGTGCTTCCCTCAAGGAAACCGCTGTGTGTCCAACAAGAGCCTCTCTTTCCATTTTGGCTTTAGGTAAAAAGCACGTCCTGATCTGTGCTGTTCAATCAGCATTTTTGGGTTTTGTGCCAGGCTCCAGATTTTGTTCATTCTGACAAATAAAGTGGTGTCGTGGTTTAACCCCAAATTGTAACCCAATACCACGCAGCTGCTCGCTCACTCCCCACTTCCCCGCTGGGGTGGGGAGGAGAATTGGAGAGAAAGGAAAACTCGCGGGTTGAGATAAAAACAGCTCACCAGGACAGCAAAGGAAAAATATAAAAATATATTAATAATGATAGTAATAATAATAATATATATAAGGATAATAGAATATATAAAACAAACGATACACAATTTCTCACCACCCGACAACCGATACAGCCCGTCCCAAGCAGCAGGCAGGGAGCAGGGGTATCCCCCTCAGCTATCCCAGAACAGCCAGTTCCAGAGAGAGCAGGCGAGGGAACAAACAGCCGAACGAATGAAAAACAAAAAGGAAAAATAGGGAAACAAAAAGCAACCCGAAGGGAAGCTTAAGGATTAAGACACCAAGGGTCTAAAAAGCCTAGTGGCCCACTGACTGACCCTCACTTATACCAGGCTTGACATCTATGGTATGGAATACTCTCTGTGGCCAGTTTGGATCAACTATTCTGGCTCTACCCCTCCCAAGTTTTTGCCCCTGCACATTAGCAAAACCTGGGAAACTGCAAAATGTCCTTGGTCATTCAGCAGCAACCAACAACATCAGTGTGCTGTCACTGTTCTTCACACACTAAATCCAAAACACAGGAGCTGCTGAAAACAAAACTAGCTCTGTCCCGGCCTAAACCAGGACAGATGGGAGTAGAAGTGCTTGAGGAAATGCACCTAATGTGTGAGCTTGGTCTATGCTGACTCTCTCCAAAATGTTTTCACTAGAAATTCTGTGGTCTCTGACCCTGCAGGGTTGAGGACTGGTTGACAACTGAGCAGTGAGCAACTTTCCTAGGTTGGGGCTTCCATCCATGTACCTTGGAACTCCACTTAAGCTTCAGGAGCTCCATTTAAGCTCAGGCTTGGGCCTTGAATCCCTGTCTGACCTATGTTACAGGTCTGTTGGCCTCAAGCTCCATTACAGCCATGACCATGCCTGGCCATGGATCCCATCAGTCCTCACCCATGGATTGTGTTTGTAAAAAGTAGGTGGGGAAGCTCATTGTCCCTCCACCATCCTGTAGGACTTCATAAACATGAATAAACTCAACGATTTTTGCCTCAGTCTTCACTGGCAACCTCTCTTCCCACACCTCTCGAGTGGATGGACCGCGAGATGGGGACTGGGAGAGCAAAGTCCCTCCCACGGTAAGAGAAGATCAGGTTCGTGACTACCTGAGGAACCTGAATATACATAAGTCTATGGGACCTGACGAGATGCATCCCAGAGTCCTGAAGGAATTGGCTGATGGAGTTGCCAAGCCACTCTCCATGATATTTGAAAAGTCATGGCAGTCAGGTGAAGTCCCTGGGGACTGGAAAAGGGGAAACATTGTGCCCATTTGTAAAAAGGGTAGGAAGGAGGACCCTGGGAACTCCCGACCTGTCAGCCTCACCTCTGTGCCTGGGAAGATCATGGAACAGATGCTCCTAGAAACGATGCTGAGTCACATGGAGGACAGGGAGGTGATTGGAGACAGCCAGCATGGCTTCACCAAGGGCAAGTCCTGCCTGACCAACCTGGTGGCCTTCTACGATGGGGTGACTGCATCAGTGGACAAGGGCAAAGCAACCGATGTCATCTCTCTGGACTTCTGTAAGGCCTTTGACACGGTCCCCCACAACATCCTTCTCTCGAAACTGGAGAGATATGGATTTGATGGGTGGACTGCTCGGTGGACGAGGAATTGGTTGAATGGTCGCATCCAGCGGGTAGTGGTCAATGGCTCAATGTCCAGACGGAGATCCATGACAAGTGGAGTCCCTCAGGGGTTCATACGGGGACCAGTACTGTTTAATATGTTCATCAGTGACATAGACAGTGGGATCGAGTGCACCCTCAGCAAGTTCGCGGACGACACCAAGCTGAGTGGTGTGGTGGATACGCTTGAGGGACGGGATGCCATCCAGAGGGACCTGGACAAGCTCGAGAGGTGGGCCCGGGCAAACCTCATGAGGTTCAACAAGGACAAATGCAAGGTCCTGCACCTGGGTTGGGGCAACCCCCAGTATCAATACAGGCTGGGGGATGTAGGGATCGAGAGTAGCCCTGCCGAGAAGGATTGTCAACAAGGACAAATGCAAGGTCCTGCACCTGGCTTGGGGCAACCCCCAGTATCAATACAGGCTGGGGGATGTAGGGATCGAGAGTAGCCCTGCCGAGAAGGATTTGGGGGTACTGGGGGACGAAAAGCTGGACATGAGCTGGCAATGTGTGCTTGTAGCCCAGAAAGCCAACTGTATCCTGGGCTGCATCAAAAGCAGCATGGACAGCAAGTCGAGGGAGGTGATTCTGCCTCTCTACTCTGCTCTGGTGAGACCCCACCTGCAGTGCTGCATCCAGCTCTGGAGCCCACAACACAAGAAGGACGTGGACCTGCTGGAGCGGATCCAGAGAAGGGCCATAAAAATGATCTGAGGGCTGGAGCACCTCTCCTATGGAGACAGGCTGAGAGAGTTGGGGTTGTTCAGCCTGGAGAAGAGAAGGCTCTGGGGAGACCTTATTGCAGCCTTTCAGTACTTAAAGGGGGCTTATAAAAAAGAAGGGGACAAACTTTGTAGCAGGGCCTGCTGTGATAGGAGAAGGGGGAATGGTTTTAAACTAAAGGAGGGGAGATATAGGGCAGACATAAGAAAGAAATTTTTCACAATGAGGGTGGTGAAACACTGGCACAGGTTGCCCAGAGAGGTGGCAGAGCTCCGCTGGGGTGGAAAAAACACAATGGGATTGAGTTTCAAATTCTGAACCCAGAGGCCAAGTGTGCATGCTGCCGGTTAATGCTCGTTCCCTATTTCCCCTCTTTTGAGCAACAGGTCAGACTTGCTTTTTTCCTTCAAGAAAGCTGGCTACCGTACCTCCCAGAAAGCTGATTCACTTGAGGATAAATGGAGCATCTTAATTTATGCGGTCATCCTTTGATGATGAGATAGACACCGACACTTGACTTGTGCTCAGAAAGTTTTATTGCGATTAGGCACTAGCTAATTCCTTGCAAGCAGGAACGGTGCAAACCAGCACAATGTTCAGGAAGGATCAGCTCACTTTTCTTCTGCCCTTTAAGACCTGAAGATGTTTCTTCCTTCTTTGCTTATTTCTTCTTTGCTTTATGTGAAGACAAAGCCTGACTAGTCGAGATTATCTAGGTAACAGAATTAGAACTACTAGGTCTGGGTACAGATATAGTAAAATTGGGACCGGAAACTAGACACTGGGGTGGAGAAAGAGAGGTAAAAGAGAAAAAAAATGAGGGCCAAGAAATAGGAAGAGGGATAATAAGGTACCTGGTGCTGTCTGATGGTACCTGTTGGCTTGATGACTGTAGCTGGAGCAGGATGATAAACCCAATTTACTCTTCTGACTACACCATAAGAGCCACACCTGCTTCGGTGATCAGGAGGACTGAGGAGGGAGCAGGGTGGGTGCTTTCCTTAGCAAGCCCAGGATAGACAGATCAAGCATCCTGATGTTATTGCAGCGGCACCTGCTCTGGCCCTTTCGGCAACAGTAGCTGCCCACCTCTTCAGAACGAAGTGTTGGTTGCTCGAGCTGGTTGTTCTGTGGTCGTGTCAGTGGAGGAGGTGAGAGGCATACTGTGTTCAACTACTTGTTGTCTCACTGTCTGTGTACCTCTACCAGCAGACTCTACAACTTCCTTTATTTTTTGCGCTATGTTTTTAAAATCTACTTTTCCCCATAAATTAGGATTACCATTCGGGAGACAAGGTTTCACTTGCTGTTCCATTATCTGCTCTGCAGCCTCTTTCTTCCTTTCTTCTATATGTTGCTTTGTTTCTTCCTTTAATAGACTCTCCAGCTCCTCTCTCTGATGTCCTTCATAGTCACAGCAGAACCAGAAGGGGTATATGTTGCACAGGCCATAAAGAAAGACAACAATAGCAAGAACGAACAGCCCTGCAACCTGGAAGAGAAAATAATAAAACTAATGATGACACTGGACTTTATGTTCCTAAAAATGTTTTGCACCTGAGTGAGAGGAGTACTTTACTATATTAAACATCTTGCATTATTATTAAGCCACATAGTTCTTATAAAATAAATTCCTTGCTCCTGCCATGGCTAGATGACAACTGATGGTACAAGATATACTCACTGAAACAAGGAATATCAGTCTCTCTCTCTCAAACAGTAAATTATCTTATTTCTTATTTTCATAAAACTTGCTTTAATAAATTTTAGCCTCAGGAAGAACATGCTAATTATAAACTCGTGTTGATAAATGTTAATTAAAAACAGAAGCAGCAAAAAAAAAAAGTAATGCAAATGTAGAAAACATATCAAATAAAAATCATAATTGCAATTTAATGCTTCATTCTGCAGATGAAATGGTTTCCATATTGCTATACATTCCAGATTCTTCACACATACAAAATAGGCGAAATTAAAATACCTAAAATCCTAGGTTCCTAGGACTCTTACCTGAGATTTTGTGTAGAATTCACTGGGCAATTCTGCTGCTCTGCTTTGGTTTGCATTTTGATTGCTGTTTCCTTCATTTGTTGAAGCCAGGCAGTCTATATATCTGCCATCACATAGTAGGATCACGCACCAAACCAGAGGAGGTAGTAATGCTCTAAAAAATATCTCACTCTTCTGGCAGTGCGAGCATTTCCCAAAGCGGCGAGCCCAGGGAATGCAGGCAGGGTGGGAGGTCAAGCTCAGAAAAAATGTAATGAATGCTGGACAGAAAAAGTAGGAAACAACATACAATTTCTTTAATGAGTCCTTCTGAGGACATTTAAATTCAATCTCCATTATTTCTTCGACCGCAATCAGAATTATGGAATAAAATGATACAGACAGCACATTATAATGATTTTTCCAAAACGTGAAGAATTCCTTTCTGACAGACATTTTGTTTGGTGGTCAATACTTCACCAACTCAGAGGACTAAGGAAGTCTTCTATGTGTCTATATCACACAACTCGTCTTCTTATACACTTTCTGTCACCATGTCTGCAAATGATTAAACAGCAGTGAGGAAGTGAAAATTAAAACACACACAGTAATTGGTACATATACAGCTACAACCTGACTTTGTAGATTTTGAAACTTGTGGTTTCATATGTCATTGTGCTTCACACAGAATCACAAAAACACAGACTAGTTGAGGTTGGAAGGGACCTCCAGAGGTTATCTGGTCCAACCCCACTGCTCAAGCAGGGCCACCTGGAGCTGGTTGCCCAGGACCTTGTCCATTCGGCTTTTGAATAAGTCCAAGGATGGCGACTCCACAACCTCCCTGGGTAACAATGTCTGTAAGACTCAGGGACCAGTTTGGGGCTTGCTACATTTTTCTGTCCATATGACGCCTTCTTGGAGATGCACCTTGATTGGGTAAGAGGCAACAGGCACAAGCTGCAACAAGGGAAATTCCGATTGAACGTAAGGAAATTTGTTTTGGTAGCTTTTTACCATGAGAGTGATCAAATAGTAGAACATGCTGAGGAAACTCCATCCTTGGAGGTGTTCAAGGTGCTCATCTGACTAGACCTGCTTTGATCAGGGTGTTGAACTAGATGGCCTCCAGATGTCCTTTCCAACCTAAATTATTTTGTATTTCCTTGTGTTTTTTTCACCTTGTTGCTACAGGGTAAAGCAGAGAATGTACATAAAAATGAGAAACTGTTGCTTCTTGCCATTGCATTATTGCCATAATCAGTGTCATGCCATAAATTTTGCCAAGATTATGAGAGCTGAAACCAAGTTCCAGCTGTACTTCTACAGACTGAGACCCTAAATTAGAGAGGTATAAAATTAAACAAATTAGAGGAGGAGTGCAGATAGTGCTCAAATCTGAAAATTAAGCTTTTCCATAAAATGGGAAACTAATTGGAATGCAATGAGAGATGCCTAGAGAAAGAAAAACAAAGTCATGGTGTGCTGATATAGATTCAGGTGGTTAACCCAGGATGTAAAACGGAATATGCTCATCCAGCTTGAGGTGCCTTGTAGACAGGTTAGGGAAGCCTGCTCTAATGTTTAGTTGTTAAAAGTCACAGTAACAATTACTAAGCATGAATATTCCTGACCTCTAAACTCAGACTAATAATAAGCAGCTATTTTGCCTTGAGGTAAAGGACGTGCAATATAGAAATAGGTGAGGAAATGTTCTAAAACCGCCATGTAAGATTAGTTATCAGATGGGAGATCTCTGCACTACCTGAAGGTGTAAAAAGTCAAGGCCATTTCTGATGAAAGCTCCCGTAATTGCTTTCAGATTTTGATTGTAGTTGTTTTGAACACTGTCTGCATCCTGGTTTACGCCACAGCCTTTGCTCTCTGATCATCTATGCCATGAAATAACTAACTTGCAACTGGGCTCTGAAGTGTGTGCGTTTCATGCCCCAAGGATGGGCACAGGCTGCACCAAATCTGGCTTTCTTCTCCCAGTGCAATAACCACAGGGTGCTCCTGCAGATCTGGACTCTCATGTCCCATCTGTGACACATGTGTGCACAATCTGCAGCTCCAGGCTATGAAAGATCTGCAGCAAGCCATGTCTCCACTTACATACACTAAACCACTCAACAGGGTGACACAACAGATCCTCCTCTCCTTCTCAATAACCAGCCTCCTGCCTTCATCTTGGAGGTCCAAATGGGCAGCTGGGGGACTCAGAGGAACAAAATGTTGCCCAAATGTCCTGATTTTGGCCGTGACAGAGCTAATTTTGTCTCCAGCATTTACTGTGTTTTGGATTTAGTATGTGAACAAAGTTGATAATACACTGATATTATTAGTGGCTGTTAGGTGACCAAGGACATCTTCCAGTTTCCCAGGTTTTGCTAATGTGCAGGTGCAAAAACTTGGGAGGGGTATAGCCAGTATAGTTGACCTAAACTGGCCAAAGAGAGTGTTCCATACCATAGATGTCATGCCCAGGATAAGGGAGGGTCGGCCAGTGGGCCACTTCCCTTCTTTTTCCCTTTTTTCTTTTGTTTGGGCCTTTTTGTTCGTTCATTCGGCTGTTCGTTCCCTCACTCACTGTCTCTGGAACTTGCTGTGCTGGGATAGCTGGGGGGGTATACCCCTGCTCCCTGACTGCTGCTCGAGACGGGCTGTATCGGTCGTCAGGTGGTGAGAAATTGTACATCATTCATTTTATATGTTCTATTATCCTTATATATTGTTATTATTATCATTATTAATATATTTTTATCTTTTTCTTTGCTGTCCTGGTGAACTGTTTTTATCTCAACCCACAAGTTTTCCTTTCTCTCCAATTCCTCTCCTCTACCACACCGGGCAGGGGGGGAGTCAGTGTGTGGCTGCATGATATTCTGTTACCATCTGGGGTTAAACCACGACAGTCCTTTTGGGCACCCAATTTGGGGCTCAAGAGGGGCCTGGCCAGCTCAGCTGAGAGAGCATCAGACTGAGGGTCCATGGTTCAAGCCCCTGGTCAGGCTCAAAGCGTTGAGATGACAACAGAGTGTTGACCAGAGTGTGTTAAAAGCATTTGTTATAAGCATCCATTATATTAATTGTTGCTGGTCACAATGTTGTTTCATTTGTTTAGAGAGTTACTCTCAGAGTTGTATCATGTGGCACCTTACTGCATGCTGTTTATCAATGTTTATGTGTGGTTTGTTACCTCTGGGCATTGGATTAAGGTTATTGCTTTGCAGATGGGGATGGGGTATCAGCATTGGCAAATTCCAGGCCTGCACTCTGACCCCAACCAGATAGGGCTGAAGCAACAGGCCTCCAGAAGGGTTGAAGGTTTTGGTGATGTCTCACCAGGTATAATCACCTTTAAAAGCAAGCAATACTAGGTCATGGCCAATCTGAAAAAAAGAGGGCTCATCCAGGATTTTCAGACATGTCCACAGCTCTCAACATGCAGGCCTCATCCCCCAGGTAGGTGACATCTGTGCAGCAAGGAGCGTGACACGGCAACCGTGCAGCTGAGGAGGCACCAAGCCCTCAATGGCAGGAGGTGACCAGGTGACACTGTGTCCCATGGAGCCATTTGTAGACAGAGGGGCTCAGGTTGCACACTGCTGCACCAGCAATGACAGGGCAGGGGCTGCTCTTGGGCAGGGCCACCTTACCTCTGAGCACACGTAGGCAAGGAGACAGACCTCAAAGGTTTTGGGAGGGGCTCATGTTGTTTGCTGGCCCCATGGGGACCTGGGCACATCCAGCTACTGGGCACAGACCAGGGCTTGAGCAACTGGGGTTGTTCTGACACCACAGCCTGGTTGATTTGTGAAGGTATCTCTGGAGGTCATCTGGTCCAACCCCACTGCTCAAGCAGGGCTACCTAGAGATGGTTGCCCAGGACCTTGTCCAGATGGCTTTTGAGTATCTCTAAGGATGGAGACTCCACAATCTTCCTGGGCAATCTCTCACCCTCCCTTGTCAATGCTTGCCACCCTCGCAGTGAAAGCGTTTCCTGAGGATCAGAGGAACTGTCCTGTGTTTCAGCTGATGTCCATTGTCCCTTGTCCTGTCACCAGCACCTCTGAGAAGAGCCTGGCTCCATCCTCTTTGCACCCTCCCATCAGGTATTTCTACACATTGATAAGATCCACCCGGAGCCATCTCCTCTCCAGGCTGAACAGTCCCAGCTCTCTCAGCCTTTCCTCATGAGACATGCTCCAGGCCCTGCATCATCTTTGTGGTCCTCCCCTGGACTCTCTCCAGTATGTCCATGTCTCTCTTGTACTGGGAAGGGTACCAGAGAGACATGTCCTGGCATTTTTGTGTGTCTTCCTATTCACAGGACGGGACCGTTGTTGAGTTTGGAGGAGGTGATCCTTGACTGTTGACCAACTTTCCTGGGCCCTCTTCCCTCCAGGGCCTTATCCCATGGGACTCTCCAAGCAGACCTTTGAAGAGGCCAAAGGCTGCTCTCCTGAAGTCCAGGGCTGGGAGCTTGCTTTTGACCCTCCTCCCTCCCCTCAGGATCCTGAACTCCATCATCTCACAGTCACCACAGTCAAGGCTGCCTTTGAACTTCCCATTCCCAGCAAATCCCTTGTGCTTGGTGAGTAGGAGGTCCAGCAGAGCCCCTCTCCTCCTTGGCTCCTCTATCACTTGCAGGAGGAAGTTATCAACAATATACTCCAGGAACCTCCTGGATTGCTCCAGGCACTCCAGCTGCTCTCTCACATAAAGGGCAACTCCTCCTCCTCCTCTTCCCAGCCTGTCCTTCCTGAAGAGCCTGTGCGCCTCCATTGAAACGCTGCAGCCATGGGAGCCATCCTACCACGTCTCCCTGACCCCAACAAGATCCCTGCAACTGCACCCAGGTCTCTACCTCATCCTCTTGACTCCCCATACGGCCTGCATTAGTGGACAGGCACTTCACATTAGTGGACAGGCCTAGAAAGGGGTTGGGGGATTTCTCCATCATGCTGCCTTGTAGGCACTTCCTTCTTGAAAGGCAAGTGCTGGAGGTGACCCTGCTTAAGCCCCATTTTGTTGAGTTTGTGTTCTGTTCCTGTCACATCCCCCCAGGGCCTCTGCTCATCAGCCATGTCTGTCACTCCCTCACAGGACTGCCGGTTACACTTGCCTTCCCCCATCCTTCCCAGTTTAAAGCCCTCCTTACAGGCTCAGCCGTCCCATTGGCCAAAGCAGCTTTGCCCTGCTTGGTGAGGTGGGTCCCATCTCTCCCCAGGGGATGCTGATCTGCAAACAAGGGCCATTGGTCAAAGAGCCAAAAACTCTGTTGCCAAAACCAGCTTCACAGCCAATTACTGACCTGTAATATCAGTACCCTCCTCCGCATACCCTTTCAAACCTCAACAGCAGGACTGAGGAGAACCCCACCTGGCCCTCCTGCCCTTGACTACAACCCCCAGAGCTCTGCAGTCACTTTTGACCCTGGCCAGGTTACCCCTGGCAGAATCACTTGCACTCACATGGAAGAACAGCTGGGAGGAGCAGTCAGAAAAGGGTAAAAAAGTGTGGGGGAGAAGGGGCAGGAGGCTTTGCAGGGAGGATGCTGCCCCCGAGGGACAGGCAAACTCGCCTCGGGCTCCGCTGTCTGAGTGGGAGGAAATGAAAGCGGGGGCTCTGCAGGCGCAGCGTCCGCGGTGGGGGCTGAGGCAGGGCCCCCGCTCGTCACAGCCTCTCGTTGTGGGAAAGGCACTGCTAGCCACAGCAATGCAAGCGGAGCAGTCCCAGGCGAGCTGCAAGCCACGGGCCAGGCAGCTCTTGAAGCGCTGTCCCCAGCTCAGAGGAGAGCAGACGCTTGAAGGAGAGGCTGTTCCTGCAGCGCCCCAAAAAATGGTGGGGCAGGTGGGCTGTGCCAGGCTGTCTCCTGCTGGCCCTGCCTTCCTCCTGCTGCTGCTGCTGGGTGAGTTGGGGGGTTTCTTTGGGTTGGGGCTCAGGCCTGGAGGGCTGCCAAGCGGGGCAGGACAGGGCCCGTGCTGGGCCCAGGGGAGGATGGGGCAAGGGTGTGCAGAGCAGCCGTGCAGCATTGAGGGGCAGAGTTGCTTTGATGAGGGGAGGAAGACGATTGCTTCCTCCAGCTACGGCACAGCTCAGAGCTGGGCAGATGCTGGAGTACTTTAGGTAGCCATGGCATCTACCTGGAACAGGAAACCCACCCAGGTTTGGGGTGGTGTCAAGTAAGGAGACCAAGGACATGCAGGATGGAGACGCATGGGTGGGAAGGTGCTTGCCCAGCAAGGACTCAGCAGTGGGAACTGGGCATGTGGGAGAGCTGGGTCACTGACACTCTAACCAAAACCCTCTCTGCCCCATGATGCAGGTGCCAGCGTGACCACCCAGGACATCTGCAGCTCCCCAGGTGATGGTGAGCACAGGGATGTGTACAGAAAAGGGAGGTGTGCAGGGGGTCGGGATGATAAAGAAGAGGGGTTTTCTTCCCCAAGTACAAGTCTGTAAAGGAGACACTCTTTGCTTACAGATCCAGAGCATTTGACAGCCCCACCATCACGTATCTTTGCCTGTAGCATACCTGCACCACTGCCTTCCTTCCAGGTGATCTCCGGGCTCCTCATCTGAGCCTCAACTTACTTTCTGTTCAACCTGGAGACACAGTTCAGGCCTGGCACTTCATCCTGATGGAGTCTCCTGCTACCTGGATCATCTTCTGCAAGGATGGGGTGGAGCAGAGCAGCCTGAAAGCTGAATGGGGTCAGCTGAGCTATGTTGTGCTGCTGAATGTCACCCTGGAGAGTGCAGGGACATACACATGTGGGTACCAGCAGAGGAACGAGAGGAACTGGGTGAGGAGCTCTGCCCTCAGTGCTCCCTGGCAGCTGACTGTCACAGGTGAGATGTGGCACTGGGGCACAGGCAGGAACCACTCCAGGTCTCCACAGACCTCAAGTGTGTGTGGGGACCTCACCATGCTTTGCCATGCCTCAGGCAGTTGGGATGCTGGGGGTAAGGGTGCAGTTCAGCCCAGGGACAACTCCTCCCAGTCACGGGAGAGCATCTTGCTCTGCTCCTGCCCCAGCATCACGGAAAGGGGAGAGTGGAGGTGCCAGATCAAATCCGGAGCCACAGCTGTGCATTGCATTGATTGATTTATCACGACGCTTCAGACATGGTGGATCAGGGTGTCCCCACAGTTGCTTAGTCTGTGCAGTCCCTGGGAGAAGTAGAGACTCTCACTGTCTCCCTTTTTCCTCCCAGGCAGCGGGTCCAGCTCCCAGTCAGGGCCATCGACCACAGGTGAGTCATTCCCTCCCCACACGCCCAGTGTCCCCCAGCATTGGGCCGAGGGATATTGGGCTGCCAGCACCAAGGCACAGGGAGGTTCATCAGCCGGGATCTGGCTTGGCTCTAAGGGCATCTCCTGCTCTCTGCTTCTCCCCATGATGCCTTCTCTTCCTTAACATCTTCTCTCCTCCCCAGCTCCCCATCCCCAGCTCCTCCACAGCCTCCCCACAGGCATTGTGCTGGGAGTGGTGGCCACCTTCTCCCTCCTCCTCCTGGCTGCAGCCAGCTACTGTGCCATGAAGAAAGGTAAGCGATTTGAGAAACTGGGGGTAAACCATGAGGTGAAACCCAGAGGGGAGTTAAAACAACCCGTATCGGTTCAGGATTGCCGACTCTTTACCCCTGTTTCATGGGAAGCTGAGACTCTCAGGCCTTTCCTTTATCAGCTCGTGGGAGCAAAGGTGCTGAGATGGGGATAACTTTTCACAGAATCACAGAATCACAGAATGGTAGGGGTTGGAAGGGACCTCTGGAGACCACCTAATCCAACCCCCCTGCTAGAGCAGGGTCACCTAGAGCATGCTGCACAGGATGGTGTCCAGGTGGGTTTTGAATATCTCCAGAGAAGGAGACTCCACACCCTCCCTGGGCAGCCTGTGCCAGTGCTCTGTCACCCTCAGAGGAAAGAAGTTTTTCCGCATATTTTGACGGAACTTCCCATGTTCCAGTTTGTGCCCATTGCCCCTTGTCCTGTCCCTGGGCACCACTGAAAAGAGTTTGGCTTTGATACCCGCCCTTGAGATATTTATAAGCATTGATGAGGTCCCCTCTCAGTCTTCTCTTCCTCAGGCTGAACAGCCCCAGCTCCCTCAACCTTTCCCCACACGAGAGATGCTCCAGTCCCCTCATCATCTTTGTAGCCCTCCGCTGGACTCTCTCCAGTAGTTCCTCATCTTTCTTGAACTGAGGAGCCCAGAACTGTACCTAGTGCTCCAGATGGGGCCTCACTAGGGCAGTGTAGAGGGGGAGGAGAACCTCCCTCGACCTGCTGGCCACACTCTTCTTAATGCACCCCAGGATGTTGTTGGCCTTCCTGTCCGCAAGGGCACATTGCTGGCTCATGGTGAATGTGTTGTCTACCAGGACTCCCAGGTCCTTCTCCTCAGAGCTGCTTTCCAGGAGGTCAAAGTGGGGAGGGAGAGACCAAATGCATCCCTTCCCCACTCACACATTTGCTCCCAGCCCTCTGGGCAGAAGAAAGGAGTCTCCCAGCTGCCCTGAGCAAAGCAAGCACGGCTCCTCGACACTTGGGCTGCCCACAGCTGCTGAGAGGTTGGGAGAAGACAGTCTGGGAAATGGGATTAACCCAGCATAGGATAAGCGGGAAAAGTCCCTCCCTGAGTGAGGTGTGGAGGTTCAGCCCATCATCTTCATGGGGCAGCGCAGAGCATGGAAAGGCAGGGCTGTTCAGTAACTCTGCCTCCCCGCCTCCCCCTTTCTTCTCCTTGCAGGGGCCTGCCGAGAGAGATGCCAAAGGTGAGCAGCAATCACTCCTGGCTGCGGGGCTGAGGGAGGATGGAGACAGGGCCATCTTGGTTCATCTGGGGTGGCCCAATATTCCCAATAATTTAAATCTCCGTTGTCGTGGTTTAGCCCCAGCCAGCAGCTGAGCCACACGGTTGCTCGCTCACACCCCCCTCCTGGTGGGATGGGGGACAGAATCGGGAGAAAGAAAGGCAAAACTCGTGGGTTAACAACAACAGTTTAACTGGACAACAAAGGGAAAGAAAAACAAACAAACAAACAAGAAACCCCAAACAAACAAACAAACAAGAAACCCCAACAATAACAAGAGAGTGTACTTAGCGGTGCTTCCCGTACAGGTCACTTCCCACCCGGAGCCCGACGCCCAGACTGCTTCCGAGCAGCGATCCCCCACTCTCTGGTCGTCCCCCTCTATATAGTGAGCGTACAGTCACATGGTATAGAATAGACCCCGGCCAGCTTCTGGCGAAAATTTACCCTATCCCAGCTGCAACCAGGACATTATCCACCCCTTATTCTATACCATATACGTCACGCTCAGATCCTACACTTTCCAATTAATCACCACCACTTTTCCTGTTATAAATATATATGCAAACATACACAGACATCATTCCCTTAGTCTATGGACCATCCCTTCGAAGTGTCTATTGAGTTCATTTAGTCCATGACTTAGGGCTCCATCTGTCATAACAGTCTCTTGGGGCAGGAGAGATGATGTGGAGTTTGCTCTGTTGGCGAAACAGGGCTGGGTCTTGGTGCGGTGCAGGAGGTGACACTGGACGCAGTGGGAGGATGGTGTGTAGTGTTGGATTGTTGCATGTTGCATCTGGAGCTTGCAGTCACGGTATCTGGCTCGGCTGCTGCATCATGTCCATGGTCTGTGGGTTGAAGATGTCGATCTCTTGAGGAAGTTGATGGGCGCCAGTTGCTAAAGACAGTTCTGCTTCCATTACCGCGGCACTTTGCTCCATTTTATCAACAGTACAATCTTTATTAATTTGGGTAATTCTTGCTATAATATTGATTTGGCATATAGCAACTGTGACAGAGATGACATACAGTGACAGGGTTATATAGCAATTAACATCATACATTTTAATTCGTTGGCTATTCTCACCCAAAATCAAATCCCCCCGAGTTACACATCAGACTTCCCCATCCTTTCGCATCACCCACCAGGCCCTTGAGCAAAAGCAATCCCACGGATGGGTTTGCCTTTGCCTGAGGCAGGAGTAACCCAGGCTGTCTTCCCTAACATATTCTTCATGGGCACTACAGGAACTTTATCCCCTTCTACAGTATGGAAAGGCTTGGATTGGGCAGGACCAGCTCGATTGGTAGATCCTCTAGTGTTAACTAACCAGGTGGCTTTTGCTAAATGTGTATCCCAATGTTGGAAGGTCCCACCACCCATTGCTCTCAGTGTAGTTTTCAGTAGTCCATTGTATCGTTCAATTTTCCCAGAGGCTGGTGCATGATAGGGGATGTGATACACCCACTGAATGCCATGCTCTTTGGCCCAGGTGTCTATGAGGTTGTTTCGGAAATGAGTCCCATTGTCTGACTCAATCCTTTCTGGCGTGCCATGTCGCCATAAGACCTGCTTTTCAAGGCCCAGGATAGTGTTCCAGGCAGTGGCATGCGCACGGGATATGTTTCCAGCCATCCCGTGGTTGCTTCCACCATTGTAAGCACATGGCGCTTGCCTTGGTGGGTCTGTGGGAGTGGGATATAATCAATCTGCCAGGCCTCCCCATATTTCTGTTTCAGCCATCGTCCTCCATGCCAGAGAGGCTTTGACCGCTTGGCTTGCTTGATTGCAGCGCATGTTTCACACTCATGGATAACCTGTGCAATAGTGCCTATGGTCAAATCCACCCCTCGGTCATGAGCCCATCTGTATGTTGCATCTCTTCCCTGATGGCCTGAGGTGTCATGGGCCCACCAAGCTAGGAATAATTCACCTTTGTGTTGCCAGTCCAGATCCACCTGTGCCACTTCAACCCTAGCAGCCTGATCCACCTGCTGGTTGTTTTGATGTTCCTCAGTGGCCCCACTCTTAGCTACGTGGGCATCTATGTGGCGTACTTTTAGAACCAGCTTCTCTAGCCGGGCAGCAATATCTTGCCACAATTTGGCAGCCCAGATGGGTTTGCCTCTGCGCTGCCAGTTGTTCTGCTTCCATTGCTGTAACCACCCCCACAGAGCATTTGCCACCATCCAGGAGTCGGTATAGAGGTAGAGCACTGGCCACTTCTCTCGCTCAGCAATATCTGAAGCCAGCTGGATGGCTTTCACCTCTGCAAACTGACTCGATTCACCTTGTCCTTCAGTGGCTTCTGCGACTCATCGTGTAGGACTCCACACAGCAGCTTTCCACCTTCGATGCTTTCCCACAATACGACAGGACCCATCAGTGAACAGGGCATATTCCTTCTCATTTTCTGGTAGTTCATTATACGGTGGGGCCTCTTCAGCACGTGTCACCTCTTCCTCTGTCGACATTCCAAAATCTTTCCCTTCTGGCCAGTCCGTGGTCACTTCCAAGATTCCTGGGTGACTGGGGCTTCCTATTTGAGCTCGTTGTGTGATCAGTGCGACCCACTTACTCCATGTGGCATCGGTGGCATGATGTGTAGAGGGGACTCTCCCTTTGAACATCCAGCCCAGCACCGGCAGTCGGGGTGCCAGGAGGAGCTGGGCTTCAGTACCAACCACCTCCGAAGCAGCTCGAACCCCTTCATATGCTGCCAAGATCTCTTTTTCAGTTGGAGTGTAGCGGGCCTCAGATCCTCTGTATCCCCGGCTCCAAAACCCCAGGGGTCGACCTCGAGTCTCCCCTGGTGCTCTCTGCCAGGGGCTCCAGGTAGGGCCGTTCTCCCCAGCTGCGGTGTAGAGCACATTTTTAACATCTTGCCCTGCCCGGACTGGCCCAAGGGCTTGTTGTTGCTCAGGGCCCCATGTGAAATTGTTCTTCTTTCGGGTCATGTGATAGAAAGGGCTTACCATGAAACTGTAATTTGGAATATGCATTCTCCAGAAACCCATAACACCTAAGAAAGCTTGGGTTTCTCTTTTGTTAGTTGGTGGAGACATGGCTGCTATTTTGTTGATCACATCTGTCGGGATCTGATGACGTCCATCTTGCCATTTTATTCCTAGGAACTGGATCTCCTGTGCAGGTCCCTTGACCTTCCCTCGTTTGATGGCAAACCAGCTCTCAGAAGAATTTGAATTATTTTTTCCCCTTTTTCAAAAACCTCTTCTGCTGTGTTGCCCCACACAATGATGTCATCAATGTATTGCAGGTGTTCTGGAGCTTCACTCTTTTCCAGTGCAGTCTGGAGCAGCCCATGGCAAAGGGTGGGGCTGTGCTTCCACCCCTGGGGCAGTCGATTCCAGGTGTACTGGATGTCCCTCTAAATGAAAGCAAACTGTGGCCTGCACTCTGCTGCCAAAGGGATTGAGAAGAATGCATTGGCAATATCAACGGTGGCATACCACTTGGCTGCCTTGGACTCCAGTTCATACTGAAGTTCCAGCATGTCTGGCACAGCAGCGCTCAGTGGTGGGGTGACTTCATTCAGGCCACGATAGTCCACCGTTAATCTCCATTCTCCGTTAGATTTCCGCACTGGCCATATGGGACTATTAAAAGGTGAATGAGTCTTACTGATGACTCCTTGGCTCTCCAGTTGATGAATCAGCTCACGGATGGGAGCCAGGGAGTCTTGGTTGGTGTGATATTGCTGACGGTGCACCGTCCTGGTAGCAATTGGTACCTTCTGTTCTTCAGCTCGCAGCAATCTCACAACGCAGGGATCTTCCGAGACGCCAGGCAGGGTAGATAGCTGTTTGGTCTTCTCTGCATTCACCGTGGCTACACCAAAAGCCCATCGGTATCCCTTTGGGTCCTTGAAGTACCCTCTCCTGAGGTAGTCTATGCCAAGGATACAAGGGGCCTCTGGGCCAGTCACAATGGGGTGCTTTTCTCACTTGTCCCCTGTTAGGCTCACCGCAGCCTCCAATACCGACAATTCTTGGCATCCCCCTGTCACTCTCGAGATCCAGATGGGTTTCGTGCCCCGATGTTCTGATGGCATCAGGGTACACTGTGCACCAGTGTCTACCAAAGCCCTAGACTTCAGTGGGTCTGATGTGCCAGGCCGTTGAACCCACACAGTCCACTATACACGGTCATCCCTTTCCTCCTCCTGGCTGAAGGCAGGGACCCTCTGTTCCTGTTCCTTGTCAGAGTATTCCCTGTCTGAGCCTTGCAGCGCCAGACCAGAAGGCCCCTCCTCAGGATCAAGGGAGGTGATTTCAGTTCTTCTCTGTCTGGGAAATCGCTGATTGCCTTCGTGCATCTCTACAGCAACTCTGCTGACAGACTTCTTGGGTGGCCCCTTCTTAAGAGCTGTCTTCCCTCTCAGTTCACGTACACGGGCTTCCAGCTTAAAGGTGGGTTCACCGTCCCACTTGCTCATGTCCTCCCCCTGGTCATGCAGGAAGAACCAGAGTGCTCCAGGCGGCGTGCGTCTGGGGCTCCCTTTCCCTCTGACTGAGGCAGGAGAGGACTGATTTCTTGCGGCACCCCTGATAGCCAAGGCACTGGCCCGTAGAGATGAGGCGGTACAGAGATTTTCTTCCAAGTTTTGGAGCCAAGACGACACTCTCTCCACAGTTGGCGTATCGATATCCGGGAAATACATCGCTGCCAGGCTGTTAGAATAGGACGCTGGGGCGCTCTGAATCACCTTCCTCCACATAGCCTGTTTGCACAGGACATCGTCTGGATCTTTGGAGACCTCATCATTGTCTAGATCCCTGTAGATGACTTCCAGTACCGCTAATTCTCTCAGGTACTGGATGCCTTCATCTGCAGTGGTCCACTTTCCTGGGGAGTTCACAAGATCTTCCTTGAATGGATATCTTGCCCTCACACTTGAGAGGAGCCGTCTCCAGAGACTGCACATTGCTGCCTCTTTTCCAATTCCTCTCTCAATTCCCCGGTTCCTAGCAAGGGATCCCAGCTGTTGGGCTTCCTTGCCTTCCAATTGCTGACTGTTGGCCCCGCTATCCCAGCATTGGAGCAGCCAGGCAGCAATCTGCTCACCTGGCTGGCGGCTGTAATCTTTCCGCATGTGTCGTGGTTTAACCCCAAATTGTAACCCAGTACCACGCAGCTGCTCGCTCACTCCCCCCCTCCCTGTTGGGGTGGGGAGGAGAATTGGAGAGCAAGGAAAACTCGCGGGTTGAGATAAAAACAGCTCACCAGGACAGCAAAGGAAAAATATGAAAATATATTAATAATTATAATAATGATAATATATACAAGGATAATAGAATATATAAAACAAACGATACACAATTTCTCACCACCCGACGACCGATACAGCCCATCCCAAGCAGCAGTCAGGGAGCAGGGGTATCCCCCCCCCATCCACCCCGGAACAGCAAGTTCCAGGGAAAGCAGGCGAGGGAACAAACAGCCAAACGAATGAAAAACAAAAAGGAAAAATAAGGAAACAAAAAGCAACCCGAAGGGAAGCTTAATGATTACGGCAAGTTAAGGGTCTAAAAGCCTCAAAAGCCTAGAAGATCTAGTGGGTCACCGACCAACCCTCACTTATATCAAGCATGACGTCTATGGTATGGAGTACTCTCTTTGGTCAGTTTGGATCAACTATCCTGTCTCAACCCCTCTCAAGTGTTTGCCCTTGCACGTTAGCAGAACCTGGAAAACAGCAAAATATCCTTGGTGGTTCAGCAGCAACCAGCAACATCAGTGTGCTATCACTGTTCTTCTCACACTAAAGCCAAAACACAGGAGCTGCTGAAAATAAAACTAGTTCCATCCTGGCCTAAACCAGGACACTCTTGAAGTTCTGCTGAGGTCAGGGACCAGGTAGTTTGTGCTTCCTGTCAGCATTCTCTCACTCCTTCCTCCGATGTCTTTGTCGAAGGACCGGCTTCGTGATCCGACCCTTCCTCTTCTTCCTCCTCCCTTACTAATCGAGGATATGGACCCGTTGTCCTCCTTGTCCATTGTTTCTTTTTAACTACTGGGGCAATTACTGTAGTTGGTGGTGGTGTTTGGGTCCCTATCTTAACCATGGTGTCCTCAGGCGTAGTTTGGGTCCCTGCCTCAACCGGAGTCCTCTGAGAATGCTGAACTGCAGCTCGATAGGCACAAGCCAGGCCCCAGTACAGCGCTAGAAGCTGCTGGTTTTCATTGGGATAGGCAAGGCACCCTTCCATCAGTTTGCTAGGATTGCTCGCCTGTTCCGCTCTAAAGTCCCAGGCTATGGGAGGTGTTAACCGCCCGAGGAACCTGCCCAAGTCCTTCCACACACCCTGCCACCCTGGGACTGGCTGCCTCAGGTCACGCTTCAATATTGCCTCACCCAAAAGTTGTCTTCTCTTCCACCAGGATGAGACCAGATTCCACAAACCCCGTAATATGCCAACAATATTAATAAGTAGTACTAAGCAGCTCACATAAGGGTGAGTAAGGACCTCAGGAGCCTGCGTAATAAACCTGTCCACATCAGTCCTGGGTAGGGAGAGGGAGATGATGTATTCCCTCATCCTCTCCACCAGACAGCTCCCCCAGGACAGTGAGGCCGTGAATGCCAGGACAAAGCACATACGCATTTTTCTCATTCACATGTTGCCAAAAGTCAAGAGATAAACAGTGCAGTCAACAAACTTTATCACCCGTACAGGAGCTTGTCACTTAGTAACTACTACAGTTAGAGCACACTTAATATAAAAGTGCTGTTGTCGTGCCCCACGTTGGGCACCAAAAAGAACTGTCGTGGTTTAGCCCCAGCCGGAGGCTGAGCCACGTGGTCGCTCGCTCAACCCCCCTCTCGGCCGGATGGGGAGAGAATCGGGACAAAGAAAGGCGTGGGTTAACAACAACAACAGTTTAACTGGACAACAAAGGGAAAAGAAAACAAACAAACAAGAAACCTCAACAATAACAACAGAGTGTACTTAGCGGTGCTTCGTACAGGTCGCTCCCTGCCCGGAGCCCGATGCCCAGCCCACTCCTGAGCAGTGATCCCCCCGACTCCAGTCATCCCCCTCTATATAGTGAGCGTGATGGTCACATGGTATAGAATAGACCCCGGCCAGCTTCTGGCAAAAATTAACCCTATCCCAGCCACAACCAGGACAGCAGGAGGTTGAAGACATCCAAGAAGATGTTTGGAAGGGAGGAGCCCCAGGTTTCAAGAGCCGATCTCAGGATGGGACTGGGACTATTTAGTGAGAATTGAATTTATGGAGACTTAAATTATTGGGAATATGAATGATATTGAGAGGCCTCAGCACTACCAGCATATCGACCAGTGTGGAGAGAGCAGGGAGAAGGTCTGCAGCCCCACTGCCATCCTGCAGCAATGGGGCCCTGCTCTTCCCTGTCTCCCCCACAGAGGAATCCACCCACTGTTGCCCCCCATGATGCTGGGGCAGGAGAGGAGCAGGGTGGCCTCCCGTGACAGGGAGGAATTGTCCCGGTGGCAAAGGATGAGCTGAACTGCACCCTGACCCACAGCATCCCAACTGCTCAGAGACACGCCATGGGGCACGCCATGGTCCTGACCTTCCATTGGGGTCTGAGGGGCCTTGGACTGTTGCCTGCCTGTGCCCCAGTGCCACGTCTCACCTGTGACAGCCAGCTGCTGGGGAGCACTGAGGGCAGAGCTCCTCACCCAGTTGCTCTTGTTCCTGTGCTGGTACCCACACATGTACGTCCCCGCACGCCCCAGGGTGACGTTCAGCAGCACGAAGTAGCTCAGCTGACCCCGCTGGGCAGCTCCATCTTTGGAGTAGCTCAGCTGACCCCTCCACCCCATCTTTGCAGAAGACAATTCAGGTTGCGGGAGACTTCCCATTAATGGAGCAGCAACACAAAAGCTGTTCCCCCTCCTGAGCACTGAAGGTATTCAGGAAGAGTTCAGGAGCTGGGAGGTCACCTGGAGAGATGGCACAGGGATGTTCTGGGACACTGTTAGTGTTTTCGAGCCCCGAAAGGTCCCAAAATCTGGGAGAGGAAAAGACTCTTCTCCAGGGGTTCACACATGGGGAACAAACCCCCTTTCTTGTCCCATCTCCACCCCACAAACTTCCCTTGCCTGGCCCATCCCTGTGCTCACCACCACCTGGGGAGCTGCAGATGTCCTGGTTGGTCATACCAGCACCTGTGCCATGGGGCAGAGAGAGTTTTGGTTAGAGGGGCAGTGACCCAGATCACCCACGTGCCCCTGCCCAGGTCCCCACTGCTGAGTCCTTGCTGGGTGAGCACCTTCCCACCCATGAGTCTCCATCCTGCATCTCCTTGGTCTCCTCAATTGACACCACCCCAAGCCCATTTTGGGTGGGTTTGTGGTTCCAGGTGGGTGACCCACGGCCCCACATCCTCACCGCGTCAGGCAGGGCATCTCTTCTGGACTCTCCCCATATTCACTAGCTGTCTTTGCCCCTTTGTCCCCACCCTCTGCCCCATCTTGCCCATTTCAGAGCTCTTCCTCCCGGCACTGAAGGGCCCCCAATGAAGAGCCACCCATCATCCCTCTCTGTCTGCACCACTCGCACAGCACCGTGGACAGAAAACTTTGCACCCAACACGTCAGTTGCCATCGCACAGGGAAAGGTATTTTCCTTTCAATTCAGAATGATAAAAATGACAAAGCTCTGTCCATGCCCGTCCCCATGCACATGTGCCACAAGAGCATTTCTCTGGGTGCTCAATAGAGAACATGAGCAGAAATTCAGTAAAAATATAAAAGGAAACAAAGCAGCCGTACATCCCCCTTCTCCTGTTGCAATCTAATAACGTGAATACGGGATCTGGGTCTGCTAAAAGGGAACATGGAGCCAGGGGTCTGCTCAAGCCAGTTACCTGCCCGAAAGGTGTTTTCTGCAAACTTCTCTGCATAAAAAATTAAGGTTAGACAGGCCGGCGCTCAGATCTTCCCAGAACCAGATGCAATACATCTTCTTGGAAACTACTCTTATTACTTAACCCAGCTCTCTGCAACGCTCAGTCACAGATGGGAGCTGCTCTGGAGCTGGTCCAATCTGCAGTGGAGTGGCAGATCTGTGGCACAGGGGGTTTCCTGAGGCAGGGAACCGCCAGGGTAGTGGGGAGACCCATCAGGAGCCAGCAGCTCTTGCGAGAGCCGCTGACGTGGCCCGGGCATTGCCAGAGCAATGGTGGCCACCCCCACGCCTACAAAAAGCAGCCTCGGGAGCGCCAGCAACCAGGAGTGTGGCGAATAGAGTGGGCAAACAGGGTGTGGCACGTCAGTCAGGGCGTGGCGTGGCAGTTTGCGCGGGAGGGCGCACAGGGACGGCGTAGTCACCTCACCGGCTGAGGAGGTGAGTTCAGTTGGTGGTCCTCGCCCTCTCGGCAGGAGCCCATGTATGGTGTCCACCTGGAAAAAAAAGCCACGGCCTCTGCACTCACCAGAACGGACGTGGCTACCCAGACGGAGCTCCCAGGAAAACATGCAGCCATGCAGGTCTCAGGCTGCAGGGAGAGCCAGAGCCTGTCACTGGCAACGGATGGCAGGAGTGAGAGTGGCTGTGTGAGGTGTGAGCAGGTGGACGATCTACTCAGCCTGGTGGCACAGCTACGAGATGAAGTAGAAAGGTTGAGGAGCGTCAGGGAGTCCGAGCAAGAGATAGACTGGTGGAACCATGCTCTGCTCTCCCTGAGGCAGAAACAGGAACAGCCACCAGAAAACACCCAAGATCAAAGGGGTCCTGTCTCCCCCCACTGCCAGGATAAAGGCAGTAGCTTAAAGGAAAGGAGGGAATGGAAGAAAGTCCACGCCCGGGGTGGCAGGCATACTCCTCCCTTGCCCACCTCGCCTTCCCAGGTGCCTCTGTACAATAGGTATGAGGCTCTGGATGTGGAAGGCCCGTCCACGGAGGATGTGGGCGATGGTCTATCTACGCCAGAGGTGTTGCTGAGGCCAGAGAAGCCTACCCCTTGGATCGCGACCACCTCCACAAGGAAGAAAAGAAGGGTTATAGTTGTAGGGGGTTCCCTTCTGAGGGGAACAGAGGGTCCCATATGCCGGACAGACCCTCCTCTCAGGGAGGTCTGCTGCCTCCCTGGGGCCCGGGCTAAGGACATCACTAGGAAACTTCCTAGTCTGGTACGGCCCTTGGACTGTTACCCACTACTGCTCTTCCATGTGGGCGGTGATGAAGCTGCAACATGTAGTCCAAGGGCAATCACAAGAGACTCCAGGGCCTTGGGATGGTCCATAAGGGAATCCGGAGCCCAGGTCATCTTTTGCTCCCTCCTTCCAGTTGCAGGCAGCGACATTGGCAGAAACAGAAGGGTCCAGTCAATCAATACGTGGCTCCGTGGCTGCTGTCACGGCCACAATTTTGTGTTTTTTGACAATGGGATGGCCTACACACCACCAGGTCTGCTGGGGTCAGATAGGGTACACCTTTCTCCAAGGGCGAAGAGGGTCTTTGCCCATGACCTAGAGGAGCTCATTGACAGGGCTTTAAACTAGACTTGAAGGGGGAGGGGGATAATATCAGGCTTGCCCGTGACAAGCTGTGGGATGACACGCCAAGGTTAGAGGGACAGGGTGCTAAGCGAGTGACCTCAGCCTGTTGCTCCGAGACGCGCTGGCTACACTGCACCGTGCTTGAAGACTTATGGAGAGGAGCCAGGGTCTCCTGAGGTAATTGGAGCCAACAGGGAAACACCAGTGAAAGACCTCAAAGGAATTAAGGGGTGTTCCTCCATGAGGGTGATACAGATGACAGCCCAGCTGAAGGGCCTCTACACTAATGCCCACAGCATGGGCAACAAACAGGAGGAGTTAGAAGCCACCGTGCTGCTAGAAAGCTGTGACCTAGTTGCCATTACTGAAACTTGGTGGGAGGAATCCCATGACTGGAGTGCGGCTATCGATGGCTACAGGCTGTTCAGAAGGGACAGGCAAGGAAGGAGGGGCAGAGCCGTTGCCCTCTATGTCAAGAAATGGCTAGAGTGTGAAGAGCTGTCTCTGAAGAATAGCCACGAGCAGGTTGAAAGCTTATGGGTAAGAATCAGAGACCGAGGCAACAAAGGGAACCTTGTGGGTGGGGTCTACTACAGGCTGCCCGATCAAGGGGAGTCTATTGACAAAGCCTTCTTGCTCCAGCTACAGGAGGCATCGCGCTCGCAGGCTCTCATTCTGCTGGGGGACTTCAACCGCCCCGACATCTGCTGCAATAGCAGCATGGCGAGCTGTAGGCAATCCGGGAGACTCCTGGAGTGCCTGGAGGATAACTTCTTAAGCCAGGTAACAGACAGCCCCACGAGAGGGGATGCTCTACTGGACCTGATGGTCACCAACGCAAGTGAGCTAATAGGGGACGTCAAGATTGGAGGCAGCCTGGGCTGCAGTGATCATGCACTGGTGGATTTCACAGTCCTGAGGGATAAGGGTCAGGTGAAGAGTAAGGTCAGGACCCTATATTTTGGGAAAGCGAACTTGCAGCTCTTCAAGGAGTCACTCAATAGGACCCCCTGGGAAACTGCCCTCAGGGACAAGGGAGCAGAACAGAGCTGGCAGATCTTTAAGGAGGCTTTCCATAGAGCGCAAGAGCTCTCAATCCCCAGGTGCAAGAAATCAGGCAAAGAAGGCAAGAGACTGGCATGGCTGAGTCGAGACTTGCTGGTCAAACTAAAGGGCAAGAAGGAAATGCAGAGGCAGTGGAAGCAGGGACAGGTATCGTGGGAAGAGTATAGGGACGCTGGTTGTGTAAGGGTGGGGTCAGGAAGGCCAAGGCGCAGCTGGAGCTGAACTTGGCAAGGGATGCGAAGAATAAGAAGAAGGGCTTCTACAGGTCTGTCAGCCAGAAAAGGAAGGTCAAAGATATTGTACCCCCCAATGAGTAGGACTAGCAAACTGGTATCAACGGACAAAGAGAAGGCTGAGGTAGTCAACAACTTTTTTGCCTCAGTCTTCACCGGCAACCTCTCTTCCCACACCTCTCGAGTGGATGGACCACAAGACGGGGACTGGGGGAGCAAAGTCCCTCCCTCTGTAAGAGAAGACCAGGTTTGTCACCACCTGAGGAACCTGAACGTACATAAGTCTATGGGACCTGACGAGATGCATCCCAGAGTCCTGAAGGAACTGGCTGATGGAGTTGCCAAGCCACTCTCCATGATATTTGAAAAGTCATGGCGGTCAGGTGAAGTCCCTGGGGACTGGAAAAAGGGAAACATTGCAGCCATCTTTAAAAAGGGTAGGAAGGAGGACCCTGGGAACTACCAACCTGTCAGCCTCACCTCTGTGCCTGGGAAGATCATGCAACAGATCCTCCTAGAAGCTATGCTGAGGCACATGGAGGACAGGGCGGTGATTGGAGACAGCCAGCATGGCTTCACCAAGGGCAAGTCCTGCCTGACCAACCTCGTGGCCTTCTAGGACGGAGTGACTGCATCAGTGGACAAGGGAAGAGCTACAGATGTCATCTATCTGGACTTCTGAAAGGCCTTTGACATGGTCCCGCAACATCCTTCTCTCTACATGGGTGATTTGATGGGTGGACTGTTCAGTGGATGAGAAATTGGTTGGATGGTCTGTCCTGGTTGCGGCTGCGATAGGGTTAACGTTCACCAGAAACTGGCTGGGGTCTATTCTATACCATGTGACCGTCACGCTCACTCTATAGAGGGGGACAGTGAGAGGTGGGGGGGATCGCTGCTTGGGAGCAGGCTGGGCATCGGGCTCCGGGCAGGGAGCGACCTGCGCTGGGAAGCACGGCTAAGTACACTCTGTTGCTGGTATTGTTGGGGTTTCTTGTTTGTTTGTTTTAATTTCCTTTGTTGCCTGGTTCGACTGTTGTTGTTGTTGTTGTTAACCCACGCGTTTTGCCTTTCTTTGTCCCGATTCTCCCCCCCATCCTGCCGGGAGGGTGGGTGCACGAGTGACCTTGTGGTGCTCAGCTTCTGGCTGGGGCTAAACCACGACAGTAGCAGAGTGTGAAGATGAAGCTTTTAGGGGCTGGTAGGTGTCTCAGCTGAGCTCAGACAAGACACAGCTCCCCTTTCTCTCCCCGTGTCTCTCTCCGCTCCCTTCATATCTCTACAGCCATCCCTTTGTGTCTCTACGGCTGTCTTTGGGCAGCTCCATCCCGTTCCTTAAGGGACGGTAGAAGACAGAGGTGCAATCGGTGATAGAAATTCATAGCTGTTTATTCTTCATTCGAGCAAAACCACATCATCATGGCACATAGCCATTAACAGAGACGTACGAGCACATCAGTGCCGATGTATCTGTGTCCCCACTTATGCATACATACATCTATGTGGGTAGAGAGAAGAGCACATGTGTAGCTGTATCAGGCAATTTCTGTATAGACACATTACACTTGACATAGTGGGATGGAGATGTCTTCACTTGAGGTACTCACATATACATGTACAATTAATATAGTTTACACGTGTTGCTATATCACAGATTGTAAATACATTTATGGTGTGTGTGGAAAGGGCTGGGCGTGTGTCCTGGTTTAGGCCAGGACGGAGCTAGTTTTGTTTTCAGCAGCTCCTGTGTTTTGGCTTTAGTGTGAGAAGAACAGTGATAGCACACTGATGTTGCTGGTTGCTGCTGAACCACCAAGGACATTTTGCTGTTTCCCAGGTTCTGCTAACGTGCAGATACAAAACTTGGGAGGGGTAGAGACAGGATAGTTGATCCAAACTGGCCAAAGAGAGTATTCCATACCATAGACGTCATGCCTGATATAAGCGAGGGTTGGTCGGGGGGGCCACTAGATCTTTTTTGGTCTTTTGTGCTTTTGGGGCTTTTGAGACCTTTAACTTGCCTTAATCCTTAAGCTTCCCATCAGGTTGCTTTTTGTTTCCTTATTTTTACCTTTTTGTTTTTCGCTCGTTTGGCTGTTTGTTCCCTCGCCTGCTTTCCCTGGAACTTGCTGTTCTGGGATAGCTGGGGGGGGGATACCACTGCTCCCTGCCTGCTGCTCGGGACGGGCCGTATCGGTCGTTGGGTGGTGAGAAATTGTGTATCGTTTGTTTTATGTATTCTATTATCCTTGTATATATTATCATTATTATCATTATTAATATATTTTCCTATTTTTCCTTTGCTGTCCTGGTGAGCTGTTTTTATCTCAACCCGCGAGTTTTCCTTGCTCTCCGATTCTCCTCCCCACCCCAACAGGGAGGGGGGGAGTGAGCGAGCGGCTGCGTGGTATTGGGTTACAATTTGGGGTTAAACCACGACAGTCCTTTTTGGCGCCCAACGTGGGGCACGAGAGGGGTCCGGCCATCTCAGCTGAGAGAGCATCAGATTGAGGGTCCAGGGTTTAAAGCCCCCGATCAGGCTCAAAGGGTTGAGATAACAACAGACTTGACCAGAGTGTGTTAAAACAATTTGTTATAAGCATCCGTCGTATTACTTTAATTGCCGCTGGTCACAATGTTGTTTGAATTGTTTTCAGAGTGCTTCTCAGAGCTGTATCGTGTATCACCTTACTGTATGCTGGTTGTCACTGTTTATGCATGGTCTGTTACCTCTGGCCTTTTGATTAGGTTTATTGCTTCGGTATGTGGTTTAGCACGCGCTTATGGCATGGTAAAATCATTGGTGTTTAGACCAGTTTACTACCTGTGTTCATATACCTTGGGGGGGAAGCGATGTGCAGAACGAAGCGTCACCAACAGTTACAGCTTCGTACTTTGGGACCAATCTGGTGGGGACTATCAGTAATTATTCCTTTATCTTTTCCTTCCCGGGGGGCCAACAGGGGGAAACTTCCTCCTTTGCTTTCTCTCTCCCCTCCTGGGTAAAAATGCCTTCCTTTGATTTCTCATTGCCCTCCTGGTTAGTTACGGGAGTTTCTGAAAACTTGGAATACTTTTGGGATGTTCGGACCGGATTGTTACTCCTATCAGTAGGAATACATTTGTGTCACATCTTGCTTTTGCTTAGAAGCCAGTGCAGGCGTAGGCTCAGGGCCACCCCAGCTCCCTGCTACAGCCCCCACGGCCGCGCCGTCCCCCGCCACGGGCGCCGCGGCCGCCCCATGCTCCGCTATGGGCACCGGGGCTGCTCCGCTCCTCGCCACACGGGCACCGCGGCTGCCCCGGCCCCGACCCCCGCCGCAGGCACCGCGGCCGCCCCAGGGCCCGCCAGGGCCGCCGCGCCCGTCCCAGCCCCCGTTACGGCCACTGCGGCCGCTCCAGCCCCCGCCGCAGCTGTGCCACCCCCCGCCGCCGCTGCTACGCCCCCCGCCGCGGCCACCGCTGCTGCCCCAACTCTCGTTACGGGCACCGCAGCCGTCCCGCTCCCTGTTGCAGGCACCGCGGCTGCTCCCCCCCCCGCCGCGGGCATCGCGGTTGCCCCAGTCGCTGCTACGGGCCATGGGCACTGCAGCTGCTCGACCCCCGCGGCCGTTCCAATCCCTGCCGTGGGCACCGCGGCTGTGCAAGCCCCAGCTATGAGCACCGTGGCTGCTGTGACAGGCACTGCAGATCCACCCGTGCCGTTATCAGTTGCCCCTATACAAAAGAAGAAAAGCTCAAAGAAATCAGCTCGCGTCCCAAAAGGTGAGGATGAAGCAGGGACATCACAGGAACAGGGAGAGGCAGAAGCAGAGATAATCACCCGACCCCTATCCCTGACTGAGCTGCGAGATATCCGAAAAGATTATAGCCGTAATCAAGGTGAGCAGCTTGTCACCTGGCTGCTCCGATGCTGGGACAACGGGGCCAGTAGCCTGGAACTAGAGGGCAGGGAAGCCAGGCAGCTGGGATCCTTGTCTAAGGAAGCAGCCATTGACAGGGCAATTGGAAGAGAACCAGAAGCCCGCAGTCTGTGGAGGAGACTCCTGTCAGGTGTGAGGGACAGGTATTTCTTTAAGGAAGATATTATATGCCACCCAAAGAAGTGGACCAGTATGGAAGGAGGTATTCAGTATCTGAGGGAATTAGCTGTGCGGGAATTGATTTACCATGACCTGGATGACCCGCAGACACCCGTAGATCCAGATGAGGTCCAATGTACCCGACCCATGTGGCAGAAGTTTGTACATAGTGCACCATCATCGTATGCCAACTCATTGGCAACAATGAGTTGGAAAGACGATGAGGCACCACTGGTGCGTGCAGTGGCTAACCAACTCCGGCAGTATGAGGACAATATGTCTTCCTCCATACGGGCCTGTGTCTCGGCTGTGGAAAAACTGGCCGAAAGAATGTGCCAGGAGTTTCGGCAACTCAAAGAGGATAGGTCCTACTTGCCACCTGTACAGACCAGAATCTCAGCTGTTAGGAGAAAATTTTCCCCTGCTCAAGAGAGACAGTACACACGGCGAGGTACCCTGTGGTTTTACCTCCGTGACCATGGAGAGGACATGAGAAAGTGGGATGGAAAACCCACCTCGACCCTAGAGGCAAGGGTACGTGAGTTGAAAAAGAAAACAGCTACAAATAAGGGTTCTTCTAGGAAAAGTGCTGCTCCAGTCTCCAGTGGGCAGTTCCCCAGATGGGGTAGAAGGGCTTCTGATTCGTACTTACAAGAAATGAGAAACAGGGATGAGATTCAACCCCATGCGTCCCACGCGAACCCATTTGTTGACAGCGGGTATTATAATCAGAATTAGAGGGGCCCTGCCTCCAGCCAGGTGGAGGAGAGGGACAACCGAGTTTACTGGACTGTGTGGATTCGATGGCCTGGCACATCAGCCCCCCAGAAGTACAAGGCTCTGGTGGACACTGGTGCACAGTGCACCCTAATGCCATCGAACTATAGAGGGGCCGAACGCATTTCCATTTCTGGAGTAACAGGGGGGTCCCAAGAGTTAACTTTACTGGAGGCCGAAGTGAGCCTAACTGGGAACAAGTGGCAAAAGCACCCCATTGTGACTGGCCCGGATGCTCCGTGCATCCTTGGCATAGACTACCTCAGGAGAGGGTATTTCAAGGACCCAAAAGGGTACCGGTGGGCTTTTGGTATAGCTGCTGTAGAGACAGAGGACGTTAAGCAGCTGTCCACCTTGCCCGGTCTTTCAGAGGATCCTTCTGTTGTGGGGTTGCTGAGGGTCAAAGAGCAACAGGTACCAATCGCTACCACAACGGTGCACCGACAGCAATATCGCACCAACCGCGACTCCCTGAACCCCATCCATAAACTGATTCGTCGACTGGAAAGCCAGGGAGTGATCAGCAAGACTTGCTCACCCTTTAACAGTCCTATATGGCCAGTGCGGAAATCTAACGGAGAATGGAGATTAACAGTGGACTATCGTGGCCTGAATGAAGTCACGCCACCACTGAGCGCTGTCGTGCTGGACATGCTAGAACTTCAGTACGAACTGGAGTCAAAGGCAGCCAAGTGGTATGCCACCATTGACATTGCTAATGCATTTTTCTCAATTCCTTTGGCAGCAGAGTGCAGGCCACAGTTTGCTTTCACCTGGAGGGGTGTCCAATACATGTGGAATCAACTGCCCCAGGGGTGGAAACACAGCCCCACCCTTTGCCATGGGCTGATCCAGACTGCACTGGAAAAGGGTGGAGCTCCAGAACACCTGCAATACATTGATGACATCATCGTGTGGGGCAACACAGCAGAAGAAGTTTTTGAGAAAGGAGAGAAAATAATCCAAATCCTTCTGAGAGCCGGTTTTGCCATAAAATGAGGTAAGGTCAAAGGATCTGCACAGGAGATCCAGTTCCTAGGAATAAAATGGCAAGATGGACGTCGTCAGATTCCAATGGACGTAATCAACAAGATAACAGCAATGTCTCCACCAACTAGCAAAAAGGAGACCCAAGCTTTCTTAGGCGTTGTGGGTTTCTGGAGAATGCATATTCCAAATTACAGTTCTATTATAAGCCCTCTCTATCACGTGACCCGAAAGAAGAACGATTTCACATGGGGCCCTGAGCAACGACAAGCCTTCCAACAAATTAAACAGGAGATAGTTCATGCAGTAGCCCTTGGGCCAGTGCGGGCAGGGCAAGATGTTAAAAATGTGCTCTACACCGCAGCTGGGGAGAACGGCCCTACCTGGAGCCTCTGGCAGAGAGCACCAGGGGAGACTCGAGGTCGACCCCTGGGGTTTTGGAGCCAGGGATACAGAGGATCTGAGGCCCGCTACACTCCAACTGAAAAAGAGATCTTGGCAGCATATGAAGGGGTTCGAGCTGCTTCGGAGGTGGTTGGTACTGAAGCCCAGCTCCTCCTGGCACCTTGACTGCCGGTGCTGGGCTGGATGTTCAAAGGGAGAGTCCCCTCTACACATCATGCAACTGATGCTACATGGAGTAAGTGGGTCGCACTGATCACACAACGAGCTCGAATAGGAAATCCCAGTCGCCCAGGAATTCTGGAAGTGATCGTGGACTGGCCAGAAGGGAAAGATTTTGGAATGTCGACAGAGGAAGAGGTGACACGTGCTGAAGAGGCCCCACCGTATAATAAACTGCCAGAAGATGAAAAGCAATACGCCCTGTTCACTGATGGGTCCTGTTGTAGGAAAACATCGAAGATGGAAAGCTGCTGTGTGGAGTCCTACACGACGAGTTGCAGAAGCCACTGAAGGACAAGGTGAATCGAGTCAGTTTGCAGAGGTGAAAGCCATCCAGCTGGCTTTAGATATTGCTGAGCGAGAGAAGTGGCCAAAGCTCTACCTCTATACCGACTCCTGGATGGTAGCGAAAGCTCTGTGGGGGTGGTTACAGCAATGGAAGCAGAACAACTGGCAGCGCAGAGGTAAACCCATCTGGGCTGCCAGATTGGGGCAAGATATTGCTGCCCGAGTAGAGAAGCTGGTTCTAAAAGTACGTCATGTAGATGCCCACGTACCTAAGAGTCGGGCCACTGAGGAATATCAAAACAACCAGCAGGTGGATCAGGCTGCTAGGGTTGAAGTGGCACAGGTGGATCTGGACTGGCAACATAAAGGTGAATTATTCCTAGCTCGGTGGGCCCATGACACCTCAGGCCATCAGGGAAGAGATGCAACATACAGATGGGCTCGTGACCGAGGGGTGGACTTGACCATAGACACTATCGCACAGGTTATCCATGAGTGTGAAACATGTGCTGCAATCAAGCAAGCCAAGCGGTCAAAGCCTCTCTGGCATGGAGGACGATGGCTGAAATAGAAATATGGGGAGGCCTGGCAGATTGATTCTATCCCACTCCCACAAACCCGCCAAGGCAAGCGCCATGTGCTCACAATGGTGGAGGCAACCACCGGATGGCTGGAAACATATCCCGTGTCCCACGCCACTGCCCGGAACACCATCCTGGGCCTTGAAAAGCAAGTCTTATGGCGACATGGCACCCAGAAAGGATTGAGTCAGACAATGGGACTCATTTCCGAAACAACCTTATAGACACCTGGGCCAAAGAGCATGGCATTGAGTGGGTGTATCACATCCCCTATCATGCACCAGCCTCTGGGAAAATTGAACGATACAATGGACTACTGAAAATGACACTGAGGGCAATGGGTGGTGGGACCTTCCAACACTGGGATACACATTTAGCAAAAGCCACCTGGTTAGTTAACACTAGAGGGTCTACCAATCGAGCTGATCCTGCCCAATCCAAGCCTTTCCATACTGTAGAAGCGGATAAAGTTCCTGTAGTGCCCATGAAGAATATGTCAGGGAAGACAGTCTGGGTTAGTCCTGCCTCGGGCAAAGGCAAACCCATCCGTGGGATTGTTTTTGCTCAAGGACCTGGGTGCGCTTGGTGGGTGATGCGAAAGGATGGGGAAGTCCGATGTGTACCTCGAGGGGATTTGATTTTGGGTGAGAATAGTCAATGAATGAACTATTGATAAAACTGAGCAAAGTGCAGCAGTAATGGAAGCAGAACTGGCTTTAGCAACTGGCGCCCATCAACTTCCTCAAGAGATCGACATCTTCAACCCACAGACCGTGGACATGATGCAGCAGCCGAGCCAGATACCGTGACTGCAAGTTCCAGATGCAACAATCCAACACTACAGACCATCCTCCCACTGCGTCCAGTGTCACCTGCCACACCACGCCGAGACCCAGCCCTGTTTCACCGACTGAGCAAACTCCACATCATCTCTCCTGCCCCAAGAGACCATTATGACAGATGGAGCCTAAAGTCATGGACTAAATGAACTCAATGGACACTTCGAAGGGATGGTCCATAGACTAAGGGAATGATGTCTGTATGTTTATCTATATATATATATAAAAATCAGGAAAAGTGGTGGTGATTAATTGGAAAGTGTAGGATCTGAGCGTGACATATATGGTATAGAATAAGGGGTGGATAATGTCCTGGTTGCGGCTGGGATAGGGTTAATTTTCACCAGAAGCTGGCCGGGGTCTATTCTACACCATGTGACCGTCACGCTCACTATTTAGAGGGGGGTGACTGGCGGGGCGGGGATCGCTGCTCCGAGCGGGCTGGGCATCGGGCTGCGGGTGGGAGCGACCTGGGCTGTGGGTGGGAGCGACCTGTCCGGAAAGCACCACTAAGTACACGCTGTTGTTGTTATTGTTGGGATTTCTCGCTTGTTTGTTCTCTTTCCCTTTGTTGTTTGGTTAAACTGTTGTTGTTGTTAACCCACGAGTTTTTGCTTTTCTTCGTCCCAATTCTCTCCCCATCCCACCGGGAGGGGGGGGTGAGCGAGCGACCGCGTGGCTCAGCCTCCGGCTGGGGCTAAACCATGACACTGTATCAGTCAGTTTATGTAAAGACATGTTGCACTTAACATAGTAGGATGGAGATGTCTTCACCCGAGGTACTCACATATACATTTTCAATTAGTATACTTCATACGTATTTCTATATCACAGACTGTAAATACATTTATGGTGTGTGTAGAAGGGGCTGGGCGTGGTGGAAGGGTTGGGTGTGGAGATATTGGCATGGACAGGGCTTGTGGGTTGGTGTTGCCCTCCCAAGCCGAGCGCTGGCAATTCCCCAGCAAGAACGGGTGAAGACAAGCGAAGGGGTTGGCACGCGGCAAGTTCCTGGGGACAGGGACAAACCAGCTGGGAGCCTGCAAGGATGCCTGTAAATCCCGATCTGCCTGGTGGGTGGGATTGGGGTTGGGAAGGGAAAGGTGGAGAACATGGTCAGCTGAGGAGCTAGGAGAGCATCCCCAAGGCTCCCAACACACGGCCCTTGCCCATGACAGCAAACGCCCAGTAAGCCCAAGCTGGACACACCAGCCCCATTGTACCAGCACGGGAGCTCTGTGCCAGAGAGAAAAGGCCAACGTGGGCAAGGCTGCCCGTGCACTTGCCATTCTGGAGCGCTACCTGGGCTGGCTGTGTGAGTGGCTCACGGTGGCATACGTTGTGGTGGAGTTCATCTCTTGCATGCGAGGCTTTAGAGGGAAAATGAAACCCTGTTACTTCACCTGCTGGCTCCGAGCCCAGTATGGAACAGGCTAGTAGAAAGACTAGGAGATTTGGGTGAGTTCTGTGTTTCTAGGTGTCCCCTTATTTCCTTGTTATTGTTTTCCCAAGGGTTCTTTTTTTCCGTCTTGAAAATTCCCCAAATTTACATCATTTAGGCATGAAGTATTTTTTCAGCTTATGAGAGTAAATCTTACAATTTGACAGTAGCAGCTGCAAGTTTTCATGATGAGGAAAAATACTTTCTCAAGATACTAAGAAAAAACTTGATTTCTGCGTGGAAAGAAGATCTTAATCTTGGAGAAGTGTCAGTGATAAAGGGTAATGCAGTGAGGCAAGATTTGGGCAGGTGGACAGAGAAAGAAATGTCTTTTCCTCTGAGTGCATCCGTTGGGTTCTTGGTGGGAACAGCCGCGTGGGACTCTCCAGCCCAAGCCACTGGTGCAGACCCCGACCAGCACATCCCGTCCCTGGGGGCCCCGCTCCCTGGTTTGGCCCCAAAGCTGTGCCATGACTCACCCTGTTCCGTCCAAAGTGGGCGATGGTGGAGTCTGTTGGGGGGCAAAAACCACGCTGTTAGCCCTTGCTTCCCATTCTGGGGAGGGCTGAAACCCACCCTGCCTTTGAACAGCAGATCCCCAGGGTCACGACTGAATCCCCTGCCCTGTTTCCCCTTAATTTCATGCCACTGTGGGCAGCAGAGCAAGCTGCCCTTCCACCTGTGAATGCAGAAAGACCCTGCCAGCAAATGGGGTTGGTCAGCTTGAGCATTGGGACGCTGTCAGCTTTGTTCTGCAGGCAGAAGCTGGGCTGTGCATGCAAGGAAGAAGCGTGGTGCAAGGCAGCCGGGGGAAATCTGCCCTTCTTCAACGGGCTGATGTTTTGCAAAAACCACTGGGACATTAATTGCTGGGAGTGCCCGTGGAATTGGGCAAGGTCCTGGGTGGCAGCGCAATGAGGGGAGGGGTTGGAGAGCGTGGAAAGGGGGTTTGGGGCACGTCCCTGCAACTCTGTGCAGCTACTGAGACCGCAGCACAGCTGGTCGATGGGCACAGGGCTGCTGGTGGTGCCGGAGGGCAGCCAGCCCACAGGAAGGGGGTCCCCACAGACAGAGGGGTCCGTGGCTCACCCGCAGGGAGGAGGTGGTACTCACACTGTATTTCGTTGTCGTCGTTCGCTTGTGCCTTGTGGCTGGGAACTTGCTGGTGCCTGGAGAGGAGATGGGAAAGGGTTTTGGGGTGTGGGTCCAGGCTGTGATAGATCCATTGGAGTCATTCCAATCAATGATGCTGTCTTGCATCGTATCCATGGCCGGAGTCAAGGCCAGGGCAAGCCCTGCTCCTCCCTGCCTCCACCCCAGGGGAATCCACCCACTGACACAGACCATGCTGCTCCTGGCCAAGGATCACACCAGGTCACCTGAGATGCCCCCGTCTCCATGCCCCCCAGCCCCGCAGCCAGGAGGGATTGCTGCTCACCTTTGGCATCTCTCTCTGCAGGCCCCTGCAAGGAGAAGAAAGGGAGAGGCGGGGAGGCAGAGTTAGTGTACAGCCCTGCCTTTCCATGCTCTGGGCTGCCCCATGAAGATGATGGGCTGAACCTCCACACCTCCCTCAGGGAGGGACTTTTCCGGCCCAACCTACACAACCGTGGATCCCATTGCCCACACTGGTTCTCCCAAGCTCTCAGCAGCTTTGGGCAGCACAATGTCTTGCTCAACGACTTTTTTGCCTCAGTCTTCACTGGCAAACTCTCCTCCCACACCTCTCGAGTGGATGGGCTGCAAGACGGGGACTGGGGGAGCAAAGTCCCTCCCACGGTAAGAGAAGATCAGGTTCGTGACTACCTGAGGAACCTGAATATACATAAGTCTATGGGACCTGACGAGATGCATCCCAGAGTCCTGAAGGAATTGGCTGATGGAGTTGCCAAGCCACTCTCCATGATATTTGAAAAGTCATGGCAGTCAGGCGAAGTCCCTGGGGACTGGAAAAAAGGAAATGTAGTGCCCATCTTTAAAAAGGGTAAGAAGGAGGACCCTGGGAACTCCCGACCTGTCAGCCTCACCTCTGTGCCTGGGAAGCTCATGGAACAGATCTTCCTAGAAACAATGCTGAGGCACATGGAGGACAGGGCGGTGATTGGAGACAGCCAGCATGGCTTCACCAAGGGCAAGTCCTGCCTGACCAACCTCGTGGCCTTCTACGATGGGGTGACTGCCTCAGTGGACAAGGGCAAAGCAACCAATGTCATCTCTCTGGACTTCTGTAAGGCCTTTGACACGGTCCCCCACAACATCCTTCTCTCGAAACTGGAGAGATATGGATTTGATGGGTGGACTGCTCGGTGGACGAGGAATTGGTTGAATGGTCACATCCAGCGGGTAGTAGTCAATGGCTCAACGTCCAGATGGAGACCGGTGACAAGTGGTGTCCCTCAAGGGTCTGTATTGGGACCGGTCCTTTTTAACATCTTCATCGATGACATAGCGGGATCGAGTGCACCCTCAGCAAGTTCGCGGACGACACCAAGCTGAGTGGTGCGGTGGATACGCTGGAGGGTCGGGATGCCATCCAGAGGGACCTGGACAGGCTTGAGAGGTGGGCCCGGGCGAACCTTATGAGGTTCAACAAGGACAAATGCAGAGTCCTGCACCTGGGTCGGAGCAACCCCCGGTATCGGTACAGGCTGGGGGACGCAGGGATGGAGAGCAGCCCTGCCGAGAAGGATTTGGGGGTGCTGGTGGATGAAAGGCTGGACATGAGCCAACAATGTGCGCTGGCAGCCCAGAAGGCCAACCGTATCCTGGGCTGCATCAAAAGAAGCGTGGCCAGCAGGTCGAGAGAGGTGATTCTGCCCCTCTACTCTGCCCTGGTGAGGCCCCACCTGGAGTACTGCGTCCAGCTCTGGGCCCCTCAACATAAGAAGGACATGGACCTGCTGGAGCGGGTCCAGAGGAGGGCCACAAGGATGATCAGAGGAATGGAGCACCTCTCCTACAAAGACAGGCTGAGGGAGTTGGGCCTGTTCAGCCTGGAGAAGAGAAGGCTCCGGGGAGACCTTATTGCAGCCTTTCAGTACTTGAAGGGGGGCTATAGGAAAAATGGGGAGAACCTTTTTAGCAGGGCCTGCTGTGATAGGACAAGGGGTTATGGTTTTAAACTAAAGGAGGGGAGATATAGGCTGGAAATCAGAAAGAAGTTTTTCACAATGAGGGTTGTGAAGCACTGGAACAGGTTGCCCAGAGAGGTAGTAGAAGCCCCATCCCTGGAAACATTCAAGGTCAGGCTGGATGGGGCTCTGAGCAACCTGATCTAGTGAGGTTGTCCCTGCTCATTGCAGGGGGTTGGTCTAGATGGCCTTTAAAGTTCCCTTCCAACCCAAACTATTCTATGATTCTATGATTCTATGAATGTTGAGGAGCCGTGCTTGCTGCTTGCTCAGCTCAGGGCAGCAGGGGACTCCTTTCTTGTGCCCAGAGGGCTGGGAGCAAATGTGTGCCTGGGGCAGGGTTGCATTTGGTCTTCCCCATCTCTGCACCTTTGCTTCCACCAGCTGATATAGGAAAGGCCTGAGAGGCTCAGCTTCTGGTGAAACATGGGTAAGGAGTCGGCCATCCTAAACCAACACGGGTTGTTTTAACTCTTCTCTGGGTTTCATCTCATGGTTTACTCTCATTTTCCCCAAATCACTCACCTTTCTTCACGGCACAGTAGCTGGCTGCAGCCAGGACGAGGAGGGAGAAGGCAGCCGCCTCTCGCATCACGACACCTGTGGGGAAGGTGTGGACGTGCTGGGGCTGGGGAGCTAGGGAGGAGATAAAGTGTTGAGGAAGAGGAGGCATCTTGGGGAGAAGCAGAGAGCAGGAGATGCCCTTAGAGCAAGGCCAGATCCTGGTAGTTGAACCTCCCCATGTCCTGGTGCTGGCAGCCTGGTATCCCTCAGCCAAATGCTGGAGGACATGGGTGTGAGGGGAGGGAATGACTCACCTGTGGTCGATGGCCCTGCCTGGGAGCTGGACCCGCTGCCTGGGAGGAAAAAGGGAGAGGGTGAGAGTCTCCAGCTCTCCCGGGTACTGCACACACTAAGCAACTGTGGGGACCCCGTGATCCACCATGGATGAAGTGTCGTCATAAATCAACCAATGCATTGCACAGCTGTGGCTCTGGATTGGATCTGGCACCACCACTCTCCCCTTTCCATGATGCTGGGGCAGGAGAGGAGCAGGATGTTCTCCAGTGACTGGGAGGAGTTGTCCCTGGGCTGAACTGCACCCTGACCCCCAGCATCCCAACCGCCCAAGGCACGGCAAACCACGGTGGGGTCCCCACACTTAGTTGGGGTCTGTGGGGGCCCCGAATTGTTGCCTACCTGTGTGCCCCTGTGCCAGGTCTCACCTGTGACAGTCAGCTGCCGGGGAGCACTGAGGGCAGAGCTCCTCACCCAGTTCCTCTCGTTCCTCTGCTGGTACCCACACGTGTACGTCCCTGCACTCCCCAGCGTGACGTTCAGCTGCACAACGTAGCTCAGCTGTGCCCGTTCAGCTTTCAGGCTGTACTGCTCCACCCCATCCTTGCAGAAGACAATTCGGGTAGCAGGTGACTCCGTCAGGATGAAGCACCAGGCCTGAACTGTGTCTCCAGGTCAAGCAGAAAGTAAGTCGAGGCTCAGATGAGGAGCATGGAGGTCACCTGGAAGGAAGGCAGTGATGTAGGGATGCTACAGGAAAGCAATCGTGGTGGCAGGGATGTCAAATGCTCTGGATCAGACAGGGAAGAGCCTCTCCTCCAAGGGTTTCTACCATGGGAACCAAACCCCTCTCTTTTCTCATTTCCACCCTCTGCACACGTCCGTTTTCTGTACACATCCCTGTGCTCACCATCACCTGGGGAGCTGCAGATGTCCTGGGCAATCACACACGCACCTGCATCATGGGGCAGAGAGGGTTTTGGTTAGAGGGGCAGCTACCCAGCTCACCCACGTACGCCTGCCCAGGTCCCCACTGCTGAGTCCTTGCTGGGCGAGCACCTTCCCATACATGCATCTCCGTCCTGCATCTCCTTGGTCTCCTCACTTGACACCACCCCAAGCCCGTTTTGGTGGGTTTGTGGTTCCAGGTGGGTGACCCAGCTCACCCACAGCCCCACATCCTCACTGTGTCAGGCAGGGCATCTCTTCTGGACTCTCCCCATATTCACCAGCTGTCTTTGCCCCTTTGCCTCCACCCTTTGCCCCACCTTGCCCATTTCAGAGATCTGCATCCCCGCAGTGAAGGGCCCCCAATGAAGAGCATCCAATGTCCCAAGTGCCACCTCCCTGTCTGCACCACTCACAGAGCACCGCAGCCAGCAAGCTTCTTTGCAGCCAACAGCACAGTTGCCATCGCACAGGGAAAGGTATTTTCATTGCAATTCAGAATGATAAAAATGACAAAGGTCTCTCCCTCCCAATTCCCCACGCACTTGTCCCACAAGAGCATTTCTCTGGGTGCTCAATAGAGAACATGAGCAGTAAGGCAGTAAAAATATTAACGGAAACAAAGCAGCCGTACATCCCCCTTCTCCTGTTGCAATGTAACAACGTGAATACAGGATCAGGGTCTGCTAAAAGGCAACATGGAGCTTGGGGTCTGCTCAAGCTGGCTACCTACCCTGAAAGGTGTTTTCTGCACATTATCTCTGCAGAAAAATCAAGGTTAGACAGGCCGGTGCTCAGATCTTCCCAGAACCAGATGCAATACATCTTCTTGGAAACTACTCTGATTACTTAAGCCAGCTCTCTGCAAAGCTCAGTCCCCGTGCCCCGCTCCCAAAGCCTGGCAGCCCCATCCCTGTCCCACACACGTGCCCCGCTCCGACTCACCCAACAGCAGCAAGGCGGCGCTGGGTAGATCCAGCATGGGCACCCAACGTGCCAGACCCTGTGGCACCTTCCCCATCCCTGGCCGGCCGCAGCTGGCAGGCTCTGCTTTCGGAGCAGCTGAGGCAGCGGCACAAGAGGGGTCCGCTCTGGGCTTTGCTGCGCCTGGGAACAACCCACATGTGGCTGGAGGGCCTTCCCACAAAGAGGAGCCTGAAAGTCTATTGGTGGTCCTCTGCTGAGCCCTGCTCATCCTCTCGGGCTTTTCTCGGTGCCTGTCCCGGCTCGTTGCCCTGGCTGGGGGGTGGCTGAGCCCCCTGAGCTCTGCTTTTGCCATGGGGTCTGGGTGGCTCACAGCAAGTAGCCTCTCCTGCTCTCCATGCCTTGGCCAGATGCATGTCAGGGACCAGCCATGGACCCACTTTCCCTGTGGTTCCTCTCCCACCCAGCGCTACACATCTGACCCTGCAACTGCAGTGGACTCCTGGCTCTGGGAAGACCCAGCTTTTGATGTTAAGAGCCTGGGAACCAAGAGGGCAGTGGAGGAACAGCATCTCCAAGAGGGTTTTTTGCAGATGGAGCCATTGGAGAGCAGGCGTGATGGCCAAGTCAAGTTGGTGGAGCAGGACTGTGGCAGCAGCCTGTCTGTCTGCATGGAGGAGGGAGGGATTTAGTCACTGGGATGGACTTTCTGGGCCCAGGGAGATGAGCAGCAGCAACGCTGAAGGTGCAGAGACAATCTGTGAACCCAAATTGTGCCCGTGAAATACCAGGCTCTTACCTCTGCATTGCACATGGGCACGTGTGTCTGCCTAGGAGAGGACAGATGGCAATTTGGGAGCCCTCTTCCAGTTCAGACGAGTTGGGAAGCAAATGAAAGGCAGAAATGTGAGGGCAGGGGGATGCTCCTTCCCTTTCAAGGGGTCTTCAGGAGCCCGGCCTCTTGGGACTTCCCCTTAGAGGACAGTGGATCCCACCCTGGAGGACGGGCTCAGCTGGGCTCAGCACCATCTCAGCTCAGCCCAAGCACTGCTGCTCACTGCAGCTACTTGGCCATGAGCAACCTTGCTCTAAATACAGCCTTTCCTTTCCCACGTCTGCTCTCTCAGCAGTGAAGCATTCACGTCCTGCTCACTCTGCATGATCAGAAGTCGCCCACACGACCGCTTGGCCAGACCACTCCTTCATGCGTGCAGCAGTGCCTCTTATATTTAGAAATGAGGTTTCCCTCCCGCTCCCCAACATCAACCCAACTGCTCCTTCAGAAAGACGTGTGTCCCCACGATGCTTTGCTGGGGTGGAGCTGGGCTTGAAGCAGAATTGAAAACAGCAGCAGCAGCTGCAAATCTGCAATCCAGGGGCCAAGAACAGTTATGGGAGGGCAGAGGGCTAGAAGGCTCTAAACTGGACCAGCTCTTTGCATGGCTTTGACCCCATTTGTCTGTGTTCTGCAGTGGATGATGAAGACGAGAGGCGGAATCTTTCCAGCCTACTTAGGAAGGCTTTTTCAGCACAGCCTCTGAGGATTTGGAGTGCCAGCACCATAAATTAGTACATCTCAGTCACCAAGCTCCTGTGGACACCCTGCGTGGCTGAGATGCAGGTGCAGGTGGCTGCATCTCTCAGCCGTGCCATCCCCTTGGGCTTCTCTGCTGGTGAGGGATGCCTCAGCAGGATTTGTTGTGCCTGGAGACCTGCCTGCCCTGCACCAGCACCCTGGGACGTTTGCTGAAGCCTTGCATGCAATAGCTCTGCTTAGACTGATGTTCCTTGGGGATTTAGATGGAAGGAAGCGGTCTCCCTTTGCAATCCAAGCCTCTGGCAGTGAGGTTGGCTCCCACTCTCCTTCCCCCTTTCCTGACCATGGAGCCGTGCTGCCTGGTGCCTCCTCACTGGACACCACCCCAAGCCCATTTTGCGTTGGTTTGTTGTTTCTGGTGGGTGACCTTGCAAGTGCTGAGCTTCTCCTAAATCTCACATATTGATCCAAAGCCAATTATGACAGCACTGTGGGCCAAGGAGATCTGCTCATGTTTGAAGATCAATCATTACTCCATCCTCTTTTTTTTCCTCCCCCACTATTTAGCCTCCTTCAACCCAGGACTCCTGCTCCATCTTTCCCACCTGTGCCCTAAGTGTTCTCACATCTCTGGTGCCAGCACGGTGACAATTCACCCCACTCTTCCTACCTTCCTCCTGGATCTCTCTGTCCAACCCCCCTATATTGCTCCAGACTCTCAGAGCATCCACAACAGGATGGTTGGGAGGTCAGGACAGGAACTTTGACACACACACACCCCAAATTCTCCAAAATCAGTTTCATCCTCGTGCACAAATCCTGCATCCCTGATGGGGGGGCAGTCCAGCAACCCACACATCTCCCTACCAGGTAGGGCAAGGATTGATGGGGTCAAGAGTGTCCTCTGGAGAGAGGGATGGAGCCAGAGAACAAACTGCAGTTCAGGTGCCTGCACCCTACTGGGTTCCACCTTTCCTGGCTCAGCCCCAAGCTGCAATGATCCCCCAAGCCCCTCCCTAAAAGAGGGACCCCCCACTCCAAGCACCACGAGAGCACAGGGGCTTTGAGGCTGCCTCGTTAAACCCTCCTCAAGCCCTGAGATGCTGGAGGTGAAGCACCAGTGCGTGACTGCGCCATAAAACCCGAGCCCGCTGTGACGATATTTCTGGAAGAGAGACAAGCCCTGGGCTCTCTTCGTCCATTTAACTGGGTTATAAAAAAGAAAATAGTTGTGGTTAAAAAAAAATAGTTGTGGAAGGAAACAAGCCGTCCCTTCGTAATGCAGCGTTTGAGGGGGCTGCTCTGCTCCCCCTCAAACGCTCTCTCTTGAATCGGTTTGGGGGCATCTAGGGAAAATTAGCTTAAAAACGGGTCTGGTTTATTGTTGTTTGCATTTTTTCTTTCAAGCTGACATGTTTTCCAAACACTCTGGAAATTTCCAATGTCCTTTTGCTCTGGGATGAACTGTAGCTGTTTCCTGTTGTTTAAAGCCTTTTATTTTCATTTTCTCCCACATTTTCCAAAGCTTACTTAAGGCTAGAGAAGATGGAGACCACTGGAAAGCCTTGCAGGAGCTCTGGGACCTCACTCCATGTTGTCCCCGACATCAAGCCTAAGCCCTCCCCAAGTCACATTTCACCCTTGAGTTACCAGAGAAGAGAAACTTCAAAGACCAGGAAATACAAATATATACTTGAAAAAGAAACCAAAAGTGAGCGGCGTGCAAAAGAAACATGCAGGAGAGGAGAGAAAGGAGAGAAAGAGGTTTATTTCTGTTGGTTTTCTGGTGGGTGCACTCCTTTGGCTTTGGAGCCATAGATGCTTCTCCTTGGTGGTCATCATCTCTGTGCCTGCCCCACAGAGACAGCTTGACCCACCAAGGAACGATGCCTCCCAAGAAGGTGAATCCAGAATCCCTGGGAATGGAGCGCAGGGACTAAACCCAGTGATTCTGCAGAAAACGGGGAGGATACACAGGGCTGGAAGGGTCTGGCCAGGGGGAGGATGCGCACAGGACCACGTAGACCCCTTTCCACCCATGCAAGCTCAGAGGGGATTGGACTGAAGACCCTTCTCCCACTGCACATTCGGCAGAGGGGGGTATTACAAGCCTCCACGCCAGCCAAGGCTCTGAGCTCCTGCCAGCGGGGCTCCAAGGTTGGTTTAATCAGGCAAAGGTAGTGGAGCTCCAAGGGTGGTTTTTAGCAGAAAAGGGTATCTAATAACTCTGGAGATCCCCTAGATTTCCCTCACAAGCCCTGGGCATTTGAAACAGCACAACCGCGTCAGCAGCTGGGTTTCATGTCAGTCTACAAAAAAAAAGAGCCAGCAGCTCGCGCGAGAGCGGCTGACGAGACCTGGGCGGGGCCAGGAGCCGCAGCAGCCAAGAGCCCCCACGTATAAAAAAGCCCCCGGGGAGCGCCGGCGACCCAGAGCGCGGCGAACAGGGCGGGCAAACAGGGCGCGGCGCGTCAGGAAGGGCGCGGCGTGGCAGTTTGCACGGCAGTTCGCGCCGGAAGGGCGTGCACAGAGGGCGCTGAAGCTCCGCCGGCTCGACGGGGGAAGCAATGGTGTCCACCCGGCAGAAAGCCATGGCTGCTCTAAGCCTTGCACCCGCCACGGCTGACGCAACTTCCCAGACGGAGCTGCGGTGGGAACACGCTGCCACCCAGGTGTCAGGCTGCAGGGTGTGCCCTACTCTGACGCCAGCACCAGGCGACAGCGGCAGCGAGCTGCCTGTGGGAGTTGTGCCCAGGTAGAGGAACTCCTCCTCCTGGTGACAGAGATCCGGCAGGAAGTGAGCAGGTTGAGGAGTATCAGGGAGTGCGAGAGGGAGATCGACGACTGGACTCGCACCCTGCCCTCCCCGAGACAGGCGCAACAGGCAGCCAAGGTGCCTGTCGCGGGGGACTCCCAATCCTGATCCTCTCCCTGCACGGCTGAACGCAGGGACTCAGGGGACAGGGGACAATGGCAACTAGTGCCTCCCCGGCGAGGCAGGCGTGTCTCCTCAGCGCCTACCCCACCTCCGCAGGTGCCCTTGCACAATAGGTACGAGGCCCTGCCGCTGGAACCAAACAATGACCAGGCTGATGGTTCAGCCAGCCTGGAGGTGCCGCCGAGGACTAGTCAGCCAAGGGCCTGTATCCAAACTGCCCCCACAAAGGAAAACAACAGACGGGTCATTGTCATAGGAGACTCCCTTCTGAAAGGAACAGAAGGGCCCATATGCAGACCGGACCCACTGCTTAGGGAAGTCTGCTGTCTCCCGGGGGCCCGGGTCAAGGATGTGAAGAGGAAGCTTCCCACCCTAGTAAGGCCCTCAGACTACTATCCCCTGTTGATTTTCCAGGTAGGCAGCGACGAGGTGGCAAAAAGAAGTCCTGGAGCAATCAAGAGGGACTTCAGGGCCTTGGGGTGACTGGGCACACCTGTCCCAAAGGGGGAAAATGATCCTAGCGCAGGAGTTAGCAGGGCTCATTGAGAGGGCTTTAAACTAGATTTGAAGGGGGAAGGGGATAAAACCAGGCTTGCTAGAGAGAAGCCTGGGGGTGGCATGCCAATGAATGAGGGATGGCGTGCCAGCGAGGCCCTTCAGTCAGCTGTCTCAGATGAGGTAGGACAGAGAGACCCGTGCGGCAGCAGGGACACAGGGGTCATTGATCAGCCAGGAACCACAGAAATACCTGAGATGGCACATGTAGGGAGTAGGGCTTCTCCCACCACAAAGGCGACAGGATCATTAGTCCAGCTGAAGTGCATCTACACGAATGCACGGAGCATGGGCAACAAACAGGAGGAGCTTGAGGCTGTTGTGAAAGGGGAAAACTATGATATAGTTGCCATCATGGAAACATGGTGGGATGACACACATAGCTGGAGTGCCGCAATGGACGGCTATAAACTCTTTAGAAGGGATAGGCAAGGAAGGAGAGGCGGTGGGGTAGCCCTCTATGTTAAGGGGAGTCTGGACTGCCTTGAGCTCGAGGATGGTGACGCGAGGGTTGAGTGCCTATGTGTTAGAATCAGGGGGAAGGCCACCAAGGCAGACATTGTGGTGGGAGTCTGTTATAGACCACCCAATCAGGACGAGGAGGCAGATGAAGTATTCTACAGGCAGCTGGGAGAAGCCTCATGATTGCTAGCTCTTGTTCTGGTGGGGGACTTCAACTTGCCAGATGTCTCCTGGAAATACAATGCAGCAGAGAGGAAACAGTCCAGGAGGTTCCTGGAGTGTGTGGAACAGAACTTCCTCACACAGCTGGTGAGGGAGCCCACGAGGGAAGGTGCCCCACTGGACCTGTTGTTTGTGAACAGAGAAGGTCTTGTGGGTGATGTGACGGTCGGAGGCCGTCTTGGGCACAGTGACCACGAAATGATAGAGTTTTCGATTCTCAGAGAAGTAAAGAGGAGGGTCACCAGAACTGCCACCTTGCACTTCCGGAGGGCAGACTTTGGCCTGTTGAGGCGTCTGGTTGGCAGAGTCCCTTGGGAGGGAGTCCTGAAGGGCAAAGGAGTCCAGGAAGGCTGGACAGTCTTCAAAAGGGAAATCTTAAAGGCGCAGCAGCAGGCCGTCCCCATGAGCCGAAAGATGAGCTGGTGGGGAAGACCAGCCTGGCTGAGCAGAGAGCTCCGGCTGGAACTTAGGAAAAAAAAGGAGAGTCTACAACCTTTGGAGGAAGGGGCAGGCAACTCAGGAGGACTACAAGGATGTTGTGAGGTTATGTAGGGAGAAAATTAGAAGGGCCAAAGCCCAACTAGAACTTAGTCTGGCTACTGCCATAAAAGACAACAACAAGTGTTTCTACAAATACATTAACAATAAAAAGGGGGCGAAGGAAAATCTCCCTCCTCTATTGGATGCGGGGGGAAACTTAGTGTCAAGGGACAAGGAAAAGGCTGAGGTGCTAAATGCCTTCTTTGCCTCTGTCTTTAACAGCAAGGGAAGTTGCTCTCTGGGCACCCAGCCCCCTGAGCAGGGAGACAGGGATGGGGAGCAGAATGTAGACCCCGTAGTCCAAGGGGAAATGGTCAGTGACCTGCTACGCCACCTAGACACACACAAGTCTATGGGGCCGGATGGGATCCACCCAAGGGTGCTGAAAGAGCTGGCAGAAGTGCTCACCAAGCCACTCTCCATCATTTACCAGCAGTCCTGGCTCACTGGGGAGGTCCCAGTTGACTGGAGGCTGGCAAATGTGACGCCCATCTACAAGAAGGGCCGGAAGGAGGATCCGGGCAACTACAGGCCTGTCAGCCTGACCTCGGTGCCCAGGAAGGTTATGGAGCAGATCATCCTGAGTGCTATCACGCGGCACATACGGGACAACCGGGTGATCAGGCCCAGTCAGCATGGGTTTATGAAAGGCAGGTCCTGCCTGACCAACCTGATCTCCTTCTACGACATGGTGACCCGCTTAGTGGATGAGGGAAAGGCTGTGGACGTTGTGTACCTGGACTTTAGTAAAGCCTTTGACACCGTCTCCCACAGCATCCTCCTGGAGAAACTGGCTACCCATGGCTTGGACAGGCATATTCTGCACTGGGTAGGAAACTGTCTGGATGGCCGGGCCTAAAGAGTTGTGGTGAATGGAGTTCAATCCGGTTGGTGGCCAGTCACAAGTGGTGTTCCCCAGGGCTCAGTCCTGGGGCCAGTCCTGTTCAATATCTTTATCAATGATCTGGATGAGGGGAATGAGGGCACCCTCAGTCAGTTTGCAGATGACACCAAATTGGGAGGGAGTGTTGATCTGCGGGAGGGCAGGCAGGTGCTACAGCGGGACCTGGACAGGCTGGATCGATGGGCCGAGGCCAATGGTATGAGATTCAACAAGGCCAAGTGCCGGGTCCTGCCCTTGGGACACACCAACCCCAGGCAACACTACAGGCTTCGGGGGGAGTGGCTGGAAAGCTACCTGGCGGAAAAGGACCTGGGGGTGTTGGTTGACGGCCGGCTGAATATGAGCCAGCAGTGTGCCCAGGTGGCCAAGAAGGCCAACGGCATCCTGGCCTGTATCAGCAATAGTGTGGCCAGCAGGAGTAGGGAAGTGATCGTCCCCCTGTACTCGGCCCTGGTGAGGCTGCACCTCGAGTACTGTGTTCAGTTTTGGGCCCCTCACTCCAGGAAAGACATTGAAGTGCTGGAGCGTGTCCAGCGATGGGCAACGAGGCTGGTGAAGGGTCTGGAACACAAGTCCTCTGAGGAGCGGCTAAGCGAACTGGGGATGTTTAGTCTGGAGAAAAGGAGGCTGAGGGGAGACCTTATTGCTCTCTACAACTACCTGAAAGGAGGTTGTAGAGAAATGGGGGTCAGACTTTTCTCCCTAGTAACAGACAACAGAACAAGAGGAAATGGCCTCAAGTTGCGCCAGGGGAGGTTTAGATTGAACATTCCTAAAACTTTCTTCACTGAAAGGGTTGTCGGGCATTGGAACAGGCTGCCCAGGGAGGTGGTGGAGTCCCCATCTCTGGAGGTATTCAAAAGACAGTTAGATGAGGCCCTAAGGGATATGATTTAGTGGGGGACTTGGTAGTGAGAGGTTAATGGTTGGACGTGATGATCTTGGAGGTCTCTTCCAACCAGAACAATTCTATGATTCTATGATTCTATGATGATTTCCTTCATTGTGTCCTTGGACGGAGTCAAGGCCAGGGCAAGCCCTGCTCCTCCCTGCCTCCACCCCAGGGGAATCCACCCACTGACACAGACCATGCTGCTCCTGGCCAAGGATCACACCAGGTCACCTGAGATGCCCCCGACTCCATGCCCCCCAGCCCCGCAGCCAGGAGGGATTGCTGCTCACCTTTGGCATCTCTCTCTGCAGGCCCCTGCAAGGAGAAGAAAGGGAGAGGCGGGGAGGCAGAGTTACTGCCCAGCCCTGCCTTTCCATGCTCTGGGCCGCCCCATGAAGATGATGGGCTGAACCTCCACACCTCCCTCAGGGAGGGATTATTTCAGCCCAGCCCATGCAATCGTGTATCCTGTTTCCCAGACCGGTTCTGCCAAGCTCTCAGCAGCTGTGGACAGCCCAAGTGTCGAGGAGCCGTGCTTACTTTGCTCAGGGCAGCTGGGAGACTCCCTTCTTGTGCCCAGAGGGCTGGGAGGAAATGTGTGCCTGGGGCAGGGGTGCATTTGGTCTTCCCCATCTCTGCACCTTTGCTCCCACCAGCTGACAAAGGAAAGGCCTGAGAGGCTCAACATCTGTGAAAAGGGGGTGAGGAGCTGGCTATCCTAAACTAGCACAGGTTGTTTTAAGTCACATCTGGGTTTCACTCTGTGGTTTACCCTCAGTTTCCCCAAATTGCTCACCTTTCTTCACGGCACAGTAACTCACTGCAGGCAGGAGGAGGAGGGAGATGGCCATCACTCCCAGCACGATGCCTGTGAGGAACTTGTGTCTCTGGGAATGAGAACCTTGGGAGGGACAGAAGGTGTTGGGGAAGAGGTTGCATCATGGAGAGAAGCAGAGAGCAGGAGATGCCCTTAGAGCCAGGCCAGATCCCATTGATGAATCTCCCTGTATCCTGGTGCTGGCAGCCCTGTATCCCTCAGCCTGATGCTGGAAGACACGGGTGTGCGTGGAGGGAATGACTCCCCTATGGTCGATGGACCTTCCTGGGAGCTGGAAAAATATGCCATTTCCTCAGAGCTACACGGTAGCTGGAGGAAGAAACTATTTTCCCACTCTCATCAAGGTAACTCTGCCCCTCAGTGCTGCACGGCTGCTCCACACACCCTTGCCCCATCCTCCCCTGGGCCCAGCACAGGCCCTGTCCTGCCCCGCTCAGCAGCCCTCCAGTCCCAAGCCCAACCCAAAGAAATCCCCCAACTCACCCAGCAGCAGGAGGAAGGCAGGGCCAGCAGGAGACAGCCTGGCACAGCCCACCTGCCCCACCATTTTTTGGGGCGCTGCAGGAACAGCCTCTCCTTCAAGCGTCTGCTCTCCTCTGAGCTGGGGACAGCGCTTCAAGAGCTGCCTGGCCCGTGGCTTGCAGCGCGCCTGGGACTGCTCCGCTTGCATTTCTGTGGCTAGCAGTGCCTTTCCCACAACGAGAGGCTGTGACAAGCGGGGGCCCTGCCTCAGCCCCCACTGCGGACGCTGCGCCTGCAGAGCCCCCGCTTTCATTTCCTCCCACTCAGACAGCGGAGCCCGAGGCGAGTTTGCCTGTCCCACGGGTGCAGCATCCTCCCTGCAAAGCCTCCTGCCCCTTCTCCCCTACCCTTGGGGCCAGAGCTACCCCAGCTGCTCCTGCCCTGGGCCATACCCTGTACATGGATGTTTCAAGCTCCCCATGGGGCCGGCAAACAACATCAACCTCTTCCAATCCTTTGGGGTCCCTCTCCTCTCCACACGTGCTCGGTGGTGACACATCCCTCCCCAAAAGCAGCCCCTGAGATGTCCTTAATAGTGCCAAAACCTGCATCGCTTCTCCCAGGAAAAGGCTCCGGGAGGTGTGATCTGCAAATATGCACGCACGTATATGCTTGCACAGAGCCATGGATCACAGCCCGGAGGAGATTCTGTAGGCGGAGGGATTGTCCTTGGGGGAAGGAGACAGAAGCCATACCCACCTGCTACCAGAATTACCTTCTGCAAGGATGGGATGAAGTACAGCCTGAAAACACAACAAGGGCTCGTCTTGGGATGGGCATGTCTGTGGGACTGGGATGGGGCTGTCAGGCTTTGGGAGCGGGGCACGGGGACTGAGCTTTGCAGAGTAGTTTCAAGTAAGATGTATTGCATCCCATTCCGGGAAGATCTGAGCACAGGCCATTCTAACCTTACTTTTTATGCAGAGAAATTTGCAGAAAACACTTTTCAGGGTAGGTAACCAGCTTGAGCAGACCCCCGGTTCCATGTTCCCTTTTAGCAGACCCAGCCCCTGTATTCACGTTGTTACATTGCACCAGAAGAAGGGGGATGTACGGCTGCTTTGTTTCCATTTATATTTTTACTGACTTACTGCTCACGCACCCAGAGAAATGCTCTTGTGGGACACGTGCATGGGGAGGTGGGAGGGACAGAGCATTGTCATTTGTATCATTCTGAATTGCAATGAAAATACCTTTCCCTGTGCGATGGCAAAAGTCCTGTTGGGTGCAAAGCAGCTTTCTGGCTGCGGTGCTCTGTGAATGGTGCAGAGAGAGAGTCGGCACTTGGGATGTTGGATGCTCTTCATTGGGGGCTCTTCACTGCTGAGATTAAGAGCTCTGAAATGGGCAAGGTGGGGCAAAGGGTGGGGACAAAGGGGCAAAGACAGCTGGTGAATATGGGGAGAGTCCAGAAGAGATGCCCTGCCTGACACAGTGAGGATGTGGGGCTGTGGGTGAGCTGGGTCACCCACCTGGAACCACAAACCCACCCAAAAAGGGCTTGGGGTGGTGTCACGTGAGGAGACCAAGGAGATGCAGGATGGAGATGCATGGGTGGGAATGTGCTTGCCCAGCAAGGACTCAGCAGTGGGGACCAGGCAGGGGCATGTGGGTGAGCTGGGTCGCTGCCCCTCTAACCAAAACTCTCTCTGCCCCATGGCGCAGGTGCCAGCGTGACCACCCAGGACATCTGCAGCTCTCCTGGTGATGGTGAGCACAGGGATAGGTTGAGAAAAGGGAGGTGTGCAGGGGGTGGAGATGAGAAAGGAGATGGGTTTTCTTCCCCGAGTACAAGCTCTTAAAGGAGTCACTCTTCCTTCTCCGATCCAGAGCATTTGGTAGCGCCACCATCACAAATCCTGGCCTGTAGCATACCTGCACCACTGCCTTCCTTCCAGGTGACCTCCGGGCTCCTCATCTGAGCCTCAACTTACTTTCTACCTGGCCTGGAGACACAGTTCAGGCCTGGTGCTTCATCCTGACGGAGTCACCTGCTACCCGAATTGTCTTCTGCAAGGATGGGGTGGAGCAGTACAGCCTGAAAGCTGAACGGGCACAGCTGAGCTACGTTGTGCAGCTGAACGTCACGCTGGGGAGTGCAGGGACGTACACGTGTGGGTACCAGCAGAGGAACGAGAGGAACTGGGTGAGGAGCTCTGCCCTCAGTGCTCCCCAGCACCTGGCTGTCACAGGTGACACATGGCACTGGGGAGACATGGCACGGTGGTGTGGGCAGAAGGGACAGGGCACGTGCCATCATGTGGCTTTGCTGACGATGGATCTGTGTGCCAAGGAGCATGATCCCCATATCCTTCCCCCATCTGAGTGTCCTGACTCCACCGCGCGATGCTCTAGAGAGAGATTCCTTCCCAAGGGGTGCCTCTCTCTCCAGCACCCACCTGTGCCACAGACATGAATCTCGGCATTTCCCAGGAACAGAAAGCCAGGGCTGGGGCTCCTTCGTGCATGCAGCAGTGGCTCTTGTATTTAAAAATGAAGTTTCCCTCCCAACATCACAGTATCACAGAATCACAGAATGTTAGGGGTTGGAAAGGACCTCTGGAGATCATCTAGTCCAACCCCCTGCCAGAGCAGGGTCACTCAGAGCAGGTTGCACAGGACTGCGTCCAGGCAGGTTTGTATCTCTCCAGAGAAGGAGACTCCACACCCTCCCTGGGCAGCCTGTGCCAGGGCTCTGGCACCCTCACAGGAAAGAAGTTTTTCTTCATGTTCAGGCGGAACTTCCCATGTTCCAGTTTGTGCCTGTTCCCCCTTGTCCTGTTGCTGGGCACTACTGAGAAGAGTCTGGCCCCGTCCTCTTGACACCCGCGCTTGAGATATTGATAAGCGTTGATGAGACCCCCTCTCAGTCTTCTCTTCCTCAGGCTGAACAGCCCCAGCTCCCTCAGCCTTTCCCCACAGGAGAGATGCTCCAGGCCCCTCATCATCTTTGTACCCTCCGCTGGACTCTCTCCAGTAGCTCCTCGTCTTTCTTGAACTGGGGAGCCCAGAACTGGATGCAGGACTCCAGATGGGGCCTCACTAGGGCAGAGTAGGGAGGGACATTAACCTCCCTTGACTTGCTGGCCACACTTTTTTTAATGCACCCCAGGATGCCGTTGGTGTTCCTGGCCGCAAGGGCACATTGCTGGCTCATGGCAAATTTGTCATCCACCCAGGTCCTTCTCCTCAGAGCTGCTTTCCAGGAGGTCAACCCCCTAACCTGTACCAGTGCATGGGGTTCTTCCTCCCCAGGTGCAGGACCCTGCACTTGCCTGTGTTGAACCTCATGAGGTTCCTCTCCGCCCAACACTCCAGCCTGTCCAGGTCTCGCTGAATGGCAGCACAGCCTTCTGTTTTATCAGCCAGTCCTCCCAGTTTCGTGTCATCAGCAAACTTGCTGAGGGTACCCTCGGTCCCTTCATCCAGGTCATTGATGAATAAATTGAACAAGACTGGCCCCAGTACCAACCCCTGGGGGAGACCACTAGCCACAGGCCTCCAACTAGACTCTGCACTGCTGATCACAACCCTCTGAGCTCTGCCATTCAGCCACTTCTCAATCCACCTCACTGTCCACTCCTCTCGCCCACACTTCCTGAGCTTATCTATGAGGATATTGTGGGAGACAGTGTCAAACGCCTTGCTGAAGTTAAGGTAGACAACATCCACCTCTCTCCCCTCATCCACCCAGCCAGTCATGCCATCGTAGAAGGCTATCAGATTGGTCAAGCATGATTTCCCCTTGGTGAATCTGTGTTGACTACTCCTGATCACCTTCTTTTCTTCTACATGTTTGGAGATGGCCTCCAGAATGAGTTGCTCCATCACCTTTCCAGGGATGGAGGTGAGGCTGACTGGCCTGCAGTTTCCCGGGTCCTCCTTCTTGCCCTTCTTGCAGACTGGAGTGACGTTGGCTTTCCTCCAGTCCTCAGGCACCTCTCCCATTCTCCATGACTTTTCAAAGATGATGGAGAGTGGCTTGGCAATGACCTCTGCCAGCTCCCTCAGCACACGTGGCTGCACCCCATCGGGGCCCATGGATTTGTGGGTGTCCAGATTGCCCAACTGATCTCTAACCCAATCCTCCTCAACCAAAGGAAGGCCATCCTTTCTCCAGGCTTCCCCTCTTACCTCCAGACTTCAAAGTCACCTTGTGTGAGGTCTCCCTGGGCATCTGTCTGTATCCAGCACTGGTAGTGCCCTCTCACTGACCAAACAGCCGCCCATAACACTCTGTGTTTCTGTTTCTGATAACCTGCGCAGAGAGCTAGGTAAGTCAAGGCATCTTCCTTTCCTCTGCCTCTTTGTATACGAGTGTGTCTGTGGTTGGGAGCAGCGTCTTCCCTTGACCGCACAGCCCTAGCAAAGCACAATCCAGACATGACCTTCTGCCCCGTCCCCATGGGGAACTTGGGTGAGCTCCTGCTGGAGGAGAGATCAGTGACTCCGGATGGGAATGAACTGCGACCCAGCTTCTCCCCTAGAAAAGTGAGTACTGCAGGGTCAGAGAGGTTGTCTCTGAGCTTCCTGATTTCCCCGTGGTGCAGCTGGGGCATGTAATGCATATCCTGGAGGCTGGAGCACCACATCCTTGTGGAAAGAGTGTGTGCAGCTCTGACTGCCAAAAAGGAGCTCCCCTTTTGTCCCACACCACAGTCCTCCCTGCCTGACAGGCCTCAGCTGTGCCATGTCCACACAGCAGTGCTCACTCCTCCAGACCCAGCTGATGCCAGGACACAAGGCTTTCACAACTGCTTGTGAGATACCATCCCTCAGGCACAGGGGGACACCATGAGCAGTGTGGAAGGGATATAAAGCCAGCATGGTGGAGGTAGGGATAATCCTGCACTCTCAGGCTCACGGAAAAGGGAGCGGGAAGAGAGCTCGGGTGATGGCAAGTCTGACATTGAGTGGGAAGGGGCACGTTTATGAGCAATGCCTGCTCTTCCACCTGGGCACAGACAAATGCAGACCAGGGAACCTCCTAGGCAGGTGTTTCTCCCAACACAGGTGCCTGTGCAAATGGTGTCCGTGCCTCGCTCCTCTCAAAAGCAGCAGTTCACCCTTGCGGAGGGGAACGTTTCCCACATGTCTAGCCTCACCCTCCCCAGCTCCATTTCATGGCAATGTCTCCCTGCTAAAGAGCCCACCCCCACCTACTCCTGCTTCTCACCATCCTCCTGGGCAATGCCCTTGCTGGAGCTACAGCCTCCTTGGAGATGGTTCCCTTCTTCTCCTCTTGGCCACATGCAAGGAGCCCGTGGGCTCCCCTGCCAGGCCAGGCACGGCAGCACCTCCACCCTCCCACCCAGCTGGGGAGCCCTCCCCTAAAGCCTCTCCAGCTTCTCCCTAGCTCTTGGGAACTCGGCAGCCCACAGCTGACTACTCGATGCCAGGGGTGGCCTTCCCAGCCTCTCTCCATGCCTCACTTGGCCATGCTTCTAGAAGCTCAGGCAGATCTTGCCTTGCGGCTGCTGAGAGCCCATGCTTGGCTCTTCTCCTGCAGAGCCTCGTGCCTTCATGCTGGGCCTGTGCCACCGCGTCCCCATTGCTGCAGATCCCTTTCCCCTCAGTCACCAGGAAGTTGGGCAAAGGCAGAGCCAGGCAAATGCCCACCTCTGGGGCCCAGGTGGGGCCTGAGCCCGCCAATCTCTCTTTGCTAACTGCCTTTCCCCTTCCTTTTGTAGCCCAGGTGCAGGAGGAGAAGGGTAAGTGGTCTTGGCTGCCTGGGGTGTTGCCAGGGGGAGAGGCTCCTTCCAAGAGGGCCCTACTGGTGTCTGTGGGACAAGGGTCTCTGCAGGTGGGCCACGAGCGTGGTGTCCTTGGGGTGCCTGCAGCAGGTGCCCATGCTCAGGCAAGCCAGCTGAGGCCTCCAGGTGTGCCTGGAAAAGCTCTGCATAAAGGGCTTGCCCCTGAAAAGAGCTCATGTGGGAAGGAGGGAAGAGGGAAGGAATGACAGAGTGGAGGAAGGAGAGCAGGAAGGAAGTACCGGTTGGGTAGAGGAATGTGATTTTCAGTGTTGACACAAGTCACCTTGTGTGGGTCATTAAAGTCCATCTGGGTGGCTTTGGCCTTTGCTTTTGTTCTGATGCAAGGTACCAGCACCCAAAAGGTTTGCTATGTGACAGCTGGTAGGGAGGGGACCTTTGGTGTTCATGGCCCTTATTTCGAGGGATAGGAGAAGAGCATCCGTGCTTTTCAAGGGCTTCTTGTATAAATATTTATGCTGCTGTCTTTGATTACTCTTCTCTTTGTCATTACAGACCAACTGCTGAGAGAAAAGAGTGACATCTTCTTTCTGCTGCTCCTTAGGAAACACACAGCTGCTGAGATGTCCTCTGAAAACCTGCTCAGCTCAGCAAAGTGCTCGCACCTCACTCAGTTTTGTTGGGAAACATCATGTCATGCCAAGGAATCCCTTTGCATAGGAGAGGGAATTAGGCCAAAGCATCACATGGGATAAACCCTGGAATCCAAGACATATAGCAACGGGGTTACAAAGCAGTTTTGCAGTGAGGTATTGTCAAGTGTCTGGAGGGCACTGGGGTTTCCCCTTTCATGACAGCTCTAAGATACCTCACCAGACATGAGGTCTTTACCTTCTCACTGATCCACTCTCTTTCCTACCAGGGACAATGTCCTCTTTCCTCTTTGTATTCACGGGGTCTTTAGAATATTTTTGAGAGACTAATCACTTGAGTGGCCCACTGGCTTTTCCTCTTTGGAGGATGAGATGGGGTTGTGATGTGCTTTCTGACCTGTAGAAAAGACATGCTACTGCAGAAGAGCATGCTCGTCTGCCAGCATCATAGACTTTGTATGAGCTCACTGGACCCATGGTCTCCGTGTTAAATCCACTTTGTCTCCTTTATTTGTTTTCCTACAGAATTTCTGCAGACACAACGACACAAAGGTAAGAAAAGAACCCATGCTGAATCCCATCTCTTGGAACTTGAATAAAGCTCTGGAAAACACATTTCTCCTTCACAGGAAATGCTTCAGATGGCTTCTTAACGGCTAGAAGTGTTTCTTAATCTTTCTCTTGTTCATTTGCTGCCCAAGAAACATCACAAGTCAGTGTTAGAGTTTCTGGGATTTAAAGCAGCATTATTGATTCTCAGAAGAAAAGGGTAGTGGTTCTCACCCTGGACATCGACACAGCTCACCCCAGACTGGAAATCTTTGACGATGGGAAGAGTGTGGGAGAAACTGGCACCATCAGAAATGTGCCCAGCAACAAGAAGAGATTTGATTCCCACACTTTTGTGTTGGCAAAGGAAGGATACACATGTGGGGGACACTACTGGGAAGTGGATGTTGGCAAGAAAAGAAGCTGGGCCTTGGATATTGCCCGGGAATCTGTGACTCGCAAAGGCACATTGACACTGTCCCCTAAGAATGGCTTCTGGGTCATAGGGTTTGCAGATGAGCAAGAGCATTGGGCCTACACAGATCCTTGGACCCGTTTGAGTGTGAGTGGGAAGCTGCAAAAGATTGGAATCTTCCTGGACATCTCAGCCAAGAAGCTGTCATTTTACAACTTCCATAAGAGAACAGCTCTGTACGCTTTCACCTTGGGAGGTGACAGCAGCCAGGAAGAGAAGTTTTCTCCTTTCTTCTCAACAGGTCCTGCTGCTGCAAAGCCTGACACCGAGCCTCTAAGTATAGTGCGGGGGGTTGATGATGATGATGAGTGAATGGATGACTTGAGAGAGCATGGTTAATGTCTGAGTGAAACACAGAGCCTGAGATCACACTGCCCTCTTCTCAGACCCCTGGTGTGTGCCACCAAATCAAAGTTGAACAGTTCTTTCATCTAAGAAGCTTCCACCATTGCTTGCTAATCCTCTGTGAGCCAGTCAAGAAGGAGAAGATCCTGACTTGAATTCGGTAGAGAGGACTTCCAGTTCTTCTAAGCACTCAGAGAAAGGAATGGATCCTCAACCCAGAAAGTGAAGACAACCACAGTTTTTGCCTACAGAAGCTTACGTCAGGTGTCAACAAGAGCAAAAAAAGATTTTCTGTGGCAGTCACTGAAGATCCCAGTAAATATCATGATGTGTTTGTGCAAAAGGGGATTGCTCTTCTACACTGGGAAAGCTTTCTGATGAGCTTAGACCGCACTTCCCCAGATTACCTCCCACTTTGATTTCTAGATGTTCACCACTCATCACAGGTGCTTCTACATCAGTTGGAAGAAGCAGGTGCCTCCTGGAGGCAACGTGCCTGACTTGTCATCAGTGTTGCTTGTGGAGCTGCGGCAAAGCTTTTCATTTGGAAAGGGTGTGAAATCCAGTCCTATCCTCCTGCATTTGGTATGGAGTCTGAACAACGCTTGGGGGGATGTTGAAAGGATGGCTATCTTCCCCTTTCTAGAGAGTAGGGACAGAGCTGACACGTGAAAATCAAGGCAGCTGAGCTTTCCATGTCAATTAGTTTGCTGTCAAACTCTCCTGCCTGTCCTGCCATTTCTGGATTCATATAGTCAGGCAAATGCCTTTTCTCTCCTTATTGAGTCACCACTGGGCCCTGAACCAAGACCCTGGCAATACAAGGTGAACCACATTGTGGACTGTGAGAGGGAAACCAAGCAAGACAGCAGGACATTTGGCTACATCCTCAAGAACACTGTCATTTTACAATGGCCACATAAACTGTCTCTTGCATGGTTTTCAGAATAGGCTCCAGCAGAATGAGAAGGTCTTTCCCATCATCTCTGTTGGGGTGTACTCCTCCTAGGACACCAGATCCCAATGTGCTGGCAATATCATCATCAGCCCAGGAGGCACCAGACACATGGCCAGATGCCAGGATGCTGGAGAATCCGTGTGCTCACCCTCAGCTCCTGGCAGGTAGGGATGGCAGAGTGGCCAGAAATCACCTCTCTCACTAAGCATTTCAAATCCCGCTGTTTTCCGGACATGGAAAAAATGTTCTTGGAATAAATGCTTCCTGTTCTGAAAGTTAATCTTCCAGTCAGGATCAAAGAAAAGAAGACACGCACAGGTATGATGGCAAGCAAGGAACCAAAGACGTCTGCAATGAGGATGTTGGGAAGCACTGGATTACAAGTTCTGTTCAACCTTATAACTAGGAAATACTGTCAAGGAAAGCTGATTTGATTGGGAAGGCTTTTGCAAGTAGTAACACACAATTTAACTTTTGATTCAAGGTAGTTGCAGCCTGAGGTATTCTCTGGCTAGCTAAGGATGGCCTTACAGTTGGACTTGACAATCTATGCTTGGACTCGAGTATCTTAAGGGTCTTTTCCAACCTAAAGGATTCTATGATTCTATGATTCTCTAAGCAGAGAGGAAGTTACAGCGCAGAGACGTTAGAGCAAGTATCATATCTTGCTCTTCTTTCAGATTTTGCTATTGTACGAATCCAACTAAAATCATTTTGGTATGTAATCCATGTAGCCAGGATTTGAAGCAGAAATAAATATGGTGCTTTTTTCTTATTTGATAGAATTCTCTACTTTTTTTTCTTTTAAGTGGATGAAGGACAGGATGAGTGCAGTCCACACAGTGTCTTTGCAGGGCTAGTTTGAAGACAGTCCATCTAAAATGGTACTGGAGACCAGTGTGTAAGTCAACACATTTATATTATCTCACTGAAATGTGAAGGTGATTAGTGGCTCTATAGATTCCCACCAGTATCTGAAACATCTATATGTGGTTGGCAGATGTGGCACAGAAAGTTTTGAATTGATGACAAGCTTTGTGCAACGGACTCCTACTCTAAAATAGAGTTGTCTCGGTCTATGCCCTGAATTCTACCCTGAGATTTAAAGGGTAGGCTCTTCTGAACTCAAGAGAGAAGTGACCTTCTTGAAACCAAGTGACGCAAACAAACAAAGACATTGGTGAGCAGAGCAGTTTTACCTTCTCTCTAAGAGTGTAAGCTGTCTTCCCCGTTTGCACAGCAATATTTACTGCACACATTTCACAAAACTCCCTTGTGAATAGGATTGGACTCTTTCTATGCATGGTAAAAATGCAACTGATCTCTGGCAACTGGGTCTGGCTGGGATCGAGCTCATTCTCTTCGTAGAAGCCCACATGCTGCTGTGCTTTGCATTTGTGGTTGAAACTGTATTGATAACACACCAGTGTCTTGGCTATTGCTGAGCAGTGGTTACACAGCATTGAGGTTTCTTCTCTCCGCCTCCCCACCTTGTCCCCCCCAGCTTGTCCCCCAGCAAATAGGTCAGGGCATGGCAAGAAGCTGGGCGGGCACACAACCCAGACAGCTGACTTGAATTGACCAAAGGGATATTTCATCCCATATGACGCCGTGCTCAGCAATAAAAGCCCAGGGAAAGGAGGAAGGGGGAACTTTCAGGGTTATGACATTTGCCTTCTCAAGTAACTGTTAACATGTGCTGAGACCCTGATGCCAGGGTGTGGCTGGACATCTGCCTGCCCGTGGGAAGTAGTGAATGAATTCCATATTTTCCTTTGCTCACGCATACAGCTTTGCTTCCCTTATTAAGCTGGTTTTACCTCGAGCCACATGTTCTCTTTCACTTTTTCTCTTCTGAATTTCTTCTGCATGCTGCTAGGGGAGGGGGTGAATGAGTGACTGTGTGGGGGCTTAGCTGCTGGCCAGGGTCAACCCAACACACCAAGCAAATAACTGTGCTTTGATTCAGTTACATGACAAACAGACTTAAATGGTCTACATTATTCTAGTGATAAACAACTTCTGTGAATTTTATAACATCTCTAAGAAAAATAAATAAAAGAAACCCTTTTATTTCAGCGGCAATTCATGACTTAAATGTAAAGCCCAGTTTTAGATACTGAATTACCTGATACTCAAGAAAATACTAGTAAAAAAAATACTAGTGAAAAAAAAGCCTTGTAGGGGGTGGGTGAGCAGACAGTGTCCTCAACTGAAACATGCCTGAATGGATGGTCCCAGAGGATCCTGATCAGTGGCACCAAGTCTGCTTGGAGGCCGGTAACCAGCAGTGTAGCCCAGGGGTCAATACTGCATCCAATCCTGTTCAACATCTTCATTAATGACCTCAATGATGGGGCAGAGTGCACCCTCAGCAAGCTTGCTGCTGAGACCAAACTGGGAGGTGTGGCTGATACACCATACTCATGGATGGTCATGCTGCCATCCAGAGCAACCTCGACAGGCTGGAAAAATGGGCTGACAGGAACCTCTTGAAGTTCAAAGTCCTCCCTTGGGGAGGAACAACCCCAGGAACCAGCACACGCTGGGGGCTGCCCAGCTGCAAAGCAGGTTGGCAGAAAGAGACCTCAGGGTCCTGGTGGACACCAAGTTGAATGCGAGCCAGCAATACACCCTTGCCACAAAGAGGGCTAATGGTATCCTCGACTGCATTAGGAGGAGTGTTGCCAACAGGTCGAGGGAGGTGATCCTTCCCCTCTCCTCAGCACTGGAGAGGCCACACCTGCTGTTCTGGGTTCCACAGTTCAAGAGAGATATGGACATACTGGAGAGAGTCCGGGGAAGGGCCACACAGATGCTTAAGGGATTGGAGCTTCTCTCACTGAGGAAAGGCTGAGAGCGCAGGGACTGTTCAGCCTAGGGAAGAGAAGGCTCAGGGCGATCTTATCAATGTATATCAATACCTGAAGGGAGAGTGCAAAGAAGACAGAGCCAGGCTCTTGCCAGTAGTGCCAGTGACAGGACACGAGGCGATGGGCACAAACTGAAACACAGGAGGGTCCCTCTGAACATCAGGAAACAGTTTATTGCTGTGAAGGTGACCAAGCACTGGTACAAGTTTCCCAGAGAGATTGTGGAGTCTCTGTTCTTGGAGATATTCAAAGGCCATCTGGACATCTGTGATGGGTTGTCCTTCTCTGGCTGCCAGATGCCCACCAAGCCGCTCTGTCACTCTCCCTCCTCAGCAAAACCCCAAACCACAGAGTATCAGGAAAAGGATAGTAAGTTTTGGGGAAAATTCACCTTCCAGAAGTTCCCCTTATTACCATGAAAGAATGTTTGGTTGTCTTGAGCACCTAGAATTTCCCTCAAAACATTTTTCATTCCGATACATAGTTTAAAAATGTTGAGAGCTGACCACTATGATAGATTGTCCTCTCCTTCCTTAGCTTTGTTCAGGAGACACAAACTAGGCAGCAGCCTGATAACACCACGGTCTGACCCCTGGCTGTACCTTATAGACCTTCACAATGTAGAGTGAACTATTCATCATCATCAAACCCCTGCACTATTTTCAGAGGCTCAGTGTCAGGCATTGCAGCAGCACGGCCTGTTGAGAAGAAAGGAAAAAACTTCTCTTCCTGGCTGCTGTCCCCTCCCAAGGTGAAAGCGTACAGAGCTGTTCTCTTATGGACATTGTAAAATGACAGCTTCTTGGCTGAGATGTCCAGGAGGATTCCAAGCTTTTGCAGCTTCCCACTCACACTCAAACGGGTCCAAGGATCCGTGTAGGCCCAATACTCTCGCTCATCTGCAAACCCTATGACCCAGAAGCCATTCTTAGGGGACAGTGTCAATGTGCCTTTGCGAGTCACAGATTCCCGGGCAATACCCAAGGCCCAGCTTCTTTTCTCGCCAACATCCACTTCCCAGTAGTGTCTCCCACATGTGTATCCTTCCTTTGCCAACACAAAAGTGTGGGAATCAAATTTCTTTTTGTTGCTGGGCGCCTTTTTGATGATGCCAGTATCTTTCACACTCTTCCCATCGTCAAAGATTTCCAGTCTGGGGTGAGCTGTGTCGGCGTCCAGGGTGACAGCCACTGCAATGATCAAGTCATGCCATAAGGAGCAGAAAACACAAGGTCTGAGGCTTTTCTGAGGCCTTCTCTTCTCTGTCCTCATCCACCTCTCCTTTGTCCATTCTCCACCTCCACGCTCAGGTGCACTAGACAGCCTCTTGCCTCAGGGGACCTCTAGCTTCTCCCCTCCCATACCTCCCATGGCCCTCCATTCCCGCCCTTGGGCTGCTGCCTGAGAGACTGGCCAGCCTGCATGCAGCACATGCAAGGCACTCATCCAGTGTTCCTGTGCCTCCAGCACTCAGCACCAAGGAGGAGGGTGTGGGGCTGAATACCCTCTCCCTCCATCTTTGGATTGCTGTGGGGATGGCCTCAGGAAAAGGACCAGGAGTTGTCCGGATGGCTCCTCTTTGCGCAACACCAGAATCCCAATTGATTTTACAAGACTATTGAGACGAAATCATAATGGCCAAAGGAAGTTCTGTATGACAGAAGATCAGGAAGCTGGCGAGATAACTGATCAACCCAGCAGGCATCTGAAATCTACCTGGAAATCAATGCACACACTCACTGGTCACCAATAAAGGCTAAAATTCTTTCAGTAAATGTGCTTGAAATCTCCTGTATGGAAAGAGTGCCTATGAGGAATGATGGTGGAGGAAATACTAGTGTTGTCTGCGATGGATACAAGTCAAATGTAGGTACATCAGCTGGAATTTGGTTTGGGTGTCGTTATTAACCCCTTAGCAAAGGCTCTACGTGATTTATGCAGGGTCTTCGGCAGAACACAACAAAGAAAACAGTTATCAGACAATCCTTCCTCTGAGCATGTTCTTCTCCAAACAGCTCTCTGAGCAGCTGGGATGTGTTTCCAGAGCTACATTCAGACTCCAAGTACTTGTGCACATCATCTCCCTTATGCTTACCTTTGTAGCGCTGCATTTTGAAAAACTCTGTGGGAAAAAGAAAAAGGCAGGCAATAAGTGGGTTTGTGAAGGCATGCTGGTCCCCAGTGTGCTAAGACACAGCCCATGCTGCTGACCAAAAAGACTATATTCTCCTGTAGTAACATGCTTGCTCTGTAAGTTGGAAAACACATCAAAAGCCCCTGTGCCGTCCTCCAAAGAGAGCAAAGCCTGAGGCCACTGGGATGTTTGGTCTTTTAGACTCTAACCAGACCTGAAACCTAGGCAGGAATTCTTAAAGAGAAGAAAGATGTCATGCTGGTGTCAGGGGAGAAGGGATAGGAAACAAGGGAGATGAATTTCTCCAAAGGAGGACTCTCTGGTCTGCCATACACATCATATAGTCCAATCCCCGTGCTAGAGCAGGTTTACCTTGAACCACTGCATCATCCACCTCAGCATGCAGTTCTCTCAGTGGTGCAGAAAATAAGGCCTAATCACCAAGAATGGTCTGACCATCTCCATCCACTTTCAGGAGATGTGGAGGACTAGATCACAGGATGTTTGTTCTGTGAATTAGCTTCTACCTTCAGAGAGATGAAGGTGTGCTTGAGAGTGGCCCTGCTCACCTAGTTTTCTCTGCAGGTCTGCCAGCTGATCCTCAAACAAGCAGCTTTTGGTTGAATCCCCTTCCCTGGAGTGTTTACACTTTGAGTCTGCACTGTCCATCTGATGCTCACGCTGTGTGGACTCCTGCATGATCTGCATAGCTTTCTGCAGAGCTTGAATTTGTTGGGAGACTTCCTGGCGGTCCTTCTCCCGCATGGATTCCAGGGCCCCTGTGGTAACTGCCTCCACTGTCCTGCCTGTGAAGAAAGACCGGTCTCACTGGGACAATGATGTTGCCTCCCCTGAGGTGAGGCCTTGTTCCTCTAATGGCACGGGGACTTTCCTCTTCGAAAGGACCGAGAAGACGCTGCTCCTCTTTCACTGCCCAGGAGGATCCAGCTCCAGAGCACATTGGAGCAGGAAGGATGCAGTTGGTGAGCTTTTTTTTCCTGGAAAGGGACACTGTTGAGGGTGAGATGGGGTTGGCAGGACAGGAGCCACACCAGGACTGATTGGGCACTCGGGAGCCAGTGCAGGGGGAGAGAGCTTGCCCAAGGCCTGAGCTCAGGCTTCCTCCCTGAAGCTCTCCCTCTGGGGCTTTCCCACTCTCATGGTCCTACCCGCCCTGAAGGGCCCCCCTCCCTGGGTCCAAGGGCGCACAGGCTCTGGAAGAAGAACTGCAAAGGTCCTTCCACCTCCTTGGCATTGCTTTGGGTGGCCTGACTGCTGCGGGGATGGGGAAAGAGCACAGGCCCTGTGAGCCTTCCTGAAGGCTTGACAAAGGCCTGCTGGGCAGCACGGAGGGTAGGAATCGGCCCCCTCCGTCTCTCCAGCCAGCAGCTGTGGGCTGTGGGACAGACGGTAGCAAGACTGGGAGGTGGACATTCCTGAGCCCCAGACGGGACCTTCACCACATACCAGGCTCAGAGAGAGCCCAGGCTACACACGCCTGTCAAAGACAAGGGAGAGAAGAGGCACCTTGACCACTGCTAGTGTCCACCTCGGCACGCAGCTGTCTCAGCAGCAGGGGACATACAATCTGCTCCCCAATTAACGACTATCCTTCTGCATCGACTTCGAGGAGGTGCAGAGGACTAGCTCATAGGACGGTTTGCCTGTAGATCAGCAGTTTGCCTTCAGAGAGATGAAGGCCTGCGTGGGAATGGCCCTGCTCACCTAGTTTATTCTCCAGCTCTGCCAGGTGATCCTCAGAGAAGGGCCTCTTGGCTGTATCGTCTTCCTTGGAGAGGCTGCCCTCCAGATGTGCTCTGACGATCTGAAGCTCACGCTGTGTGGACTCCTGCATGGTCTGCATAGCTTTCTGCAGAGCTTGAATTTGTTGGGAGACTTCCTGGCGGTCCTTCTCCCGCATGGATTCCAGGGCCCCTGTGGTAACTGCCTCCACTGTCCTGCCTGTGAAGAAAGACCGGTCTCACTGGGACAATGATGTTGCCTCCCCTGAGGTGAGGCCTTGTTCCTCTAATGGCACGGGGACTTTCCTCTTCGAAAGGACCGAGAAGACGCTGCTCCTCTTTCACTGCCCAGGAGGATCCAGCTCCAGAGCACATTGGAGCAGGAAGGATGCAGTTGGTGAGCTTTTTTTTCCTGGAAAGGGACACTGTTGAGGGTGAGATGGGGTTGGCAGGACAGGAGCCACACCAGGACAGATTGGGCACTCGGGAGCCAGTGGAAGGGGAGAGAGCTTGCCCAAGGCCTGAGCGCAGGCTTCCTCCCTGAAGCTCTCCCTCTGGGGCTTTCCCACTCTCATGGTCCTACCCGCCCTGAAGGGCCCCCCTCCCTGGGTCCAAGGGCGCACAGGCTCTGGAAGAAGAACTGCAAAGGTCCTTCCACCTCCTTGGCATTGCTTTGGGTGGCCTGACTGCTGCGGGGATGGGGAAAGAGCACAGGCCCTGTGAGCCTTCCTGAAGGCTTGACAAAGGCCTGCTGGGCAGCACGGAGGGTAGGAATCGGCCCCCTCCGTCTCTCCAGCCAGCAGCTGTGGGCTGTGGGACAGACGGTAGCAAGACTGGGAGGTGGACATTCCTGAGCCCCAGACGGGACCTTCACCACATACCAGGCTCAGAGAGAGCCCAGGCTACACACGCCTGTCAAAGACAAGGGAGAGAAGAGGCACCTTGACCACCGCTAGTGTCCACCTCGGCACGCAGCTGTCTCAGCGGCAGGGGACATACAATCTGCTCCCCAATTAACGACTATCCTTCTGCATCGACTTCGAGGAGGTGCAGAGGACTAGCTCATAGGACGGTTTGCCTGTAGATCAGCATTTGCCTTCAGAGAGATGAAGGCCTGCGTGGGAATGGCCCTGCTCACCTAGTTTATTCTCCAGCTCTGCCAGGTGATCCTCAGAGAAGGGCCTCTTGGCTGTATCGTCTTCCTTGGAGAGGCTGCCCTCCAGATGTGCTCTGACGATCTGAAGCTCACGCTGTGTGGACTCCTGCATGGTCTGCATAGCTTTCTGCAGAGCTTGAATTTGTTGGGAGACTTCCTGGCGGTCCTTCTCCCGCATGGATTCCAGGGCCCCTGTGGTAACTGCCTCCACTGTCCTGCCTGTGAAGAAAGACCGGTCTCACTGGGAGAATGATGTTGCCTCCCCTGAGGTGAGGCCTTGTTCCTCTAATGGCACGGGGACTTTCCTCTTTGAAAGGACTGAGAAGACGCTGTTCTTCTTTCACTGCTCAGAGACAGCCCAGACTACACACGGTCTTTCAAAGAAAACGCAGGGAAGAGGTACCTTGACCACCCACACTATCCACCTCAACACGCAACGCTCTCAGCCGCATGGGACATAAAATCTACTTGCCAAGAAAGCACTGTTTTTCTGCATCGAATTTGAGGAGGTGCAGAGGACTTCTTCACAGGACTGTTTGTCTGTAGATCAGCATTTGCCTTCAGAGAGATGAAGGCCTGCTTGGGAATGGCCCTGCTCACCTAGTTTATTCTCCAGCTCTGCCAGGTGATCCTCAGAGAAGGACCTCTTGGCTGTATCGTCTTCCTTGGAGAGGCTGCCCTCCAGATGTGCTCTGATGATCTGAAGCTCACGCTGTGTGGACTCCTGCATGGTCTGCATAGCTTTCTGCAGAGCTTGAATTTGTTGGGTATCTTCCTGGAGGTCCTTCTCCCGCATGGATCCCGTGGTCCATGTTGTATTTGCCTCCACTGTCCTGCCTGTGAAGAAAGATCGCTGTCACTGATTTTGCCTCCTTGAAAGTGAAAACACCTATCTGCAGTGATATTGCTAAAAAGCTCCTTATTAAACTCCATTCAAGAGGGTCTGTTCTTAGGGCTCTCCAACAGGTATTTTATATTTCTTCCTTTTTCCCCTCAGAAATCCTCACCTCATAGCAGTTCAACATCGCGTTTAAGGTGGAATCTGGAAATGGTTTTCACTCTGCCCTCTGTCTTTACGCAGGCAGGGGCCAAGAATCTCAGACCAAAATTTCATCACCTGTCAGCCTCTAATTGGGTCTTTCTGTAGTTCAAGCAATACAGCTTGACCTTTGCTATAAATGGCCACAGCCCTAATTTCCCCACAACAGCTTGTGCCATCAGGAATTCAAAGGTTTTCTCTTGACTCCTCTTGGCTGGTCACTGCCATATTTTCGTTTGCTTCAGCTGCAGCAAGAATATGACCCACGGTCAGAGAGCTAAGGCCCAAACTTTTCTCAGCATTTGCTCACCTCTGGGCAATAGATTTTTACCCTACAAATATCATGTTGAAAGAAGTCAAAGCACCACTGTAAGCCCTTATCCACAAGGGCTTGGCTCTCCTCTGCAGCTGCTGAGCTGCAGCAAAATTGAAAGGAGCCCCATTGCCTCCTCACCAGCCAAAGGCATCCTCATAGAATAGAGCCCAGGGCATGCTAATTTCCAAACATGCCTTGCAGGAAGACCATTCCCCTGCAGGCATCCCACCTGGAAAGAGCAGCGGAAGGAGAAGAGCTTGCCTTACAATCCAGGGAGGATGGGATTCAACAGAGTGCAGGCTGGCCTGCTCTGTGCTGGGAAAAGCACGCTGCCTGGGCAGCTCTGCCCACTGGTAGCCTGGGGCCCCAGACATCTGCATGGGGATGCTCGAAATAACAAAGGACTTGCTGAAGGTCTTTGGAAGTGGGAATTTCTGAAGTGGTGAGATTGTTTCATCTCACTGTGGTGGGCCCTCAGGCAGGGTTAGCCTCCAGAGCTTCTTCTTGCTCAGTAGGTTTTTGTATTCAGGTAGAGTGGATCAACCCTGACAAAACAAGAGGATGAAACTCCTTCTCCTGCAGTCAAAGAAAGGAAAAGGAACCCCAGAAGTGATGTGCTATGGCTTTGAAAGCCTTCCTCTACCAACCACAAGCAACAACCTCTGCTAGAGTAGGACACGTGCCTCAGCGACGGGGTGTGATCATCTGACCAAATTCATCCCACCCCAAAGTCCAAAGTCACAAACATGAGGTCCTGTGAACCAAGAGCCTGAGAGCAGTATTGTGGGTTTCTTGATCAACGCATCCTACCGCAGAGCCCCACTGATGCTCTCCTGTGCCATCAAGTGCACCACCACATGGTCTTTCCCAGGGAGCTGCGCGGGCCTCACTCTGCCCCTTCCCCTCCTGCCACCGCACACAGGGATTATTCTGCTCCCTCCCGTCTCCTCCCAGAACCTCCCATGGCAGGTCTCCTTGCTGCCCTTCAGATGTCTTAAGAAGTCAGTTGCATTCTTCAGGCTCAGCTTGGGACTTTGGATTTTGCCTCTGTCACCAAATGACACAGCTGTTCAGGATGGGAAGGAGCTTGGGGGAAAGCAGGCTCTACCCTGAGGTCCAAGCAGATGGCTCAGGCCTTCCTCCAAGTGGCTCCTGATCACACTTCCAAGACCAGAGAGGTCAGGTTTGTATCTCCCAGTCCTGCTGCAGAGCGGAAAGCCCACAGCCAGGTGAGAGCTATGCCAGTCTGAACCTCCGTTGCTGATGGAAGGAAAAGGAGGGGAACACAGCCGTAGCAGGGGGGGATTCTGCATGTGTGTGGTGGAGGTGGTTGCTCTTGATTCCAGCTACAGTTTGTAATGTGAAGAGAGGAAACTGGGACAGGCAGAACTGTGGGGGCAGGACATGAGCCCCTTCATAGGTTGCAGAGAAGGCGCTGCAGAGGAGGCACGTAGCCCTCAGACAAGGAGCAGGGCTAACGTAGGGATGAGGAGCCAGCATTGCTGAGACAGGTACTCTGTCACCCCCGCTTACCTCTTCCCAGACTTTCTACCTCTCCTTCCCCTTTGGTCAGCTGTGAGCAGTGTCCCCAGGCTCTCTCATGGGAGTCCACTCCTCTTCCTTGCTGGAAGGATTGCTCTCCCATAGGGGTGGAGCCTGAAAAAAAGAAGCCAGAGCCCCAGGGTAACCACTTCTCAACAGGCATGAGGATCTCCTGACCAGGTGGTGAACTTCAGTGGAATGGCAAAAACCCTCCCTCTCTTCTGGCAAACGGCATGGCCATACGAGAGGGCCCAGGGCATGGTCATCACAAGCCTTCCCCGAGGGAAGAGCTTGCCCCGGCAAACAGGCCACCCAAAAGAATAACTGCAGGAAAAGAGCTTGCCTTACATCCCGGGGAGGATGGGATTCAGCCCAGTCCAGGCTGTCCCAGTCAGCCCTGGCCCAGCCATGACCTGGCCTGGCCTAGCACACTGTTCCTCTAGGCACCCTTCTCCTAGTCACCACGTGCACTGGCACAGCAGCGTGGGGATGCTGGCTAGGACAGAACGCTTGCTGGAGGCCTTTGGAAGGGCAATCTGTGGGGTGGTGAAAGTGCCAGGTATGAGAACAGTCAAAATGCCACGCGGCGCCTCTGCCAAGGTTACCAACACGGCATGGTCATACGGGCTCTGCCAATGTCCAGAGATGTCTGACCCCTGCCCCCATCTGCCACGGCTTCATGGGCTAGAGTTCTTCCTTCCCTTGAGTGTTCATGGTGGTCCTTCCCTGGGTGTTAGTCAGCCCTCGTGGCACCTCTCCAGGTGTGTGCCTATCGCTGACACATGCCCAGATGAAGCTGAATGCACGGAGCTCGAGTGAGGTGAGTGGTGTGAGCTCAGGACAGCTGATAGGGAAGGGTCAGTCCTGCCTTTCCAAGAACAGTGCTTTCAAGGTGAATGGGGCAGGCCGTTAGGCATGCCAGGCTGCCACAGGTTCTCCGTGCTTGGCACGGCCTCACTCCAGCTGCCACCCCGCAAGGAAAACCAAGTGCACAAAGACACCCTGAGGGGTCTGAGGATGCCCAAGCCCTCCATGACCACGGAGCTGGAACAACTGGCATTAGATTAGGGACACAGGACCTCTACCCAAGCTTGGCCACAGAGGCAGAGATCTCTGGAGAAGCCCTTACGAAGATGGGAGGCACCACTGACACTTCTGGGAAAAAAGGTCCAGCTCTGACAAATGAGCACTGCTGGACGCTTGGAGGAGGATGTGATCCCGGGAGGCAGAGCAAGGGACCCTTCTAATTCACCACAAGAAAAGTCTGCTGATCCCGTCCTCCTGCCTTCTTTTACCTGTAGATAGCATGGTCAACCCGGGCTCTCACCTGCATGGGGAGGAATCTCCCTTCTGCCTGGGGATGACAACTGAGGAGATGGAAAGTTCCTGCCTGCAAGAGAATTCAAGGTGAAGAAAGTTTCCTCCTTTGCTGGGCCAGAGGCAGAGCCCACTTGGTGTTTCGCCCAACTTGTCACATGATTAGTCCCACAAGAGGGTGAGACACTCCTGCTTCACAGTCCAGGAGTGGAGCGGGACCTCACAGGTCATCTCCTTATCCCTCAGCATATTCACCTGAGCCCATCTTTGGAAACCCTTCCTCAGCAAGACCCTCTGCTAGAGTAGGACGTGTCTCTCGTCGAAGAGGTACGCCCCTCGGGCCAAATGCATCCCATCCCAAAGTCCATGCCTTCTGCTCTGGACTGGAAGGGAGTCTGTAGAGAACTTGCTCAGAGGGACAGACCTCCACAGGCCTCGCTCCTCTCTGCGGTGACACATTGCATCCCAGAGGTTCCCAAGGCTGACCACACACAAGAAAAAGGGGATCCAGCATACTTACTTGGGGTTTCAAAGATTTTCTTTAGGTTTTGGACAATGTTCTTCTTGATCTCAGGTTCTGGACATTGCATTCATTTAAAAAAAAAAAAAAAAAAAGAATAAAGAGAGAAAAGAAGGAAATTTAACTAAGATTTTCCCCTAAAGAACTACAAGAATCCATTGAAGAGCTTTTGGGGAAGAATGCATCACACAGCAAGCCCATCAAACATGAGGTCCTGTGAACCAAGAGCCTGAGAGCAGTATTGCGGGTTTCTTGATCAACGCATCCCACCACAGAGCCCCACTGATGCTCTCCTGTGCCATCAAGTGCACCACCACATGGTCTTTCCCAGGGAGCTGCATGGGCCTCACTCTGCCCCTTCCCCTCCTGCCACCGCACACAGGGATTGTTCTGCTCCCTCCCGTCTCCTCCCAGAACCTCCCATGGCAGGTCTCCTTGCTGCCCTTCAGATGTCTTAAGAAGTCAGTTGCATTCTTCAGGCTCAGCTTGGGACTTTGGATTTTGCCTCTGTCACCAAATGGCACAGCTGTTCAGGATGGGAAGGAGCTTGGGGGAAAGCAGGCTCTACCCTGAGGTCCAAGCAGATGGCTCAGGCCTTCCTCCAAGTGGCTCCTGATCACACTTCCAAGACCAGAGAGGTCAGGTTTGCATCTCCCAGTCCTGCTGCAGAGCGGAAAGCCCACAGCCAGGTGAGAGCTATGCCAGTCTGAACCTCCGTTGCTGATGGAAGGAAAAGGAGGGGAACTCCAACACAGCCAGAGCGGGGGGGGGGTTCTGTGTGTGTGTGGTGGAGGTGGTTGCTCTTGATTCCAGCTACAGTTTGTAATGTGAAGAGAGGAAACTGGGACAGGCAGAACTGTGGGGGCAGGACACATATTGTGGCTGGGATAGGGTTAATTTTCACCAGAAGCTGGCCGGGGTCTATTCTATACCTTGTGACCGTCACGCTCACTATATAGAGGGGGACGACCAGAGCGGACAGGGGGGATCGCTGCTCGGGAGTGGGCTAGGCGTCGCGCTCCAGGCGGGGAGCGACCTGTACGGGAAGCACTGCTAAGTACACTCTGTTGTTGTTATTGTTGGGGTTTCTTGTTTGTTTGTTTTCTTTCCCTTTGTTGTCCAGTTAAACTGTTGTTGTTGTTAACCCACGAGTTTTGCCTTTCTTTGTCCCGATTCTCTCCCCGTCTCGCTGGGCGGGGAGGAGAGGGGTGAGTGAGCGACCACGTGGCTCAGCCGCCAGCTGGGGCTAAACCACGACAGTTCTTTTTGGTGCCCAACGTGGGGCACAACAACAGCACTTTTGTATTAAGTGTGCTCTAGCTGTAGTAGTTACTAAGTGACAAGCTCCTGTACGGGTGATAAAGTTTGTTGACTGCACTGTTTATCTCTTGACTTTTGGCAACATGTGAATGAGAAAAATGCGTATGTGCTTTGTCCTGGCATTCACGGCCTCACTGTCCTGGGGGAGCTGTCTGGGGGAGAGGATGAGGGAATACATCATCTCCCTCTCCCTACCCAGGATTGATGTGGACAGGTTTATTACGCAGGCTCCTGAGGTCCTTACTCACCCTTATGTGAGCTGCCTAGTACTACTTATTAATATTGTTGGCATATTACGGGGTTTGTGGAATCTGGTCTCATCCTGGTGGAAGAGAAGACAACTTTTGGGTGAGGCTATATTGAAGTGTGACCTGAGGCAGCCGGTCCCAGGGTGGCAGAGTGTGTGGAAGGACTTGGGCAGGTTCCTCGGGCGGTTAACACCTCCCATAGCCTGGGACTTTACAGCGGAACAGGTGAGCAACCCTAGCAAACTGACACGCCGCCTGATGGAAGGGTGCCTTGCCTATCCCAATGAGAACCACCAGCTTCTAGCGTTGTACTGGGGCCTGGCTTGTGCCTATCGAGCCGCAGTTCAGCATTCCCAGAGGACTCCGGTTGAGGCAGGGACCCAAACTGCACCTGAGGACAGCATGGTTGAGACAGGGACCCAAACAACACCACCAACTGCAGTAATTGCCCCAGTAGTTAAAAAGAAACAATGGACAAGGAAAAAAACGGGTCCATATCCTCGATTAGTAAGGGAAGAGGAAGAGGAGGAAGGGTTTGATCACGAAGCCGGTCCTTCGACAAAGACATTGGAGGAAGGAGTGAGAGAATTCCAACAGGAAGCAGAAACTACCCGGTCCCTGGCCTCAGCAGAACTTTGAGACATGCGGAAAGATTACAGCCGCCAGGCAGGTGAGCGGGTTGCTGCCTGGCTGCTGCGATGCTGGGATAGCGGGGCCAACAGTCAGCACTTGGAAGGCAAGGAAGCCCAACAGCTGGGATCCCTTGCTAGGAATTGGGGAATTGAGAGAGGGATTGGAAAAGAGGCAGAAATTGGCAGTCTCTCGAGATGGCTCCTCTCAAGTGTGAGGGCAAGATATCCATTCAAGGAAAGATCTTGTGAACTCCCCAGGAAAGTGGACCACTGCAGATGAAGGCATCCGGTACCTGAGAGAATTAGCAGTACTGGAAGTCATCTACAGGGATCTAGACAATGATGAGGTCTCCAAAGATCCAGAGGATGTCCTGTGCACATGCACTATGTGGAGGAAGGTGATTCAGAGCGCCCCAGCGTCATATTCTAACAGCCTGGCAGCGATGTATTGCCCGGATATCGATATGCCGACTGTGGAGAGAGTGTCGTCTTGGCTCCAAAACTTGGTAGAAAATCTCTGTACCTCCTCGTCCCTACGGGCCAGTGCCTTGGCTATCAGGGGTGCCGCAAGAAATCAGTCCTCTCCTGCCTCGGTCAGAGGGAAAGGGAGTCCCAGACGCACGCCGCCTGGAGCACTCTGGTTCTTCCTGCGTGACCAGGGGGAGGACATGAGCAAGTGGGACGGTGAACCCACCTTTAAACTGGAAACGCGTGTACGTGAACTGAGAGGGAAGGCAGCTCTTCAGAAGGGGCCACCCAGGAAGTCTGTCAGCAGAGTTGCTGTAGAGACACACGAAGGCAATCAGCGATTTCCCAGACAGAGAAGAACTGAAATCACCTCCCTTGATCCTGAGGAGGGGCCTTCTGGTCTGGCGCTGCAAGGCTCAGACAGGGAATACTCTGATGAGGAACAGGAACAGAGGGTCCCTGCCTTCGGCCAGGAGGAGGAAAGGGATGACCGTGTATACTGGACTGTGTGGGTTCAATGGCCTGGCACATCAGACCCACAGAAGTCTAGGGCTTTGGTAGACACTGGTGCACAAGTGTCCTCTGATGCCATCAGAACATAGGGGCACAAAACCCGTCTGGATCTCGGGAGTGACAGGGAGGTGCCAAGAATTGTCGGTATTGGAGGCTGAGGTGAGCTTAACAGGGGACAAGTGGGAAAAGCTCCCCCTTGTGACCGGCCCAGAGGCCCCTTGTATCCTTGGCATAGACTACCTCAGGAGAGGGTACCTCAAGGACCCAAAGGGATACCGATGGGCTTTTGGTGTAGCCACGGTGAATGCAGAGAAGACCAAACAGCTATCCACCCTGCCTGGCCTCTCGGAAGATCCCTGCGTTGTGAGATTGCTGCGAGCTGAAGAACAGGAGGTACCAATTGCTACCAGGACGGTGCACCGGCGGCAGTATCGCACCAACCGAGACTCCCTGGCTCCCATCCATGAGCTGATTCATCAACTGGAGAGCCAAGGAGTCATCAGTAAGACTCACTCACCTTTTAATAGTCCTATATGGCCAGTACGGAAATCTAACGGGGAATGGAGATTAACGGTGGACTATCGTGGCCTGAATGAAGCACAGCTCCTCCCGGCACCCCGACTGCCGGTGCTGGGCTGGATGTTCAAAGGGAGAGTCCCCTCGACACATCATGCCACCGATGCCACATGGAGTAAGTGGGTCGCACTGATCACACAACGAGCTCGAATAGGAAACCCCAGTCTCCCAGGAATCTTGGAAGTGATCATGGACTGGTCAGAAGGGAAAGATTTTGGAATGTCGACAGAGGAAGAGGTGACACGTGCTGAAGAGGCCCCACCGTATCATGAACTACCAGAAAATGAGAAGGAATATGCCCTGTTCACTGATGGGTCCTGTCGTATTGTGGGAAAGCATCGAAGGTGGAAAGCTGCTCCGTGGAGTCCTACACGACGAAGAAGCCACTGAAGGACAAGGTGAATCGAGTCAGATTGCAGAGGTGCAAGCCATCCAGCTGGCTTCAGATATTGCTGAGTGAGAGAAGTGGCCAGTGCTCTACCTCTAGACTGACTCCTGGATGGTGGCAAATGCCCTGTGGGGGTGGTTACAGCAATGGAAGCAGAGCAACTGGCAGCGCAGAGGCAAACCCATCTGGGCTGCCAGATTGGGGCAAGATATTGCTGCCCGGCTAGAGAAGCTGGTTCTAAATGTACGCCACGTAGATGCCCACGTACCTAAGAGTGGGGCCACTGAGGAATATCAAAACAACCAGCAGGTGGATCAGGCTGCTAGGGTTGAAGTGGCACAGGTGGATCTGGACTGGCAACATAAAGGTGAATTATTCCTAGCTTGGTGGGCCCATGACACCTCAGGCCATCAGGGAAGAGATGCAACATACAGATGGGCTCGTGACCCAGGGGAGGACTTGACCATAGACACTATCGCACAGGTTATCCATGAGTGTGAAACATGCGCTGCAATCAAGCAAGCCCAGCGGTCAAAGCCTCTCTGGTATGGAGGACGATGGCTGAAATAGAAATATGGGGAGGCCTGGCAGATTGACTATATCCCATTCCCACAGACCCGCCAAGGCAAGCGCCATGTGCTTACAATGGTGGAAGCAACCACGGGATGGCTGGAAACATATCCCGTGTCCCACTCCACTGCCCGGAACACTATCCTGGGCCTTGAAAAGCAAGTCTTATGGCGACATGGCACCCCAGAAAGGATTGAGTCAGACAATGGGACTCATTTCCGAAACAACCTCATAGACACCTGGGCCAAAGAGCATGGCATTGAGTGGGTGTATCACATCCCCTCTCATGCACCAGCCTCTGGGAAAATTGAACGATACAATGGACTACTGAAAATGACACTGAGAGCAATGGGTGGTGGGACCTTCCAACACTGGGATACACATTTAGCAAAAGCCACCTGGTTAGTTAACACTAGAGGATCTACCAATCGAGCTGGTCCTGCCCAATCCAAGCCTTTACATACTGTAGAAGGGGATAAAGTTCCTGTAGTGCCCATGAAGAATATGTTAGGGAAGACAGTCTGGGTTAGTCCTGCCTCGGGCAAAGGCAAACCCATCTGTGGGATTGCTTTTGCTCAAGGACCTGGGTGCACTTGGTGGGTGATGCGAAAGGATGGGGAATTCCGATGTGTACCTCGGGGGGATTTGATTTTGGGTGAGAATAGCCAATGAATGAAACCGTTTGATGTTAATTGCTATATAACCCTGTCACTGTATGTCATCTCTATCACAGTTGCTATATGCCAAATCAATGACATTATAGCAAGAATTACCCAAATTAATAAGGAATGAACTATTGATAAAACTGAGCAAAGTGCAGCAGTAATGGAAGCAGAACTGTCTTTAGCAACTGGCGCCCATCAACTTCCTCAAGAGATCGACATCTTCAACCCACAGACCATGGACGTGATGCACCAGGCGAGCCAGATACCACAACTGCAAGCTCCAGATGCAACAATCCAACACTACACACCATCCTCCCACTGCGTCCAGCGTCACCTGCCGCACCGAGATCCACCCCTGTTTCGCCGACTGAACAAACTCCACATTATCTCTCCTGCCCCAAGAGACTATTATGACAGATGGAGCCTAAAGTCATGGACTAAATGAACTCAGTAGACACTTCGAAGGGATGGTCCATAGACTAAGGGAATGATGTCTGTGTGTATCTATATATATATTTATAACAGGAAAAGTGGTGGTGATTAATTGGAAAGTGTAGGATCTGAGCGTGACGTATATGGTATAGAATAAGGGGTGCATAATGTCCTGGTTGTGGCTGGGATAGGGTTAATTTTCGTCAGAAGCTGGCCGGGGTCTATTCTATACCATGGGACCGTCACGCTCACTATATAGAGGGGGACGACCAGAGCGGGGGATCGCTGCTCGGGAGTGGGCTGGGTGTTGGGCTCTGGGCGGGGAGCAACCTGTACTACGGAAGTGCCGCTAAGTACACTCTGTTGTTGTTATTGTTTGGGTTGTTTGTTTGTTTGTTTGTTCTCTTTCCCTTTCTTGTCCGGTTAAGCTGCTGTTGTTGTTAACCCAGGAGTTTTGCCTTTCTTTGTCCCGATTCTCTCCCTGTCCCGCCAGGGCCAGGGGGAGGGTGCGGGGGGGAGCGTGGTGAGCGAGAGACTGTGTGGCTCAGCCTCTGGCTGGGGCTAAACCACGACAGCCCATTCATAGGTTGCAGAGAAGGCGCTGCAGAGGAGGCACGTAGCCCTCGGACAAGGAGCAGGGCTAACGTAGGGATGAGGAGCCAGCATTGCTGAGACAGGTACTCTGTCACCCCCGCTTACCTCTTCCCAGACTTTCTACCTCTCCTTCCCCTTTGGTCAGCTGTGAGCAGTGTCCCCAGGCTCTCTCACGGGAGTCCACTCCTCTTCCTTGCTGGAAGGATTGCTCTCCCATAGGGGTGGAGCCTGAAAAAAAGAAGCCAGAGCCTCTTTTGTTGGGGCAATGTTCTTCTCGTCCTCAGGTTCTGGACGTTACATTCATTAAAAAAACAAACAAACAAAAAAAACAACAACCAAAAACCAAACCAAGAATAAAAAGTGGAAAAGAAGAAATTTAACTAAGATTTTCCCCTAATGAATTACAAGAATCCATTGAAGAGCTTTTGGTGAAGAACGCATCATGTAGCAAGCCCAACAAACATGAGGTGCTGTGAACCAAGAGCCTGAGAGCACTATTGTGGGATTTTGTCTTTGTCACAGGCAACAGGAATGGGATCCAGCATACTTACTCAGCTGCTCAAATAGTTTCACTCTTTCTCGGACACCATGCTGCTTGCTGTCTGGGTCTCAACATTAGGTTCATATGAAAAAAAAAAAAACAGAGGAAACCTAACTCAGACCTTTCTCTAAGGAACTACAAGAATGCATCAAACAGCTTTTTGGAGGAATACATTCCTTCTTATTGTACTCAATGGGACCCAGGGTTTTTAAATGACTCACTTTCCCTTCCATCCCTGTCTAAAGAGAAGAAACACAGCTCTTACCAGGTTCTCCAGACATCTCCTCCTTTCTTCTGCTTTCCCGTGTCCTTGTCTCAGGGTTCAATGCAAGGGAAAAGTGGCCAAAGCTATGTGGGGGACACAGGGCAAGAGAACAGAAGGCAGATTCGGTAAGATGTTCTGATGGACTCCCAGCTGGTCACTCTCTGCAGCAGTGTGCTCCCCGCCCCTGCTCCTGGTTTAAACCATAGCCACCAGTGGGGGTTGTGATGGCTGCATCCAGCTTATGCTGGACTTTGGGGGACGGATGGCAACAGAGTAGCCAAGGCCTGTCTGGAGCAGAGACCCAGAGCTCTTGCTGGTATGACAAGGTCAATCATCTTACTCTCTAAATAGTGGACAGTACAGGGCCTGTTCAGCTCTCCTGCACGGCAGTGGGCTACAAGCAAGGATCTCCCCTTGAGTAGGGACGCCTCTCAAGATTACTAAGGAGTTTAGAAAGCAAGGGGGTCCTTTCTGAACCTCATGACTCAACGGGAGGTTCTCCCTGGCAGTTTTGTCTCACCCTGTCCTCTAGGCAGTAAATAATCCAGTGGACCTTTGCATCGAATCCTGTTAAACACTGTCGCTTTTACCACTGAACTTTGTTAACTCACTGTTTTATAGCAATAAAGCATACTGTTGCTTCTCTCTTACAAGTGAAGTGCATCCTCCATCCATGACACTATCCCATCTGGATGCGGTGTCACTAAATTAAAAGCATATGTCTCTGCAGAGTGCAGAAGAAGGTGCTTGACCCCAGCTACTGTTTTCCACAGAGGAAGAGTAATGGGACCATTGTCCATGTGCATATTCCTCCCGACTAACTGCAGTCCTGGAGGTTACCCTGACCAAGCTATAAAGAAAGGATGGTGGTGAGCTGACCTTGGCTGGCTGCCAAATGCCTACCAAGCTGCTCTCTCACTGCCCCTCCTCAACTGGACAGGGAGAGAAAATAAGATAAGAAGAGCTCGTGGGTTGACATAAAGACTGGGAGATGACTTGCCCATTGCCATCATGGGTAAAACAGACCCGACTTGGAGAAGATTACTTCAATTTATTGCCAATTTAAAATAGAGTAGCACGGTGAGAAACAAAGACAAAAGTAAAACCACCTTCCCCGCACCCTCCCCTTCTTCCCAGGCTCAACTTCACTCTTTTGTTCCCAATGCTTATGCCTCCTCACTTGAGCGGTGTAGGGGACTGGGGAATGGGGGTTGTGGTCAGTCCATAACCTGTGGTCTCTGCCGCTCCTTCCTCCTTCCACTGTTCCCCTGCTCTGGCAAGGCGTCCCTCCCATGGGATACAGTCCTTCAGGAACCCCTCCAACGTGGGTCTGTGCAGTGTTTTACCCTTTCTTAAACACACTATCACAGAGGTGCCACCAGCTTTGCTGATAGGCTCAGCTTTGGCCGTTGGTGGGTTCGTTTTGGAGCTGGCAGGACGTGGCTGTGCCTGACACGGGGCAGCCCCTGGTCTCTTCTCACAGAGGCCACCCCTGCAGCACCACTCCCACCAAAACCTTGCCACGTAAATCCCATACAGCCACACTGGTATGACAGCCCATACAGTCAAAGCAGAAAGGCATCTGCAGGCGGAGATTCAGAGCAGCAAGTTCAGGAGGTGCTCTGAAGGATGTGCTGACAGAGTCGGCCTTTCTCCCTTTGTGGACACCAGGGACTGTTCTCCCAAGGCTATGATGAACCCTTGTGAAAGCCATCTCGGAGCTCTGCAGGGATGAGTTTCCATGCTGTGAGAGCTGGCTGCGGAAGACATTGCTTCAGCAGCCCTGCCCACAAAGCGACCTGCCACTTCTGACAAGATCCATCAGAGAAGCAATGACGAGCTGAAGTCAGAAGGCAGGAACAGGGACTGATCTGCGTGTTACAGAGGAGGAGATCTGCTCATGGCAGACCTGATTACTGTGCTCTGCTCTGCCTCTCTCTTGTCTGTCTTCTGCTCATTTTCCCTGTGCTGTCTGCTTGGTGTCTCTTTTGGCTTTCTTTGCCCAGGGCCACATTCAAAAGAAGCAGAAGGATTTGGTCAAATGGATAGTGAATTAGTGAAAATTAGTGAATTAGTGAAAAACTGTGGTGAAAAACTCCACAGAGGATTCTAGAGACAGCACTTAAGGGCCCCATCAGAAGTCACCGCCCCTGGGCCCATGGCTAAACCCATGTGTCTAACCCAAGCAGTTAGATGTAAAATTGCCAGGTATCCTTTCAGATGATTAAAGCAAGCTGTACTTCTTCAAATAACTTTTTGCTATTTCCCCATAATTTGAAAGGAAAGAAAGAATACAAGTAACCCAAACCACCCAGTATTTTGAGGGTTTTTTTCCCCTGAAAGCAGAGCAATCGAGTGAGGCATTCTTAAAGAGTAACAGTGAATACATTCAAAACTGCAGTAACGTACCTTGAGAGAACTCACATCTCCACGCTGCCTCTCCTGAGCCAAACTGGCTTTCACTCGTAGGGCAATGGTGCACTTGCAGGCAGCCTTCAGTGTTGTTGAACTTTACACAGTTCCAGGAAAGAGGGCTTGTAAAAATCTGTTGAGACTTTGACACTCGGCCTCGCACTGACTGGCGGAAGAATCCTTAGCAGCCAGGGAAAGTGCTGTTCCAAGTACGGTTCATATCTGGGGATAAGATTCAGTGTTGTGGCCCTCATTAAGGAATGCCTGCAGGTAACCTGAGGAAGAAAGGTTGCAGGGCTTATGTGATGTGCACATGGAGCTATCACGAATATGCCTCTGCTATTGATAATGTATGAACGGCTCCTACACAATGTAGCTTCGATCACTAAGCAAAAGACCACGGTACTTCCAGGAATGGGTCACCTCACTTTCCACAGTAGGGGATAAAGTACTTTCTTGCAATGTTTCCTTTCTCTCTCTGTCTCTCTCGTATTTAGAAGGAGCCCTGGTAACTGGTTTAGACAAAATACTTATTTTATCCAGGGCTATGTATGCAATCCTAAGCCAAAGCTATTCGGAAGCATGGAGAAAAGAAAGAAAAGGAAGGGCAGGGCAGGGTAGGGCAGAGAACTGAAGATAAGAGCAATGAAGAGCAGAGCAGAGAAGAGCAGAGAAGAGCAACAAAAAGAAGAGCAACGAAAAGAAAAAAAGACAGAAAAAACCCCACTCTTTATTTTGCGTTGTTAGTGAGGTCATTGTTGGCCAGAGTTGAGCCATATCTGGATGTTTCTGTTGTTCCCTTTGCAGAACATTGTATGACATTAAGTAGTGAAAGGGACCTTTTTGATTCAGAATAAATTGGGAATGGGTTCTAATAAGTTTGGTCCCGACTATGCAAGCAAGGATTTCAGGCAGTAGTTTGTCAGTAGCCATGTTCTAGATGATAGATGTCAGTAATGGAAGACTGCCATTCCCTTAAAAGGACAACAGTCACCACTCGTTACATTGCATTGGCCTCCCTGAAACCTACAGGTATTTATTGCCCTGTCAGACCTTCTCTTGATAAAATTTTGAAACTAGAAAAGTAGTTTATAACTCTTATCATGATTTCATGGCTCTTTTTTCTTCATGGACTTCTGACGGGAATTCTATGAAACATTAACTTTCCTGCCTCACACCAACCCTTCTTTGCCATTTCCCCCCACCCCCTGCAATGCAGTAGGGCCTTGATGAGGTGTTGGCAAAGTCCGTTGAAGGCCCCAGGACTCTCTGGAAGGCAGCAGGGCCCCTCTAGGGCATTAGCCAAGCCCAGTGAAGGCCCCGGGGCACTCAGGAGGGCAGCACAGACCTGCCCAGCTGTCGCAAAGACCAGTGAAAGTCCTGCAGCACACTGGAGGACTGTAGGGCCCTGCCAAGGTACCCTGGAGCCTTTGCCAGGCTTTCCCAGAGCCCAGGGACAAGCCTGCTGCATTCCGGAATGCCTCAGAACCTTCACCAGGCTTTGCAGGGGTTCGCAAGGGACCCTCCTTAGCTCCAGAGCTTCTCTGGGCCTTTGCTAAACTTTGTGGGATTCTGGGCAAGGCTCTGCTACCCTCCAGAGTGGCCTGGGACCATCGCTGAGCTTTGCTGATGCCCAGGCAAGTCTCTGCTGCCCTCCAGATTTCTCCGGGGCCTTTGCTGGGCTTTGCCAGTGTCCTGCTTTTCCCTGCTACGCTCCAGAGAGACTTGGGACCTTCACCAGACTTTCCCAGTGTGGGCAAGGGGTCCTGTTGCCTTCCAGTGTTTCCCAGTGCCTTTGCTGGGCTTTGCCAAAGCCTGAGCAAGGCTTTTCTCCTCTCTAGGGTCCCCCAGCACTTCATCAGGCTTTGCCAATGCCCGCAAAGGCCCTGCTGTGCTCCAAGGTGCCCCCGGTGCCTTTCCTGGTCTTTGCCAGGGCCCATGTGGGGCCCTGCAGCCTTTCAGAGTACCTTGGACCCTTCATTAAGCTTTGCTGTACTCCTTGTGTTGCCCTGCTGCCCTCCAGAGTGCCCTGGTGCCTTCCCGCGTATGCCGGGGCTTGCAAGGGACCCTAATGCTCTCAAGTGTGCCCCAGGACCTTCACTGGGCTTTGCCAAGCCCCGGCAGGGTCCTGCTGCCTTCTAAAGAGCCTCAGTTCCTTAGCTGGGCTTTGTCAAATCCTGCAGTGAGCCCTGCCTCTCTCCTGAGCTCCCCAGGACCTTTTCCATGTTTTGCCAACACCTAGGCACAGCCCTGTTGCCTTCTAGAGAGCCTCGGTACTTTCACCAAGCTTTACCAATAGAGTAGAATAGAGAAGAGTAGAGTAGAATAGAACAGTTCCACTTGGAAGGGACCTACAGCAATTAACATCTAGTCCAGCTGCCTGACCACTTCAGGGATGACCAAAAGTTAATAACATGCTTTAAGGGCATTGTTGAAATCCCTCTTAAACACTGACAGGCACGGGGCATCGACCACCTCTCTAGGAAGCCTCATTCCAGTGTTTGACCACCCTTTCGGTAAAGAAATGCTTCCTAATGTCAAGACTGAACCTCCTCTGATGCTGCTTTGAACCACCCACACATATCCAGTCACTGGATCCAAGGGAGAAGAGGTCAGCACCTCCGTCTCCCCATCCCCTCCTCAGGAAGCTGTAGAGAGCAATGAGGTCACCCTCAGACTCCTTTTCTCCAAACTAGACAAGCCCAAAGTCCTTAGCCGCTCCTCATAAGACATTCCTTCCAGCTCTTTCACCAGCTTTGTTGCCCTCCTCTGGACACATTCAAGTACCTTAACATCCTTCTTAAATGGTGGGGCCCAGGACTGCACACAAGTTGATGCCGCACCAATGCTGAATACAGCGGGATAGTCACCTCTTTTGACCGTCTGGTTATGCTGTGTTTGATGCACCCCAGGATGCGGTTTGCCCTCTGGGCTGCTGGGGCACACTGCTGACTCACATTGAGCCTGCTACCAACCAGCACCCCCCCGTCCCTTTCTGCAGGGCTGCTCTCCAGCCACTCCTCTCCCAATCTGTGCTCGTGTCTGGCATTACTCTGTCCCAGGTGCAGAAGTCAGCATTTGTTCTTGTTAAATTTCATGCCACTGATGACTGCCCAATGCGCCAATCTATCCAGATCCCTCTGCAAGGCCTCTTGCTCCTCAAGACAGGCAAAAGAACAGAAGAGGCCCTAGGACTGAGCCCTGAGGAACACCGCTGGTGACTGGCCACCAGCCAGATGTAGCCCCATTCGCTACAACCCTTTGAGCCCTGCCCTTCAACCAGTTCTTCACCCAGCAGACTGCCTACCTGCTCATCTCACAGTTGGGCACCTTGTCCGGAAGGATGCTGTGAGGGATCTAAACCAAAATCCAGAAAAAAATCTGTACTAAAATCCAGATGCAACACTGGCCAGGTTCAACTCTAGTTGAGCTGTGGCCTTTCATGTTTTCAAACATGCGAATCGCAGCTCTGTGATATTCATCTGAAACCTGACCTTGCTTCCAGAGATCATACAATTCCTTTTCCTCTTGACTTCCAAGAGGAGTTCCCTGTTCAGCCTAGCTGGTCTTCTGCCCGCTTGCTTGACTTCTGACACAATGGGATTGCCTGCTCTTGTGCTTTGAAAAGGTGGTTCTTGAAAAGTGACCAGCTGTCATGGGCCCCTGAGCCCTCAAAAGCTGATTCCCAGAGTACACCGCTAACTAGCTCCCTTTTAATTTAACATTTGAAACACCACCATTTCGTGATCACTGTGGCCAGAACAGCTGCCTACCATCACATCTCCCACAAGTCTCGGAGGGCACCTTTTCATAGTTTCCTAGTTTTCTAATAAGAAATTATCTTCCACAAACTTCAGGACTTTCCCAGACTTGCTTGTCACAGCAGTATGGTTTTCCCAGTTGATGTCTGGGAAGTTGAAATCTCCCATAAGGACAAGGGCTACCGATACAGAGATCTCTCCTAATTGCCTATCGCATGACTCATCAGTGCTAACATCCACAGTGACATCTGCTTTGTTTTCCATCCCACCCAGAGGCTCTCAATCACATCATCGCTGACTACGAGGGCTGTATACAGTCAAACCTCTCCCTTACATTGCCATCCTCAGGCGGTGGTGCCATGTCAATCCTTGGCTTTCCTTCAGGCTTCCTGATGGCATCCCCTTCCCCCATCAATCCCAGTTTAAAGCCCTCTCAATCAGTCCTGACAGCTTACAAGCAAAGAAGCATTTCCCTGGTCAGGGCAGGTGGATCCCGCCAGGCCCCTGCATACCCACTTGTCTCTGAGCCCCCTCACTAATGACTTTCAGCACAATGTTACTGTGTGGGAAACATTTACACAGGCGTGGATGGTTGTGCTGGTTTTGGCTGGGCTACAGTTAATTCTCTTCTTAGCAGCTAGTATGGGGTGATGTTTTGGATGTGTGTTGAAACCAGCGTTGATAACACAGGGATGTTTTCGTTATCGCTGAGCAGGGCCTTTTCTGCTTCTCACCCCACTCCACCAGGGAGTGGGCTGGGGGTGCACAAGAAGTTGGGAGGGGACACAGCTGACCCCAACTGACCAAAGGCATATTCCATACTGTATGACATCATCAATATAAAGCTGGGGGAAGAAGAAGGAAGGGGGGGACATTCGCAGTGATGGCATCTGTCTTCCCAAGTAACTGTTATGTGTGATGGAGCCCTGCTTTCCTGGAGATGGCTGAACACCTGCCTGCCGAGGGGAAGGAGTGAATAAATTCCTTGGTTTGCTTTGCTTGCGTGCGTGGCTTTTGCTTTCCCTATTAAACTGTCTTTATCTCAACCCATGAGTTTTCTCACTTTTAGCCTTCCGATTCTCTCCCCCATCCCACCGAGGGGCAGTGAGCAAGCGGCTGTGTGGTGCTTAGTTGCCGACTGGGGTTAAACTGCGATAATGGTGTAGAAAAGAGAGAACGTGAACTATGTGGGTGGAACATGAACTGGAAAGACAAGGGGAAGGGGTATCCTTTTATATTTTGTGGTCACTTTTACTTTTGCCAATGAGAAAACATCCATCTCTGGCCACATTTCAGCCTGTGTTTTTCACTGCAACGTCACTCCTCTCCGTACAGAAGTAAGAACAGACTTCTGTTGCCTAAAGATAGGTGTCTAGAGCTCCTGAAGATGTCCTGTGCATCTAGGACCCCTGTGTGGGGCTGGCAGATGGTGGTACAGCTCAGAAAAGTCCCACCAAAGTAAATACAAGGGGCCTCACTAGCACCCTGGAAGGCCTTTTCAAAATCTTGGCCCTAGGTCCCGGAGCCAGCAGGAAACAACAGAAATAGGCTCAGGGAATGAAGGGGACAGTGCTGAATGTCTCTGAATTTAAGCTCCCTCACAGTGCCATCATGGAAAGGAGAGGGCTGGACATGTGAGTCTGGCAGCAGAAAGTCCCATGTAATAGCCCCTTTTGGGCAGAGATGAGACAACAAGGTGTTATCCTGTACCATCCCAATTCAAGGCTGGCAGGGTGAGGGAGGCAGCGCTGGCAGAGCCTAAATTGCCCCCAGACAGGCAGACAGGCGTGAAGGCACATGCCAACTGCTCCGAATAACCACCCTGAAGCAAACCAGACGCACAAAGAAACACACAGCTGGCACCATGTCTCCTTCCCACAGGGGTGGGCACACACACTAGCTGACCGTCTGTGACGTCCCTGCAAACATCAGCAGGGATGTTGCTTTTAGCAGATAAGGAAGAGGGACAAAAGCAGCCCACTCACCCCAGTCACCCTCTCCCTCACCTGGACCACCTCCCTGGGGGCTGCACAGGTGTATCCCACACATGTATCATGCACAGCTGGAAAGATGACATGGGCCTCTTTCCTGCTTCCTTGCTTGCCCCTCCACCCCTCCACTCCCTACTATGAAAAGCACTCAGAGGCTTCTCACGCTCTCCCCAGGTGCTCTAGGTCCCCTCTCTCCATCCCACTGTCCCCTGCAGCACTATGCACCATCCCCTTCCCTGAGCGAGGATCTTTCGGTGTTCACAGTGCAGCAGTCTCAGACAAGTCTCTCTTGGCCTCATTGCCTCATTTGTCTCAGCAAAACAGAAAGCAAGTGAAAATGGCAGCTCCGCACCACAAGCCTCCTCTCACCCTCTCCTTGAGCACGTAACCTCTAGGAAGGTGATGGAGCAGCTCATTGTGGAAAGCATTTCCAGGCACATGAAGGTCGAGAAAGTCATCAGGAGTAATCAGCATGGGTTCACCAAGGGGAAGTCATGCTTGACCAACTTGATAACCCTCTACGATGAAATGACTGGCCTGGTAAATAAGGAGAGAGAAGTGGATATTGTCTACCTGAACTTCAGCAAGGCCTTTGACTCTGTCTCCCATAAGATCCTCATAGACAAGATGCTGATGCATGGGCTGGATGAGCAGAGAGTGAGGTGAAGTGAAAAGAGGCTGAACGGTCAGGCCCAGAAGGTGCTGCTCAGTGGCAGAAATTCTAGCTGGAGGCCAGTAACTAGTGGTGTAGCCCAGGGGTCAATACTTGGTCTGGTCCTTTTTAACATCTTCATTAGTGATCTCAGTGATGGGATGAAGCGTACCCTCAGCAAGCTTGCTGACGAGACCAAACTGGGAGGTGTGGCTGATATGCCAGGGGGTCCTGCTGCCATCCACATGGACCTCGACAGGCGGGGGAAATGGACTGACGGGAACCTCCTGAAGTTCAAAAAGGAGAAGCGCAAACTCCTCCCTTGGGAAGGAACAACCCTCAGGAACCAGCACGCACTGGAGGCTGCCCAGCTGCAAAGCAACTTGGCAGAAAAGGACCTAAGGGTTCTGGTGGACACCAAGCTGAGGAACGTGCCCTTACTGCACAGGGATGTTGGTATCTTCAACTGCATTAGAAGGAGTGTTGCCAGCAGGTCGAGGGAGGTGATCCTTCCCCTTTCCTCAGCACTGGAGAGGCCACACCTGCTGTTCTGGACTCCCCAGTCCAAGAGACACATGGACATACTAGAGAGAGTCCAGGGAAGGGCCACACAAATGCTTAAGGGGTTGGAGCATCTCTCGCTGAGGAATGGCTGAGAGCGCAGGGACTGTTCAGCCTAGGGAAGAGAAGGCTCGGGGCGATCTTATCAATGTATATCAATACCTGAAGGGAGGGTGCAAAGCAGACAGAGCCAGGCTCTTGCCGGTAGCGCCAGTGACAGGACATGAGGCGATGGGCACAAACTGAAACACCGGAGGGTCCCTCTGAACATCAGGAAACACTTTATTACTGTGAAGGTGACCAAGCACTGGTAGAAGTTTCCCAGAGAGGTTGTGGAGTCTCAATCCATGGAGATATTCAAAAGACAACCGGACATGTGTGATGGGTTGTCCTTGGCTGGCTGCCAGGTGCCTGCCAAGCCGCTCTATCACTCTCCCTCCTCAACAAAAGCCCAAACCACAGAGTATCAGGAAAAGGATAGTAAGTTTTAGGGAAAATTCACCTTCCAGAAGTTCCCCCTATTACCATGAAAAAACATTTGGTTGTCTTGAGCACCTAGAATTTCCCTCAAAACATTTTTTATTCCGATACATAGTTTAAAAATGTTCAGAGCTGGCCACTATGATAGATCCATCCTCTCCTTCCTTAGCTTTGTTCAGGAGACACAAACTAGGCAGCAGCCTGATAACACCACGGTCTGACCCCTGGCTGTACCTTACAGACCTTCACAATGTAGAGTGAACTATTCATCATCATCAAACCCCTACACTATTTTCAGAGGCTCAGTGTCAGGCATTGCAGCAGCACGGCCTGTTGAGAAGAAGGGAATGAATTTCCCTTCCTGGCTGCTGCCATCAGCAATGGTGAATGTGTAAAGAGCTGCTTTCTTATGGATGTCGTAAAATGACAGCTGCTTGGCTGAGATGTCCAGGAAGATTCCAAGCTTTTGCAGCTTCCCACTCACACTCAAACGGGTCCAAGGATCCGTGTAAGCCCAATGCTCTCGCCCATCTGCAAACCCTATGACCCAGAAGCCTTTCTTAGGGGACAGTGTCAATGTGCCTTTGCGAGTCACAGATTCCCGGGCAATACCCAAGGCCCAGCTTCTTTTCTCGCCAACATCCGCTTCCCAGTAGTGTCTCCCACATGTGTATCCTTCCTTTGCCAACACAAAAGTGTGGGAATCAAATCTCTTCTTGTTGCTGGGCACATTTCTGATGGTGCCACTGTCTCTCACACTCTTCCCATTGTCAGAGATTTCCAGTCTGGGGTGAGCTGTGTTGGCGTCCAGGGTGACAGCCACTGCAATGATCAAGTCATGCCATGAGGAGCAGAAAACACAAGGTCTGAGGCTTTTCTGAGGCTTTCTCTTCTGTGTCCTCATCCCCCTCTCCTTTGTCATTCCTCCACCTCCACGCTCAGGTGCACTAGGCAGCCTCTTGCCTCAGGGGACCTCTAGCTTCTCCCCTCCCATACCTCCCATGTCCCTCCATTCCCACCCTTGGGCTGCTGACTGAGAGACTGGCCAGCCTGCATGCAGCACATGCAAGGCACTCATCCAGTGTTCCTGTGCCTCCAGCACTCAGCACCAGGGAGGAGGGTGTGGGGCTGAATACCCTTTCCCTCCATCTTTGGATTGCTGTGGGGATGGCCCGAGGAAAAGGACCAGGAGTTGTCCGGATGGCTCCTCTTTGCGCAACACCAGAATCCCAATTGATTTTACAAGACTACTGAGATGAAATCATAATGGCCAAAGGAAGCTCTGTATGACAGAAAAAGACCAGGAAGCTGGTGAGATAATTGATCAACCCAGCAGGCATCTGAAACCTACCTGGAAATCAATGCACACACTCACTGGTCACCAATAAATGCTAAAATATAGATCCAAAGCTTTCAGTGAATGTGCTTAAAATCTCATGTATGGAAAGAGAGCCTATGAGGAATGATGGTGGAGGAAATACCAGTGTTGTCCGTGATGGATACAAGTCAAACGTATATGGAAATGTAGGTACATCAGCTGGAATGTGGTTTGGGTGTCACTATTAACCCCTTAGCAAAGGCTCAAGGTGATTTTCTGCCACAATGATAAGTAAATGTTTCTTTCCTTAGTTTACCCAGCTCATCAGTGTGCGTGATGAACACCTGACAGGATTCTGCAAGGTGCAATGTTGTGAAGTAAGATTCTCTAGCTCGACTCAGGTTTAAAGAATAAGAAGTTGCTCCTCTAGTGGAGCAAGATCAGCACAAGACACTTTTCCTGAAATGCCAAAGAGGGCAAAAGCAGGAGTGGGAGACGGGGGCTGAAGTGGCTGATGCAAGCTGGCCGTCCCTGCTCCCCACAGCTGAAGTGGCTCCTTGTCAAGCATTCGCAGGCTCTTTGGCAGCACAGAAAGAAAGGAGTTATCAAACAATCCTTCCTCTGAGCATGTTCTTCTCCAAACAGCTCTCTGAGCAGCTGGGATGTGTTTCCAGAGCTACATTCAGACTCAGAGTACTCGTGCACATCATCTCCCTTATGCTTACCTTTGTAGCACTGCGTTTTGGAAAACTCTGTGGGAAAAAGAAAAAGGCAGGCAATAAGTGGGTTTGTGAAGGCATGCTGGTCCCCAGTGTGCTAAGACACAGCCCATGCTGCTGACCAAAAAGACTATGTTCTCCTGTAGTAACATGCTTGCTCTGTAAGTTGGAAAACACATCAGAAACCCCCGTGCTATCCTCCAAAGAGAGCAAAGCCTGAGGCCACTGGGATCTTTGGTCTTTTAGCAGCAAAGACTCTAATCAGACCTGAAATCTAGGCAGGAATTCTTAAAAAGAAGAAAGAAGGTGTCATGCTGGTGTCAGGGGAGAAGGGATAGGAAACAAGGGAGATGAATTTCTCCAAAGGAGGTCTCTCTGGTCTGCCATACAATGGGAGGAGTTCTAGCTGCAGGGCTCTTCACTGGACCCAAGTAGGAATGTACCTTCGTTGCCAGCAGCCCAGCCACTGCCTGAGTATCTCCTAGTAGCAACTGAACCCTCCCCAGGGAAACACTTCTCCTATAGTGCCTTAAAATCTGCTCCTTCTCCATTATGGTTTCCGGCTTCTGATTCTTCTCGAGATGTGTCCCCTACTAAAGAGTGGAAGGGGATCCAAACACAGTTTTCCAACTGTCTTCCCCAGGAAAGAGCACAGGCCCTGTCAGCCTTCGTGAAGGCTTGATTATGGCCTGCTGGGCAGGATGGAGGGTGGAATCGCCCCATTCCAAATCTCCAGGGCTGTGTGACATAAGACTCTTGGTCATGAGGAAGGTGAGTGGGGAAAGGGAGAGAGATGGTAGCAGGGCTTGGAAGGGGACACCTTTACCACATATCAGGGTCATAGGGAGCCCACAGTACTCACTCCCTTCAAACATGAGGGAGAGAGGAGGGACCTTGAACCACTGCATCATCCACCTCGGCATGCAATTCTCTCAGTGGTGCGAGACGTAAGAGCTACTTGCCAAGAAAGGTCTCACCGTCTCCATCCACTTTCAGGAGATGTGGAGGACTAGATCACAGGATGTTTTTTCTGTGAAACAGCTTTTGCCTTCAGAGAGATGAAGGCCTGCTGGGGAGAGGCCCTGCTCACCTAGTCCTTTCTTCAGGTCTGCCAGCTGATCCTCAAACAAGCACCTTATGGCTAGAACCCCTTCTTTGGAGAGTTTGCGCTCCAAGTCTGCTCTGTCCATCTGAAAGTCGCGCTGTGTGGACTCCTGCGTGGTCTGCAGATTCTGCAAAGCTTTCTGCAGAGTTTGAACTTCTTGTGAGATCTGTTGGATGTCCTCCCTCATGGATTCTAGGGCCCTTATGGTAAGTGCCTCCACTCTCCTGCCTGTGAAGAAAGACCCGTGTCACTGGGACAATGATGTTGCAGGACAGAAGCCACACCAGGACTGATGGGCACTCCAGAGACAGTGGAAGGGGAGCAGGGCTTGCCCAAGGCCTCAGCGCAAGCTTCCTCCCTCTAAGATCCCACTCATGGGCTTTCCCACTCTCATGTTCCTTCCCGCCCTGAAGTGCCCACCACCAACGGTCCAAAGGAAAGTGGGCTTTGGAAGAAGAATCGGGAAGGTCCTTCCACCTCTTTGGCATTGGTTTTCGTGGACTGACTGCTGCAGGGATGGGGAAAGAGCACAGACCCTGTGAGCCTTCCTGAAGGTTTGGCAAAGGCCTGCTGGGCAGGACGGAGGGTAGGAATCACCCCCCTCCATCCCTCCAGCCAGCAGCTGTGGGCTGTGGGAGAGGGGGTAGCAGGACTTGGAGGTGGACACTCCTCAGCCCCAGATGGGACCTTCGCCACATACCGGGGTCAGAGAGAGCTCAGGCTACACACGCCTGTCAAAGACAAGGGAGAGAAGAAGGACCTTGACCACAGCTAGTGTCCACCTCGGCACGCAGCTGTCTCAGCGGCAGGGGACATACAATCTGCTCCCCAATTAATGACTGACCTTCTGCATGGACTTTGAGGAGGTGCAGAGGACTAGCTCATAGGACGGTTTGCCTGTAGATCAGCATTTGCCTTCAGAGAGATGAAGGCCTGCGTGGGAATGGCCCTGCTCACCTAGTTTATTCTCCAGCTCTGCCAGGTGATCCTCAGAGAAGGGCCTCTTGGCTGTATCGTCTTCCTTGGAGAGGCTGCCCTCCAGATGTGCTCTGACGATCTGAAGCTCATGCTGCGTGGACTCCTGCACGGTCTGCATAGCTTTCTGCAGAGCTTGAATTTGTTGGGAGACTTCCTGGAGGTCCTTCTCCCGCATGGATTCCAGGGCCCCTGTGGTAACTGCCTCCACTGTCCTGCCTGTGGAGAAAGACTAGTGGGAGGGAGTCTGTAGATAGACAGACCTCCACAGGCCTCGCTCCTCTCTGTAGTGACACATCGCATCCCAGAGGTTCCCAGGGATGACCATACACAAGACAAATGGGATCCAGCATACTTACTCGGGGTTTTGTAGTTTTTCTTTTGTTTTGGGGCATTGTTCTTCTTGGTCTTGGTTACTGGACATGTCATTCATTTAAAAAAAAAAAAAAAAAAAGAATAAAAAGTGGAAAAGAAGAAATTTAACTAAGATTTTCCCCTAATGAATTACAAGAATCCATTGAAGAGCTTTTGGTGAAGAACGCATCATGTAGCAAGCCCAACAAACATGAGGTGCTGTGAACCAAGAGCCTGAGAGCACTATTGTGGGATTTTGTCTTTGTCACAGGCAACAGGAATGGGATCCAGCATACTTACTCAGCTGCTCAAATAGTTTCACTCTTTCTCGGACACCATGCTGCTTGCTGTCTGGGTCTCAACATTAGGTGATATGAAAAAAAAAAAAGGAGAAAAAGAGGAAACTTAACTAAGACCTTTCCCTAAGGAACTACAAGAATGCATCAAACAGCTTTCTGGAGGAACATATCCCTTGTTATCGTACTCGAGGGAACCCAGGGTTTTTAAATGACTCACTTTCCCTTCCATTCCTGTCTACAGAGAAGAAACACAGCTCTTACCAGGTTCTCCAGACATCTCCTCCTTTCTTCTGCTTTCCTGTGTCCTTGTCTCAGGGTTCAATGCAAGGAAAAAGTGGCCAAAGCTATGTGGGGGACACAGGGCAAGAGAACAGAAGGCAGATTCGGTAAGATGTTCTGATGGACTCCCAGCTGGTCACTCTCTGCAGCAGTGTGCTCCCCGCCCCTGCTCCTGGTTTAAACCATAACCACCAGTGGGGGTTGTGATGGCGGCATCCAGTTTATGCTGGACTTTGGGGGACGGATGGCAAAAGAGTAGCCAAGGCCTGTCTGGAGCAGAGACCCAGACCTCTTGCTGGTATGCAAATACGACATTAGGTCAATCATCTTACTCTCTAAAGAGTGGACAGCCCAAGCCCAGGGCCTGTTCAGCTCTCCTGCATGGCAGTGGGCTGCACGCGAGGATGTCCCCTTGAGTAGGGACGCCTCTCAAGATTACTAAGGAGTTTAGAAAGCAAGGGGGTCCTTTCTGAACCTCATGACTCAATGGGAGGGTCTCCCTGGCAGTTTTGTCTCACCCTGTCCTCTATGCAATAAATAATCCAGTGGACCTTGCCATCGAATCCTGTTAAACACTGTCGCTTTTACCACTGAACTTTGTTAACTCGCTGTTTTATGGCAATAAACTGTTTATAGCAATATAAAAATATTATGTAAAAAAAAAAATATATATAAAATGGTAGTAGCAATAACTGTTGCTTCTCTCTTAGGAGTGAAGTGCATTCTCCATCCACGACACTATCCCATCTTGGATGCGGTGTCACTAAATTAAGAGCGTATGCCTCTGCAGAGTGCAGAAGAAGGTGCTTGACCCCAGCTACTGTTTTCCACAGAGGAAGAGTAATGGGACCATTGTCCATGTGCATATTCCTCCCGAGTAACTCCAGTCCTGGAGGTTACCCAGCCCAAGCTATAGAGAAAGGACGGTGGTGGGCTGACCTTGGCTGGCTGCCAAATACCTACCAAGCTGCTCTCTCACTGCCCCTCCTCAACTGCACAGGGGCAGAAAATAAGACAGAAGAGCTCGTGGGTTGACATAAAGACTGGGAGATGACTTGCCCATTGTCATCATGGGTAAAACAGACCCGACTTGGGGAAGATAACTTTAATTTATTGCCAATTTAAAATAGAGTAGCACGGTGAGAAACAAAGACAAAAGTAAAACCACCTTCCCCGCACCCTCCCCTTCTTCCCAGGCTCAACTTCACTCTTTTGTTCCCAATGCTTATGCCTCCTCACTTGAGCGGTGTAGGGGACTGGGGAATGGGGGTTGTGGTCAGTCCATAACCTGTGGTCTCTGCCGCTCCTTCCTCCTTCCACTGTTCCCCTGCTCTGGCAAGGCGTCCCTCCCATGGGATACAGTCCTTCAGGAACCCCTCCAACGTGGGTCTGTGCAGTGTTTTACCCTTTCTTAAACACACTATCACAGAGGTGCCACCAGCTTTGCTGATAGGCTCAGCTTTGGGGGTCGGTGGGTTCATTTTGGAGCTGGCAGGCCATGGCTGTGTCTGACACGGGGCAGCCCCTGGTCTCTTCTCACAGAGGCCACCCCTGCAGCACCACTCCTACCAAAACCTTGCTACGTAAATCCCATACAGCCACACTGGTATGACAGCCCATACAGTCAAAGCAGAAAGGCATCTGCAGGCGGAGATTCAGAGCAGCAAGTTCAGGAGGTGCTCTGAAGGATGTGCTGACAGAAGCAATGACGACCTGAAGTCAGAAGGCAGAAACAGGGACTGATCTGCTTGTTACAGAGGAGGAGATCTACTCAAGGCAGACCTCATAACTATGCTTTGCTCTTCATCTCTCTCTCTCTCTGTCTTCCGCTCATTTTCCCTGTGCTGTCTGCTTGGTGTCTCTTTTGGCTTTCTTTGCCAAGGGCCACATTCAAAAGAAGCAGAAGGATTTGGTCAAATGGATAGCGAATTAGTGGAAAAGAGTGAATTAGTGAAAAACTGTGGTGAAAAACTCCACAGAGGATTCTAGAGAAACAGCCCCTGGGCCCATGGCTAAACCCGTGCGTCTAACCCAAGCGATTTGATGTAAAATTGCCAGGTATGCTTTCAGGTGATTAAAGCAAGCTGTACTTCTTCAAACTGCTTTTTGCTATTTTCCCTAGTTTGAAAGGAAGGAAAGAATACAAGTAACCCAAAGCACCCAATATTTTGAGGCTTTTTTTTCCCTGAAAGCAGAGCAATCAAAAGTGATGCATACTTAAAGAGTAACAGTGAGTACATACAAAACTGTGGTAACGTTCCTTGAGAGAACTCACGTCTCCACGCTGCCTCTCCTGAGCCAAACTGGCTTTCACTCGTAGGGCAATGGTGCACTTACGGGCAGCCTTCAGTGTCACTGAACTTTACACAGTTCCAGGAAAGAGGGCTTGTAAAAATCTGTTGAGACTTTGACACTCGGCCTCGCACTGACTGGCAGAAGAATCCTTAGCAGCCGGGGAAAGTGCTGTTCCAAGTACGGTTCATATCTGGGGATGAGAGTCAGTGTTGTGGCCCTCGTTAAGGAATGCCTGCAGGTAACCTGAGGAAGAAAGGTTGCAGGGCATACATGATGCGCACATGGAGCTCTCAAGAATATGCCTCTGCTATTGATAATGTATGAACGGCTCCTACACAATGTAGCTTCGATCACTAAGAGAAAGACCGTGGTACTTCCAGGAATGGGTCACCCCACTTTCCGCAGTAGAGGATAAAGTAGTTTCTTGCAGTGTTCAATCTCTGTCTCTCTCTTTCTCTCTCACGTATTTAGAAGGAGCCCTGATAACCGGTTTAGACAAAATACTTGTTTTATGCAGGGCTATATATGCAATCGTAAGCCAAAGCTATTTGGAAGCATGGAGAAAAAAAAAGAAAAGGAAGGGCAGGGCAGGGTCGGGCAGGGCAGAGAACAGAAGATAAGCGCAATAAAGAGCAGAGCAGGAAAGAAAAATAGACAGACAGAAAAAAAACCCCACTCTTTATTTTGCATTGTTAGTGATGCCTCTGTTGGTCAGAATTGAGCCATATCTGGATGTTTCTGTTGTTCCCTTTGCAGAACATTGTATGACATTAAGTAGTGAAAGGGACCTTTTTGATTCAGAAGAAATTGGGATTCAGCTCTAATAAGCTTGGTCCCGACTATGCAAGCAAGGATTTCAGGCAGTAGTTTGTCAGTAGCCGTGTTCTAGATGATAGATGTCAGTAATGGAAGACTGCCATTCCCTTAAAAGGACAACAGTCACCACTCGTTACATTGCATTGGCCTCTCTGAAACCTACAGGTATTTATTGCCCTGTCAGACCTCTTGATAAAATTTTGAAACTAGACAAGTAGTTTATAACTCTTATCATGATTTCATGGCTCTTTTTTCTTCATGGACTTCTGATGGGAATTGTATGAAACATTAACTTTCCTGCCTCACACCAACCCTTCTTTGCCATTTCCCCCCACCCCCTGCAATGCAGTAGGGCCTTGATGAGGTGTTGGCAAAGTCCGTTGAAGGCCCCGGGACTCTCTGGAGGGCAGCAGGGCCCCTCTCGGGCATTAGCCAAGCCCAGTGAAGGCCCCAGGGCACTCAGGAGGGCAGCACAGACCTGCCCAGCTGTCGCAAAGCCCGGTGAAGGTCCTGCAGCACTCTGGAGGGCTGTAGGGCCCTGCCATTGAAAGGCTTTGCTGATGCTTCCGAGGGGCCCTGCAGCCCTCCAAGGTACCCTGGGGCCTTTGCAGGGCTTTCCCAGAGCCCAGGGACAAGCCTGCTGCATTCGGGAAATGCCTCAGAATCTTCACCAGGCTTTGCAGGGGCTCACAAGGGACCCTCCTTAGCTCCAGAGCTTCTCTGGGCCTTTGCTAAACTTTGTGGGATTCTGGGCAAGGCTCTGCTACCCTCCAGAGTGGCCTGGGACCATCGCTGAGCTTTGCTGATGCCCAGGCAAGGCTCTGCTGCCCTCCAGATTTCTCCGGGGCCTTCACTGGGCTTTGCCAGTGTCCTGCTTGTCCCTGCTATGCTCCAGAGAGACTCGAGACCTTCACCAGCCTTTCCCAGTGTGGGCAAGGGGTCCTGTTGCCTTCCAGTGTTTCCCAGGGCCTTTGCTGGGCTTTGCCAATGCCTGAGCAAGGCCCTACTCCTCTCTTGAGTCCCCCAGCACCTCATCAGGCTTTGTCGATGTGGGGCCCTGCAGCCTTCCAGAGTACCCTGGACCCTTCATTAGGCTTTGCTGTACTCCTCCTGTTGCCCTGCTGCCCTCCAGAGTGCTCTGGTGCCTTCCTGCATATGCTGGGGCTTTCAGGGGACCCTAATGCTCTCCAGTGTGCCCCAGGACCTTCACTGGGCTTTGCTGAGGCCCGACAGGGTCCTGCTGCCTTTTAAAGAGCCTCAGTTCCTTCGCTGGGCTTTGTCACACCCTTGGTAAAGAAATGCTTCCTAATGTCAAGACTGAACCTCCTCTGATGCTGCTTTGAACCACCCACATGTGTCCTGTCACTGGATCCCAGGGAGAAGAGGTCAGCACCTCCCTCTCCACGTCCCCTCCTCAGGAAGCTGTAGAGAGCAATGAGGTCACCCTCAGACTCCTTTTCTCCAAACTAGACAAGCCCAAAGTCCTTAGCCGCTCCTCATAAGACATTCCTTCCAGCTCTTTCACCAGCTTTGTTGCCCTCCTCTGGACACATTCAAGTACCTTAACATCCTTCTTAAATGGTGGGGCCCAGGACTGCACACAAGTTGAGGCCGCACCAATGCTGAATACAGCGGGATAGTCACCTCTTTTGACCAGCTGGTTATGCTGTGTTTGATGCACCCCAGGATGCGGTTTGCCCTCTGGGCTGCTGGGGCACACTGCTGACTCACATTGAGCCTGCTGCCAACCAGCACCCCTACATCCCTTTCTGCAGGGCTGCTCTCCAGCCACTCCTCTCCCAATCTGTGCTCGTGTCTGGCATTACTCTGTCCCAGGTGCAGAAGTCAGCATTTGTTCTTGTTAAATTTCATGCCACTGATGATTGCCCAATGCGCCAATCTATCCAGATCCCTCTGCAAGGCCTCTTGCTCCTCAAGACAGGCAAAAGAACAGAACAGGCCCTAGGACTGAGCCCTGAGGAGCACTGCTGGTGACTGGCCACCAGCCAGATGTAGCCCCATTCACTACAACCCTTTGAGCCCTGCCCTTTAACCAGTTCTTCACCCAGCACACCACCTACCTGTTCATCTCACAGTTGGACACCTTGTCCAGAAGGATGGTGTGAGGGACACTATCAAAAGCCTGGTTAAAATCCAGAAAAACTACATCCACCACCTCCCCTTCATCCACTGGGCGGGTGACCTTATTGTAGAAGGATATCAAATCAGTTAGAGAGGACTTTCCCTTCATGAACCCATGTTGACTGTGCCTGATGATTGCATTGTCCTTTAAATGCCTTTCAATAGCACCCAGTATGTTTTAAAGGGAATGAGGTTAGACTAACAGGTCTGTAGTTTCCTGGGTTTTCCCTCATGCCCTTCTTGTAAATTGGAATAACATTGGCTAGCTCGTTTTTGTTCTCTGACACACCACTGGCCAGGTTCAACTCTAGTTGAGCTGTGGCCTTTCGTATTTTCTTCCTACACATGCGAATCGCAGCTCTGTGATATTCACCTGAAACATGAACTTGCTTCCAGAGACCACAAAATTCCGTTTCCTCTTACTTCCAAGAGGAGTTCCCTCTTCAGCCTGGTCTTCTGCCCCGCTTGCTTGACTTTCAACACAATGGGATTGCCTGCTCTTGGGCTTTTAAGAGGTGATTCTTCCCACGTGTCTCCAGTACCTCCCATGGTGCACAGGAGGGTGGGAAGGGCAGGAGAGTGCCATGGAAGAAGTAAAAATCCAAATAATCTCCCTAGGAGACTGCTCCATGGTGGCTTTATTGTCAGCATTTGCACTTGCATCTGCATTGTGCTTGGCAGAACTGGGGCTGGCACCTGATGTGGGGAAGGGCATTTGCATTTGTGCTACAGAGAAATAGCAACTTCTTCTTTTGTGCTGAAAATAAACAGGAACCTCAAGGGAAAAACAGATGCCCTCAGGGGAAGAACCTCAAGGGGAAAAAGCAAGCACCCCATTTTTGGAGATGAGGGATCTCTAGTAAGACTGGCTCATACGTCAAAAAGCACCAGCTAAATGCATGCACAGGACATGGGGAGCCCCAAACACCTGCAATAGCCTTGCAGAGAAACTTTGATATATGGGAGTCTAAGGCAATCCGAGCAGGAAAGGATTGGGATCCCCCTTCATCAGCATTTTAAATGTAACCCCCAGGGCCCAGACAGTGAAAGTCAGCACAACATCCAAGCACTCAGCATCACAAGAAAAAACATCATTTCCTATGTCATTGTCGATTTAATGAAGAGAAACATGGAGTACAAACTCGCGGGAGTGGTGAAACCAAGGAAATGGTAGCTGCAGAAGCTGTGGTACATCTCCTTGGTCCAGGCTGATCGCTCCTGGTGGCTCCCTGGGGAGGAGACGGAGCAGGTGGCTTTGCAAATATCATGCACAGGTATGCTTCTTGGTCTTGGTGAATTTCCCAATCCTGACTTTGACTCTCACTGTCAGAGTTTGGATGGAGCCAAGCAGGGCTGCCACTGCCCAGCTCTGCTGCTCTGCTTCTCTCTCCCTTCTCCCTCTCCACAGAGTCCATGAGATTTACTACAGCTCATCTGTTTTTCCTGTATTGTTTAACACAAGTGCGGGATGTCCCAGTCTGTGTTGTGGTTGATGGTGAGGGGTTTCCCCTTCTCTCCTGCCTCACCAAGGCCTGGCCTCAGGAATGGGTACAGCTTTGTTGACCCTTCGATGGAGACTTCCAGGATGCACTCACCAGTCTTAATGTTGTAGAAGGAGAGTATGCTCTGCTCTAAGTCCAAGTCCAGCCCAACCGCTGATAGCTGGACACCAGGACTCTGCATCTTGGCGCTGGCCTCCTCAGGCCTGTACTCCCCATTCACCCTTCTCAGTGACCAGACCCCACCCTCAGGGAGGTCCTCCCAGCTCCTCTCTTTCAGTCTCCCCCTCACTGTCTCTGTCAGCACCCCCAGCTCCCAATCCAGCCCATCCCACACCTGCACCTCCCAGTAATGGTGCCCAGAGGCAAAGCCCTCCCTCCCCACCACAACGGGGAGCTGGTGCTCGACGATGGGCCGCTGGGCAGAGGGCTTGGGCTGGACTGTTCTTTGATCAGAGGACACAGCAAGCTCAGAGTGTTTCCATACTGCATCCAGGGTGATGGGCACTGGGGAGAGAGAGGAGGAGCCATCAGTGACAACAGGGCAAGTGGGCCAGGAGCAGAGATCCTCATGAGAAGAGAGACCAGGTGCCTCTTAGAGAAAGCACTGACAGGAGTGCTCCTGCTCCCAGGTCAGCCTGGAGTCTAAGCATGGCTTCTAGCCCAAGGCTGATGCCACCTGCCTGGCAGGCAAAGGAGGACAGCTTCATTCCCCAGCATGCTGCTCCCAGCTCTGTAGGTCTGCACTGTGAGGCCTCGGCCATGGGTATAGCAAGACCCAAGGGAGCATCCAGCCCACGTCTAAATGCCACTGCTCAGCAGAGAGCAACGTTTTGGCCAGCTTGTTCCAGACGGAACAAAGGAGACTTGCTCCCAGTGCTGATACCTTTCCTTAGCTTCCAGTCCTCCTGCCTGATTCCACCTCCACAAACTTACTCATGTGGCTTCGAGCTCTTCTGAACTCTGTTAACAAAGAAAACCCAAATCAAAAGCAAATAGGCTGTTTTCAAAGGCCAAAACACCCATGCTGCCTCCATGTCCCTTCCACACTGCTCATGCAGTGTCCCCCTGTCCTGGTTGCGGCTGGGATAGGATTAATTTTCACCAGAAGCTGGCCGGGGTCTATTCTATACCATGTGACCGTCACGCTCACTATTTAGAGGGGGGTGACTGGCGGGGCGGGGATCGCTGCTCGGAGCGGGCTGGGCGTCGGGCTGCAGGCGGGAGCGACCTGTCCGGGAAGCACCGCTAAGTACACGCTGTTGTTGTTATTGTTGGGGTTTCTCGCTTGTTTGTTCTCTTTCCCTTTGTTGTTTGGTTAAACTGTTGTTGTTGTTAACCCACGAGTTTTTGCTTTTCTTCGTCCCAATTCTCTCCCCGTCCCACCGGGAGGGGGGTGAGCGAACGACCGCGTGGCTCAGCCTCCGGCTGGGGCTAAACCACGACACCCCCTGAGCCTGAGGGATGGTATCTCACAAGCAGTTGCTAAAGCCTTGTGTCCTGGCATCAGGTGGGTCTGGAGGAGTGAGCACTGCTGTGTGGACATGGCACAGCCCTTAGAGCCTGACCCGGGTCTTTAAACCATGGACCTTCTGTCTGATGCTCTCTCAGCTAAGCTGGCTGGACCCCTCTCGAGCCCCACGTTGGGCACCAAAAAGGACTGTTGTGGTTTCACCGAATACCACGCAACCACTCACTCACTCCCCACTCCCCGGTGGGGTGGGGAGGAGAATCAGGGAGAAAGGAAAACTCGGGGGTTGAGATAAAAGCAGTTCAGCAGGACAGCAAAGGAAAAACATAAAAATACATTACTAATGATAACAATAATAATATATATAAGGATAATAGAATATGTAACACAAATGATGCACAATTCTCCTCCCCACCCCATTCCCATTCCCTATGTTCCCATGGTGATTGTGCCAGTCTATGAGTCATCCCTCTCCTAACCCAACCTATCTCTGCACCCTCCATGCATCGGCCTGCACGTCCCTCCACCTAGATGGGTACATTTTGGAGACAAAACCTGGTGTAGCTGCACCACCTCCAGCCAAGCACTGGAAGGAGTCGGGCAGATCTCTTCTGGGCCAAAAAAACAAATCTCTTTGCTTTTGTTCTGCTTTCCTTCCTCTGCGGCGAAGGAGGAGAAAACAGCTGTGGGCTTCTTCCTGTGCCACCTTCTCTGATGAGAGGTTGGTGGTTACCATGAGCTGTGTCACATTTCCCTGTGAGGTACAGCCACCTGGGCTTGATGGTTCCTGTGAGGAAACAGATTTCACTTGGAGCTTTTTTTCTTTTGATTTGTTCTGCTTTGTGGTTGGAAGTGGCAGCAGCCGCCAAACCAGGAGAAAAGAAGCATCGTGGTGGGGCAGCAGAGGTGGATGGGGCATCACTGGGGCTGTGGATTAGTGGCGAGGGCAGGATGAGGTCTTCTGGGTTTTGTGGGGAAGGCGGGTGGGAGGGAGCCCTGAAATGCAAATTGAAGCCTTTTTGGTTGCTGATGGAAGGATTAGATGCAGCTGAGAGGTGGGCCAGGGCAAAGCCATGTGGAGATGTCTTCATCACCCCTTTCCAACAACCTGACACCCCCTCTGACTCCCTCCCGTCCAGACAGGGGGTGGGCGACACAAGCCCAAACACACACTTTCTCCTTTCCCTTCACCCCTTAGTCCTTCCTGAACATCTAGTGGATCAGATGGGACCTTTGGTGGACCCTGCTGATGGGAAGAGCCACCAGATTTACTGTCTCCCAGGCTTGGCAGCTACTGGCAACAGGTCCTGGTGCTGGATGTGCCTTTGGGCAATGTCTTGATGGGCTCCAGCCACGCAAGGGGAGGTCTACAGCCAAGACTTGCGCAGGACTCAGGCTCCTAATTCCATGTGGTGGAGGATTAAGCATCTACGAGACCTTCAGAGACCAACGCAAAGGGCCAACAATCAGAGGCAAAGCACCTTTTGAATTAATTTATGGCCAAGAGCCACCAAGATGCTCACAACTGGAGCAAACTCTGCTCATGCAACCAGCTTGGGCAGTGTGTTTTGGCTAACAGGCTGTGTCTCTAGGGCTGCAGATGAAGAAGTTGGTTCCCCAAGGTGCTGGAGAGGTGCTTTTGGCAGTTGGAGATGCAGTGCAGGTGGCTTTGAGCCGAGGGACACCATCTTGGACCAATTCCCCCCTGCCACAGCCATGGGGAACTCACAATTCACAGTGGTCCTTGCCACGGACCCCCCAGCACCTTGGAGCATCTCTCTGGGCTGCCAACACGTCCTCCAACTGCAAGGGCTCCTGGACGCCTCTTCCTTCACAGCATCTCTGAAATGCCGTGGTCTTCTACCGAGGCATGAAGCTCTTCAACCTGGCCAACCAGGCTCCCTTTCCTGCAAGCAAGACATAGAGATGGGTCCATATGTCTTGTTGGACCATCCTGCAGAGGGGAGCCTCCATGAGGTGCCACAGCTCCATGACTTTGTGGGGGCTTCCAAAGCCCCCTCAGAGGGCTGAAAGCCCACTTAGTGCCTCCTATTCTTGCTCTCTTTTAGTGTGTGCACCCGCGAATCCACGATTGGCGGCACAGTTAATGGGCACCACACAACGGGTCCAGTGGTTCTCTTACCGATCTGCAGAAGGAGATGGATGCCCAAAGCCAGAGCCAGGAGGGACAGGACCGCAAAGGCCAGTCTGATGGAGACTCCCAGTCCTGGGAGAAAGAAAGCAGATGGTGGTGAGGAGAAGCATTAGGTCTCACAGGCCATGGACCACTGGGGGTAAAGCCAAGCCCTGGACCATCCCCACCATGTCCTGGGCTGTGTGCTTCAGTTTTGGTTGCACTAGGAAACCTGCAGAGCCACCTCCGTGTCAGTGGGAAGGGATCTCCAGAGCACTGAGATATTAGCTTGCCTTAATCTGCTGGCCACGCTCCTCCTCATGCAGCCCCATATTGACTTTCCTTTCCCTGCCCTCAAGGCAGCTTGTACTCAACCCAGGGAGCTCCAGGTCTTGGCAGAGGACTGGGAATAGTGTCCTTTCCTCACTTGCTTTGCCCCAAGCACCCATCAGGGAGCGAGGGGAAGGTGAAGTGAACTGCAGCTCGTATCTCAGCTGCTTTGTGGTAAAGGTCTATATTCCCCCGGGAAGGAAGAAGAAGGAATTTCCATTTGCAGAGTCTGGCCAAGCTGAAGTTGGTAGCATCACTGGTGGCCTCTTGGAGCTTGGAAACCAGCAGGCTTGGCCAAAGCTTATGCAGAAAACCAGGGAGGCTTACCTCCAGCTGGCAGCTCTGGGCTGGTAGCAATGGTGCTGTTCCTCGGGTCATCCTTCCCACCTAGACAACAAACACGTGGAGAAAGGGTCACCCCCAAAGTGCCCCCTCCTCCCCATGCTGCGAGGGATGCCAAAGCATGGCCAAGCAGTGGTGTTTTGGGGTGGCATGTGGCTACTCTGAGGCTGGACCTAGGCTACTGTGGTGGGATTAACTGGGAGCATCCCTTCACTGGACTGGTCTTGCTGGTCCAGACCCAACTGGGATGGCACTGCAGGGACCCTGAGTCCATGCAAGCAGGGACAACGACTTCTGGGGTTTTTTCAAAAGCTGTCCCTGATATGTGGCAGGAACAACCTCCCCTTGCCCTTCTCCACTCACCTCCAGTGGTCAGGAGCCACTGGGGCGCTCAACCTTGAAAGCATGACCTGTCCGAGGCTGCTCTGCCGCCGGTACCCGCAGGAGTAGGTGCCGCTGCTCTCTGGGGAGAGCTGGACGGTGAGCGTGGAGGTGAACTGGCCTTTTCCCACTGGGTGGTTCGCTAGCTCCACCCCGTTCTTGCAGAAGAAGATGTGGGTGATGGGGACATGGGAAAAAACGAGGCAGCGGGCAAGAATCACATCACCTTCCTGAGGCGAGGAGATGTTTGGGAAGAGTGCTGGCGGGGGAAAGTCACCCGCAACAGCAAAGAGACGCGGTCGGGGTGTGATGGTGTGGAGATGAGCAATGGGTTTGTATCTCTCCAACCTCAGCGTTGACCTTGTAGCTGCTTTTTGGTGGAAAGAGCAAATAAAAGGGGAGGAAAAGAAGGAATAAGAGATTGGAAGAGCCTGTTTTTCAGTCATCTGGTGATTCATGAAATGCTTTGACTCAAGGAAAACAAAAGCTCTGCTGGTTTCAGGAGACAGGTAAATGCAGTGGGAGAAAAGCAGGAGGGTAAAGAGAGTGAAAAATAGGGTTTCTAGTGACCAAAGCAAATTTTTCGTCCAGGCTGAGTATTTCAGAAAAGACTCTGCCAAAATAGGTAAAATCTGGGGCAACCAAAGCACTTCACTATGGTATTTCCAAAGGGAAATGTTTTCTTTATCTTTAATTTCAAGCTGGTATTTCATGTTCCATCATAAAATTAAAAATTGCAGCTTCCTCCACCAACATCCTCCCTACCAAAACTGATATCTTTCATGCTGCACCCTACGAAAAGAACATGGACTTTTTTTCCCCCCTTTTGGTTTGCCTTCTACCTTGAAAGGAACCACCAGCCCCAGGATCAGAGCTGCCTTTTTGGACACCCCAGGATCAGGAGACACCATCCAAAGGAGAGAAGCAACGTTACAACATGGACGTGGAGGGTTTTCCCAACCACCCCTTTTGTCTGCACTCACCTGGGGAGTTGCAGGTCTCTGGCTCCATCCCACCGGCACCTGTGTGGTGCAGCAGAAAGGATTAGTCTGAGGTGGTCTGCTGGTCTGGAAGAAGATGCCTATGAGGACCATATGACGTCATGCTCAGCATATAAAGCTGCGGGAAGAAGAAGGGAGGGGGGGACATTTGGAGTGATGGCGTCTGTCTTCCCAAGTCACCGTTCCGTGTGATGGAGCCCTGCTTTCCTGGAGACGGCTGAACACCCGGCTGCCCATGGCAAGGAGTGAATGAAGCCCTTGTTTTGCTTTGCTTGTGCGTGTGGCTTTGGCTTTCCCTATTAAACTGTCTTTATCTCAACCCACGAGTTTTCTCCCTTTTACTCTTCTGGTTCTCTCCCCCATCCTGCCAGAGGGGCATGAGCGAGCGGCTGTGTGGTATTTAGCTGCCTGCCGGGTTAAACCACAAAACCCCCCAGCGTGACTCTCCAAATTGCCCCCAAACACCCTGCCCAGGCACCTACCTGCCAGCCAGCCCAGCAAGAGCAGGCTACCCGCAGCCTCGGCCAGCCAGCTCCTTCTCACCATGCTCGTCTGCGGACAGTGCTGAGCTGCCCAGGACTGAGCCACTGGGGAAGGGGAAGCTGCGGCTGGTTTCCTGCCCGTGACACATCCCCTGGGGCATGACCCAGCATCTTCTCAGGGCGGAGAGAGCAAGAGGACAGGATGGGTATTGCCACGTTGGGTGCATGCACATGGGCTTGCAATCCATGCCGCTGGTGCCTTCCTCCCTCACCACTTCCCCACCCCAAAAAGGATCCCAAAAGAGGCTGCTTCGTTATGGCAGTTTGCCTGTTTTTGTGTGGCATGGGGTATGCCACAAGTGTCCCCAGTGGGACACACCATCTCCCAGCAAGTTTCCAGCATCCTCAGGGTGAAGCCAGCTCCCCCCCAGTTTTCTCTACAGCCGCAGCCCCGAGGATCCCGTAACGTTCATGCCTTGCAATACAAATACACAACAGCCTTTCAACGTCCCTGGGAAGAACAGAATTTCCTCATTTCTCCTTTTTTTTGGGTGTGTCTCAGACACTAGACTGACATGCAACCCAGCTGCCGATGCGGTCGTGCTGTTTCAAATGCCCTGGGCTTGTGAGGGAAATCTAGGGGATCTCCAGAGTTATTGGATACTCTTGTCTGCTAAAAACCACCCTTGGAGCTCCACTACCTTTGCCTGATTAAACCAACCTTGGAGCTCCACTGGCAGGAGCTCAGAGCCTTGGCTGGCGTGGAGGCTTGTAATACTGGGGCTAAACCACGACACACTGTTAATCCCCATTCCCCGTTAGGTTTCCGTACTGGCCATATAGGACTATTAAAAGGTGAGTGAGTCTTACTGATGACTCCTTGGCTCTCCAGTTGATGAATCAGCTCATGGATGGGAGCCAGGGAGTCTCGGTTGGTGCGATATTGCCGCCGATGCACCGTCCTGGTAGCAATTGGTACCTCCTGTTCTTCAGCTCGCAGCAATCTCACAACGCAGGGATCTTCCAAGAGCCCAGGCAGGGTAGATAGCTGTTTGGTCTTCTCTGCATTCACCGTGGCTACACCAAAAGCCCATCGGTATCCCTTTGGGTCCTTGAAGTACCCTCTCCTGAGGTAGTCTGTGCCAAGGATACAAGGGGCCTCTGGGCCAGTCACAATGGGGTGCTTTTCCCACTTGTCCCCTGTTAAGCTCACCTCAGCCTCCAATACTGGCAATTCTTGGCATCCCCCTGTCACTCCCGAGATCCAGATAGGTTTCGTGCCCCTATGTTCTGATGGCATCAGGGTACACTGTGCACCGGTGTCCACCAAAGCCCTAGACTTCAGTGGGTCTGATGTGCCAGGCCATCGAACCCACACAGTCCAGTATACACGGTCATCCCTTTCCTCCTCCTGGCCGAAGGCAGGGACCCTCTGTTCCTGTTCCTCATCAGAGTATTCCCTGTCTGAGCCTTGCAGCGCCAGACCAGAAGGCCCCTCCTCAGGATCAAGGGAGGTGATTTCAGTTCTTCTCTGTTTGGGAAATCGCTGATTGCCTTCGTGTGTCTCTACAATAACTCTGCTGACAGACTTCCTGGGTGGCCCCTTCTTAACAGCTGTCTTCCCTCTCAGTTCGCATACATGCGTTTCCAGTTTAAAGGTGGGTTCACCGTCCCACTTCCTCATGTCCTCCCCCTGGTCACACAGGAAGAACCAGAGTGCTCCACGCGGCGTGCGTCTGGGACTCCCTTTCCCTCTGACCGAGGCAGGAGAGGACTGATTTCTTGCGGCACCCCTGATAGCCAAGGCACTGGCCCGTAGGGATGAGGAGGTACAGAGATTTTCTACCAAGTTTTGGAGCCAAGACAACACTCTCTCCACAGTTGGCGTATCAATATCCGGGCAATACATCGCTGCCAGGCTATTAGAATATGACGCTGGGGCATTCTGAATCACCTTCCTCCACATAGCCTGTGTGCACAGGACGTCGTCTGGATCTTTGGAGACCTCATCATTGTCTAGATCCCTGTAGATGACTTCCAGTACTGCTAATTCTCTCAGGTACTGGATGCCTTCATCTGCAGTGGTCCATTTTCCTGGGGAGTTCACAAGATCTTTCCTTGAATGGATATCTTGCCCTCACACTTGAGAGGAGCCGTCTCCAGAGACTGCAAATTGCTGCCTCTTTTCCAATTCCTCTCTCAATTCCCCAATTCCTAGCAAGGGATCCCAGCTGTTGGGCTTCCTTGCCTTCCAAGTGCTGACTGTCGGCCCCGCTATCCCAGCATCGGAGCAGCCAGGCAGCAACCCGCTCACCCGGCTGGCGGCTGTAATCTTTCCTCATCTCTCGAAGTTCTGCTGAGGTCAGGGACCGGGTAGTTTCTGCTTCCTGTTGGAATTCTCTCACTCCTTCCTCCAATGTCTTTGTTGAAGGACCGGCTTCATGATCAAACCCTTCCTCCTCTTCCTCCTCCCTTACTAATTGAGGATATGGACCCGTTGTCTTCCTTGACCCTTGTTTCTTTTTAACTACGGGGGCAATTACTGTACATGGTGGTGTTGTTTGGGTCCCTATCTTAACCATGGTGTCCTCAGGTGCAGTTTGGGTCCCTGACTCAACCAGAGTCCTCTGGGAATGCTGAACTGCAGCTCGATAGGCACAAGCCAGGCCCCAGTACAGTGCTAGAAGCTGGTGGTTCTCATTGGGATAGGCAAGGCACCCTTCCATCAGGTGGCATGTCAGTTTGCCAGGGTTGCTCACTTGTTCAGGTGTAAAGTCCCAGGCTATGGGAGGTGTTAACCGCCCGAGGAACCTGCCCAAGTCCTTCCACACACTCTGCCACCCTGGGACCGGCTGCCTCAGGTCACGCTTCAATATAGCCTCACCCAAAAGTTGTCTTCTCTTCCACCAGGATGAGACCAGATTCCACAAACCCCGTAATATGCCAACAATATTAATAAGTAGTACTAGGCAGCTCACATAAGGGTGAGTAAGGACCTCAGGAGCCTGCGTAATAAACCTGTCCACATCAATCCTGGGTAGGGAGAGGGAGATGATGTATTCCCTCATCCTCTCCCCCAGACAGCTCCCCCAGGACAGTGAGGCTGTCAATGCCAGGACAAAGCACATACGCATTGTTCGCATTAACATGTTGCCAAAAAGTAAAGAGATAAACAGTGCAGCCAACAAACTTTTTGACGCGTACAGGAGGTTGTCACTTAGTAACTACTTGTCCTGGTTTAGGCTGGGATGGAGCTAGTTTTGTTTTCAGCAGCTCCTGTGTTTTGGCTTTAGTGTGAGAACGGTGATAGCACACTGATGTTGCTTGTTGCTGCTGAATGACCAAGAACATTTTGCAGTTTCCTGGAGAAAGCCCCTTCCCAAGAGACAGAGTCCTCGGAATCAGAGAATCACAGAATGATGGGGGTTTGAAGGGAACTCTGGAGATCATCCAGTCCAACCCCCCCTTGCTGGAGCAGGTTTACCTAGAGCAGGCTGCACAGGACTGCGTCCAGGCGGGTTTTGAATATCTCCAGAGAAGGAGACTCTACACCCTCCCTGGGCAGCCTGTGCCAATGCTCTGTCACCCTCACAGTGAAGAAGTTTTTCTGCATATTTTGACAGAACTTCCTGCGTTCCAGTTTGTGCCCGTTCCCCCTTGTCCTGTCGCTGGGCACCACTGAGAAGAGTCTTTCCCCATCTGTCACGGCCCAACTTTCTGCCCGCAGCGGTGCTGCACCCCAGCTATGGGTCATAAACAAATAGTGGCAGAGAAGAGGGAGGAGTGACTCAGGTTCGCTGATCTACTTTGTTGGAATTGAGCACAGACGGTGCTAAGGTTCACAATTCAGATTCAATGTCACGTCCCAACTTTCTGCCCGCAGTGATGCTGCACCCCAGCTATGGGTCATAAGCAGTTAGTGACAGAGAAGAGGGATGAGTGACTTGGGTTACTATGCCAATTTATTCATTCAGTAACTAGGCGTACAAGTTGTCATTCAATATCTGGGCATACAAGTTATCATTGAATAACAGAAAGTTCACTAATTGCTAATCCCGCTTTTCAGTAAAAAGGAAGAGAGAAGGGGAGAGAGGAATCAATCATCAGTCCAGGGTCCAGCGTTGGTCCAGCCAACAGGGTTCTCTGGTCAGTGGTCAGGGAGGCCCTCCCGTTGAGTCATGAGGTTCAGAAAGGACCCCCTTGCTTTCTAAACTCCTTCTCAGAGAGGAGTCTAGGTGCGGCTGAGTCCAGTCCTAGTCTCAGACTTGGTCAATGGTTTATGTCTAAAGGAGTATATCATGTATACCCTTGGGCTAAATTAAAAGATACAGACAGAGAAAAAAATAGAGGTAAAGGAAAGATCACCACCCTGGGTTCCAGCGATGTCTCTGGTCCGGTTCCGTGGGGTGGTGGGCACGCGCACCCAGCCCCTCTGAGTTGCGCCATTTATTGACTAGTCCCACTGCATCTGCTAATTACTTCGCATGCGTAGTCTGTTGTTCTCGAACCTTCTCAAAATGGGTCGGGGGGGTTGAGGGGTTGGGGGGTTTGAGGCTAGTGATTTCGGTGCTGCCGCTCCCCGCCCCCCCCGGCAGAGATGCAGGGGCAATGCTGTCTCAGGCTTGTCTGTTTTTTAAGCAATTACTCAAGATAAGGCCCAGAAAAGTGCTATCCTGCCTCCGCAAGATCCTCCCTTCCAGCTACACCTTATCTCATTAGTGTGGTATTCCTTCACACCAGGTCCTCCTTTGTCCAGACAATAATTCTTTCAACTTCTCAGTGTCTTCAAGGTCCTTCTTTGCCGAGTGTTTGAGACATTAACTCTTTCAGCCCCTCAGTCTCTTACACCATCCTCTTGATACCCGCCCTTGAGATATTTATAAGCGTTGATGAGGTCCCCTCTCAGTATTCTCTTCCTCAGGCTGAACAGCCCCAGCTCCCTCAGCCTTTCCCCACATGAGAGATGCTACAGTCCCCTCATCATCTTCATAGCCCTCCGCTGGACTCTCTCCAGTAGTTCCTCATCTTTCTTGAACTGGGGAGCCCAGAACTGTACGCAGGACTCCAGATGGGGCCTCACTAGGGCAGTGTAGAGGGGGAGGAGAACCTCCCTCGACCTGCTGGCCACGCTCTTCTTAATGCACCCCAGGATGCCGTTGGCCTTCCTGGCCGCAAGGGCACACTGCTGGCTCATGGCGAATTTGTTGTCTACCAGGACTCCCAGGTCCTTCTCCGCAGAGCTGCTTTCCAGGAGGTCAACCCCCAACCTGTACCGGTGCATGGGGTTGTTCCTCTCCAGGTGCAGGACCCTGCACTTGCCTGTGTTGTACCTCCTGAAGTTCCTCTCTGCCCAACACTCCAGCCTGTCCAGGTCTCGCTGAATGGCAGCACAGCTTTCTGGGGTATCAGCCAGTCCTCCCAGTTTCGTGTCATCAGCAAATTTGCTGAGGGTGCACTCTGTCCCTTCATCCAGGTCATTGATGAATAAATTGAACAAGACTGGCCCCAGTACCAACCCCTGGGGAACACCACTAGCCACAGACCTCCAGCTAGACTCTGTGCCACTGATCACAACCCTCTGAGCTCTGCCATTCAGCCAGTTCTCAATCCGCCTCACTGTCCACTCATCTCGCCCACACTTCCTGAGCTCATCTATGAGGATATTGTGGGAGACAGTGTCAAACGCCTTGCTGAAGTCCAGGTAGACAACATCCACCGCTCTCCCTTCATCTACCCAGCCGGTCATGCCACCGTAGAAGGCTATCAGATTGGTCAAGCATGATTTCCCCTTGGTGAATCCGTCTTGACTACTCCTGATCACCTTCTTTTCATCTACATGCTTGGAGATGGCCTCCAGAATGAGTTGCTCCATCACCTTTCCAGGGATGGAGGTGAGGCTGACTGGCCTGTAGTTTCCCAGGTCCTCCTTCTTACCCTTCTTGAAGACTGGAGTGACATTGGCTTTCCTCCAGTCCTCAGGCACCTCTCCCATTCTCCATGACTTTTCAAAGATGATGGAGAGTGTCTTGGCAATGACCTCTGCCAGCTCCCTCAGCACACGTGGCTGCATCCCATCGGGGCCCATGGATTTGTGGGTGTCCATTTTGCCCAACTGATCTCTAACCCAATCCTCCTCAACCAAAGGAAGGCCATCCTTTCTCCAGGCTTCCTCTCTTACCTCCAGACTTCAAAGTCACCTTGTGTGAGGTCTCCCTGGGCGTCTGTCTGTATCCAGCACTGGTAGTGCCCTCTCACTGACCAAACAGCTGCCCATAACACTCTGTATTTCTGTTTCAGATAACCAGCACATACATCTAGGTAAGTCAAGGCATCTTCCTTTCCTCTGCCTCTTTGTATACGAGTGTGTTTGTGGTTGGGAGCAGCGTCTTCCCTTGACCGCACAGCCCTAGCAAAGCACAGTCCAGACATGACCTTCTGCCCCATCCCCATGGGGAACTTGGGTGAGCTCCTGCTGGAGGAGAGATCAGTGACGCCAGATGGGAATGGACTGTGGCCCAGCTTCTCCCACAGAAAAGTGAGTACTGCAGGGTCAGAGAGGTTGTCTCTGAGCTTCTTGATTCCCCTGTGGAGCAGCTGGGGCATGTGATGCATATCCTGGAGGCTGGAGCACCACATCCTTGTGGAAAGAGTGTGTGCAGCTCTGACTGCCAAAAAGGAGCTCCCCTTTTGTCCCACACCACTCTCCTTCCTGCCTGACAGGCCTCATCTGTGCCAAGTCCACACAGCAGTGCTCACTCCTCCAGACCCGGCTGATGCCAGGACACAAGGATTTCACAATTGCTTGTGAGATACCATTCCTCAGGCACAGGGGGACACTGTGTGAGCAGTGTGGAAGGGACATGAAGCCAGCATGGTGGAGGTAGGGATAATCCTGCACTCTCCGGCTCACAAGAAAAGGGAGCGGGAAGACAGCTCGGGTGATGGCAAGTCTGCCATTGAGTTGGACGTGGCATGTTTAAGAGCAATGCCTGCTCTTCCACCTGGGTACAGGCAAACTCAGTCCAGGGAACCTCCAAGGGTTGTGGTGTCTGCCTGTCCTCACTCTGACGCCCTGCCTCCCATTTGATGAGGGTAGAGATATATGCCAGCGGCATCACACACTTTCCATTGCTCTGTTTATCTCCCTCAGAAATAGGGCCCTACCTTTGGTCAACTGAAGGAGGTGTCGAACTGACAAGGTCTCAGCTGGCCATATTGCCAGCTTGGACACCTGCTGATCTGGAGGCATGCATCTACTTCAGTCCCTCAGCAACAGCTTTACTTTGAGGTCTTTTTGAGTGGCACCCGCTCCAAAATAACCCTTCTGTCAAATGTAAGGTAGGGTGGTCCTAGGGACCATTGAATGCAACAGACTGCACTGCAGTGTCCAAATGCTCCTCCAAGCAGTGGCCGCAAAACTTGGCCTCATCCATCTCAAGGGGCTAGGAGGAATGCTGTCAGGCTGACCCATCATCTCAGTCTGTGCCCGTTCCTCCCCTCTGAGACAATTCCTATCAAGAGGTTACTTTAAGTCAGTCAAGAAGAATTCAACTTAACAGCAGTGAGAAATGTTGTCTAGGAAGTGCCCTGCTTCCCCCATTGCTTGCAAAGGAGATCTGGATGGCCAGTGAAGGGGAGATCATGGGCATGGGGAGTCTGGTTTGTGGTAGGTGACTATTGCCTAGGGTATTCCTGGCAATGTTGCTGAGTTCAGTCTGTCATCCCTGCAGGCACAGGAAGCCACTGCCGTCAGACACCATCTTACTGCTGTGCAAGGAAGGGTCTGGACAGGCCCAACTTGGTATGGGCAAACCATGAGAGTTTCAAGTGTCGGTACAGGTGGCTAGACTTCATCAGCCTTCTGTTATCCCCAGTGTTGGGGATTAAAATAAGTTTACTTATAGAATATTAGAAATTAATTGGGAGATTGCTTGGGGTTAAGCTGAACTGTAACTTGCTTACAGCTTAGCATGAGTGGATTTTGTTAATAGCTTAGCATGAGTGGGCCCTGCTCAAGACTTGGCACAGGCAAACTTTAAATGAACTCCATTTGTTAGCATGAATGGCTAAGCAGGGGAGGAAATAGAGAAAGACTGAATCCACCTGGACCACAAGATGAGAGGAACCAAACCTGTAACTCAAGGAAAGAGACAGATAAGACGGAGCATGGGCTTAAGTTAAACTTGTTACTGAGTTACACAAAAGGGGGCCCCAAGGCTGGTCCAAGCCAGAAGATAACCTGTCCTTGGCAGTGATGGGTTAACGTTTGGACTCCATGATCTTAAAGGTCTCCTCCAACCTAAATGATTCTATAAGGAAGCTACAACCAGCTGCAAATATTAAAGATAAGAATGGAGACGGCCTGCCTGGAGGCAGGAAAAGAGGCCGGTGAGGGGCAAGAAGACCCCAGCCCCTGGAACACCATTGGACCAACTGTCATGTGGACAGCACATGAAGAGTACATGGGGCTGGGATCTTAGATTGTAAAGGGTGTAATTGCCCAGGGGTTTCTTTGTTCTGGGTCCCTCTTGGAGGCGCTCAGCTCCAGCTGAAATAAACTGACTCTGCCTCAGAACCTAGGGTCCGAACTCTTCTCTACAGTCAGGGGCTAAGACTGGATCCAGCCGCACTAGGCTCCTTCCTGTGAGGGAGTTTAGAAAGCAAGGGGGTCCAGTTCGAACCTCACAACTCAGCAAGGGGGTCTTCCCTCCCTCTTCCATAACACCCAGGACACTGACCCCAGGGAGTTCCCTAGACTCAATGTCCCTTTCAGAGAGGGAAACAGCCCTAGTCTCCTGCTCTGCAGCCTCCCTTCAAAGTCCTGGCTGGAAAAGCACAGCCAGCTCTCTACATCCAAGACAACAGAAAAACCCTTGGTGAAACAATCCTAGCCCAGCGGCCTGGATACCAAGGAATTAAATAGAGGTATCTGACTCCTGTAGGAGGGGAGTGGGTCTCACACCCTCAGAAAAGAAGCACTGAACTTTCCAGAAGGAAAACAAAGCAACAATTGCAGATCGTGTCTTGTCTTCTGTGGTGGGAATGCATTATGAAAGAGCGCTGTAGGTGAGTTAGATGCAAATGGATCTTGATGGTTGTCTGAGAGAGGTTCAAGACAAGAGCCCATCCTGTTGAATGTCCATTGCTTAGTGCCAAAAGTAAATCTCAGTTCCGAATGGAAACTGGATTTTACCTGTTGTCAGGCAGGAAAGACCTTCACATCCTTTCTTCCTACAGAAGAAAGAGTTTGAACTCTGAACAGTGCAACTGAAAGGAGAAGTGATACATTAAAGATTAACTCAGGGTGCAGCTCTGCCTGAACATCTCACACGGGATTGGGGACAGACTGTGTTTATGGGAAGCAACTGAGAAATTAGGAGTCTGATGCTTCAAGAAGAATGGGAAGTCTCCCCAACTGTATCCAAAAGAAAATCAGTCCAAGTGTAAGACCAATCTGACTGACTAGCAGGTCTTGGCCCACTGAGCTGCCAGAAGGGTCACTGCAGAAGCTGCTGCAAGTTGTCTCTGTGCTTCTTCCCTGAGGTGTCCCATCTCTTTCCCTGGGAGACAGCTAGAATTGTCAGCAGTGCCAAATGTCCCATTCAGCTCAATGTGTGAGGCCACTGAACCTGCCAAGGACCAGGTCCCTCTCAAGACTGACACTGTCTCAATCACAGTTTTCATAGAAGAAGGAAGGGATGTGGTACTTTTCTCTCCACTGACTTGGGTGTCACCGTGTTAGACATCCAAGTCTGAAGAAACCACCAGCACCTTCTCTTGTGCTCAGTGGAGAGGAAGAACTGCACCTCAGAAGTAGAGCCATTGCCAGACACTCTGTTCTTAGGAGAAATCTGTGGTCCGAAACAGGTGTTGTTTCCCATCTGGAGGACATGACATCTTTAGTGGCTGAGGGTGATGGAGAAGACTGAATCTGTCCTGATGTAGGCATGGCTGCAGGCTGTTGGAAGTGTGCCACTACTGCACAGCTGGTGTGGATTGCCTCCTGCTAGTTGGCCTTTGTCAAAACATGGGCCTCACTGGCTGCGGGGGGTTGACCTTGGCTGGCTGCCAGACCTCCACCCACCCGAACTCTCACCTCCCCTCCTCGAAAAGACAGGGGGATAAAATACGATGAAAAAGCTCATGGGTGAAGGGAAAGACAAGGAGATCATTTACCAGTCACCATCACAGGCAAAACAGACTCAACTTGGGGAAAATCAATTTCATTTATTGCCAATTATAATAGATCTGTGTGACAGGAAACAAAGACAAAATTAAAACGCCTACCCTCCACCGCTGCCTTTCCCAGGCTCACCTTCACTCTGTCATCCCCGACTTCTATCTCAGTCTCCCTCACTGAGTGGCACAGGGGTAAGGGGAATAGGGAGTTGTGGTCAGTCCAGAACAGTTCTCAGCTGCTCCTTCCTCCTTACACTTTTCCTCTGCTCCAGTATGGATCCTCTTCATGGGCTGCAGTCCTTCAGGAGAAATCTGCTCCAGCATGGGCTCCTGCATGGGCCACAGTTCCTTCAGGAAATATCCAATTGCTCCACCGTGGGGTCTTCCATGGGCTTCAGTGTGGATTTGTGCTTTGGTGTAGTCCTGTCCACAGGCTGCAGGGAAATACCGGCTCCTGGTCCTGGTCCTTTCCCTGTTCTCTTCTCACCCCTGCAACCCTCCTCTCCACCCTTTCACTACCAAAGCCTTACCATGTAAACCCAATACAGCCTGGCTGTTCAGACAGTTTCCACCTCACTCAGTGATCCACCTCACTGCCCCCTTATCTAATCCGTACTTTGTCAGCTTCTCTATGGGGATGTTTTTGGAGACATTGTCAAAAAACCTGCTAAAGTCGAGATAAGCAACATCCCCTGCTCTCCCACCATCCAGCAAGCTAGTCGCCTCATTGTAGAAGGCTATCAGATTGGTCAAGCGTGTTTTGCCCTTTGTAAATCCATGCTGACTGTTCCCAATCACCTTCATGTGTTTGGAAATGGTTTCCAGGAGGATTTTCTCCATCACCTTCCCAGGCACTGCGGTGAGGCTGCCTGGTCTGTAGTTACCTGGATCTTCCTCTCGCCCTTCTTGAAGTTCGGAGTGGCATTTGCTCTCTTCCACTCTTTAGGAACCTCTCCCAGTTGCCGTGACCTTTCAAAGATAATCAAGAGTGGCCTTGCAATGACATTAGCCAGCTCCCTCAGCATTTGTGGGGGCAACCTATGGACTTAGGTATGGCAAAATTGCTCAAGGCTCCCTAACCTGGTCCTCCTCCACCATGGGTAACACCTTCCCTCCTCCTTCTTCCCTTCACTCCTTCACGGAGAGAATTCAGTTTTAATGTCTCCATTTCCCATCTCCCCCAAACCTTCCCAATATCATATAATTTCTAGGGCCGCTAGAAATACTTCTGGTACGGTACTTCAAGGAAGAAACAGCTGTGAAAAGTGGTACTAAGAGGCAAGTCCAGTGAAAATCCAAGAGCACTTCAGTTCAAAGATATGGCCTTCTCCAAAGGCAGAATTACTCCCATTTCAAGCTGATTTCTCTAAACTGTCTGTCAAATCCCAGGGAAACCAGGCCTCCCTTCCCAATGTAACCTGACGACAAAGCATCAGACTTACAGAAGAACGACACATGAGCTTCAGGCAGAGCCACACCCTGAGTTAATCTTTAACATTTCATTCTTCATTTCAGCTTCACTGTTCAAAGTTAATCCCTTAATGAACTGATCAAAGTTCATCTTTGATCCATTTGATTGAAGATGTGGAGAACTTTCTTACCTGACAACAGGTAAAATCCAGCTTTAATCCTGAAATAAGCTTCACTTTTGGTGCTAAGCAGCGGGCATTCAGCAGGATGTGTGGTTGTCCTTCGGTGTCTGTAACACCGAAGCTCCGTTTGCACCTCATCGCCTTCAACACACAAAAATCTCCCTCATATGGAAGACGAGACGTGACCTTCAGGCAGAGAAGTGACTTTTGGGCAGAGAAACAGTGAATTTAAACTTCAGTATCTCGTTCTTATAGTTTTCCTTCCCTTCTGCAGGTGGAAGTTAAGTTTCTCTGGAAAGGAAGAAAAAGATAGCTGTGCCATGTCACTGTTCACCTTCGTTCATTAAGGCAGGTGAGCATGTCTCTTTTAATTCTTTCGCTTCGGAACAAGCCGTGAATGCAGTGCTGCTGTCGGGGTGGAGGGGAACCACTCTGTTTCCTTCATCCAAACTGCACACAGGGGCTTGCAGGCTCTTCTCATCTACAATGTCTCCTCAAGTGCAGGCGGCAAGGAACTGGGGGCAGCAGCAGCATGGCTGTTCCTGGTAGGGCTCAGAGAGGAAAATAGAGGTGACAGAGAATGATCCTCTCAGGGAAAAAACTGAGATATCAACTGGCCAGCTGGGTTCGATTTTCGTTTCACCACGGATTTTTCTGCTTTGGTGCACAGAGCTGGCTGTGCTTTCCCAGTACGACTTGGAAGGGGAGGCTGCAGAGCAGGAGGCAAGGGCTGTATTGCCCCTCTGCAAAGGACTGTTGGGTCCAGGGAGCCCCTTGGGGCAGTGCCTTGCGGCAAAGTAAGGCTGATGAAGTATACCCACTGGAAACTCTCTCCTGTTGAAAGCTGAAAAAATACGAAACTATCTTGATATTATGGTAACTCAGGATGACGATATTTATCATAGCACCCAGAGGGTTAGTTGCCTCTGTAGAAATGTTAGTGAGTTTAAAATTTCCTGATAGTACCTTGAATGATTGAAGTTTTCAATGTATATGCAGAAAACATCAAGTCATAGAATCACAGAATCATAGAAATCATAGAATAGTTTGGGTTGGAAGGGACCTTTAAAGGTCATCTAGTCCAACCCCCCTGCACTGAGCAGGGACATCCTCAACTAGATCAGGTTGCCCAGAGCCCCATCCAGCCTGACCTTGAAGGTTTCCAGGGATGGGGCATCTCCCACCTCTCTGGGCAACCTGTGCCAGTGCGTTTCACCACCCTTATTGTGAAAAACTTCTTCCTCATATCTAGTCTAAATCTCCCCTCCTTTAGTTTAAAACCATCACCCCTTTTTCTATCACAACAGGCCCTGCTAAAAAGTTTTTCCCCATCTTTCCTATAAGCCCCCTTGAAGTACTGAAAGGCTGCAATGAGGTCTCCCCGGAGCCTTCTCTTCTCCAGGCTGAACAAGCCCAACTCTCTCAGCCTGTCCCCATAGCAGAGGTGTTCCAGCCCTCGGATCATTTTTGTGCTCTCCTCTGGACCCGCTCCAGCAGGTCCATGTCCTTGTGTTGCAGGCTCCAGAGCTGGATGCAGCACTGCAGGTGGGGTCTCACCAGAGCAGAGGGTCACAATCCCCTCCCTCGACCTGCTGGCCACGCTTCTTTTGATGTCATCATGACACCGTCTTTGTTTGCCCATTAAATGATTCACATTATAATTCTAGCACATTCAGTGATCTGCAAGGATTTCATACTTGTTGCAGTGTCAATATTAACCCAGGTCCATTTTCTGCTTTTCCAGTGCAACAATGATTATTGATCTTAGTTAAAATATATCACAGTACGTCTGTTTAG